>JABFEA020000001.1:14984123-14995747 GCA_019775915.2 Cyphomyrus plagiostoma | reverse complement strand
GCTACGCGCAGACGCTCCCCATACGCGGGCCATCCCGCTACGTGCACACGCTCCCCACAGGCGGGCCATCCCGCTACGCGCACACGCTCCCCACACGCGGCCCATCCCGCTACGCGCAGACGCTCCCCATACGCGGGCCATCCCGCTACGTGCACACGCTCCCCACAGGCGGGCCATCCCGCTACACGCACACGCTCCCCACACACGGGCCATCTACCGCGCACCAAGCACACGCTCTCTATTTTTTCCCAGTTTGTTTTATTGGTCTTTGGGGACGTAATTTAATGGCAGACTGGGGAAAACACAGGTTCTGACTTTGATGGGATGTGACCTGACACCCAGCCCCATCAGGACCCCACACTCAACACCCTATGAGCAGTCTGGGGAAGGGTAGAGGCACAGTGCTGGGCTCAGGGAAGGAGTGTCCCTTAAACCCCATCCCAACCTGTGGGGGGGGAGGGGGGGGGGGTCCCACATAACCACAGCAGATCCTCCAACTCTAGCCCATCATGCCCAGGCTCCTCACAGAACCCAAAAATCCCATTTACTTCATGACATAACAAACCAATTTATAACTATTTGACCTAAGTGATCACCTCAGACACAGAAACAGTACAGAAAGAAATCAAAAATCAAAAAACCAAAGGCAGATTATGTTTGACAAACATTAATTCACTCCACAGGCAGGATATCGTTCTACAAGAATCACAGCCTTCATCCCTGTTCGGTTCCATTTTGTTTCAAGCCCTTGTGGGATCGCTTAAAGTAACTACAGCTCAGCTTGGCTTCTGTTCATCTTCACCTAGAAAATCACCGTGTTTCAGGAGCATCCGCATTTTTCGCAGGTTTCAGATCTTTTTCCGACGTATAAGCACATGGCCTGTCCAGCACAGAAGGTAATATGTCTGCTCCCTAATACAACTAATGTAAAACCGAATCATCACCACATTTTTCTTATGGATGCATACAAACCTTAAAAATGCATATGAAGTCATGCTCCGGTACGTGCCGGGAGAACGAGCCCGGGCCTCCGACCAATGAGGCGACAGCCATCTCGGCTCAGACCGCCCATGTGGCTGCTTCGCAGCTTTCTGGCTTCTGTGAACGGCAGGCTGCATATCTCTAGAGCTCCAGCCGCTCTGCTGGCCTTCCCCCCTCCCTCAGTGGGCCCTTCCTCTGTCCGAACAGCGCTATGAATGGCACCTATCAGAGTTGGGCTAAATCCCCCCGATTAGGGGGGAATTTGCCCACGGCACATTGTAGGGGAGAAAAATGTCTGCCGGGGAGTGTGGAATGTGGAAAATTCCTGGCTGGACAAGTGGCCCTTTGTTTGGGGTTTGGGGGTGTTCTGCAGCGGAGAAAGGCACAGACAAATTGGGTCTGCTCCGTTTAGGAAGCCCGAACGTTTGAAGTGAGACCAGTTCCCAGCCTTCCTCAAAGAAGGGGAAGGGGGGGGGGGGGCAGCCATAATTCAGGGTTAAGCTTTATTCCATCCAGACCCCCCCCATACCCCCCACCCCCCTTTTTAGCTGTGGTCTTTCAGGGTCCTCAATAGCTCAGTGGTCCAGTAGGTGTTTTTATTTTTTTTAACCCCTGTCTTGAAATACATTTTACAATGACGCTTCTCTTCAACAGCCATCCTCTATTTCTCCGGTAGGAAACTGACCGTAACATCTGACTGACGGAAAGCAGTGCACGAAATCTGGTTTCCTGTTTGTCAGCGTCCCCCCATCCCCCAGCAGGACCCCGCACCAATTCATTGGTGCTCACTGTTAGGCTCTTAGATTTTACAGTGTAGTTAATGGGTTTATGGTGGAGAACCACAGAGAACATACAGGTGGATACTGGGTGGCATAAGAGACTTGCCAGCAAGGGCACTGAGACATTACCGTAAGATGCAGTCCGGTCAGAGAGCCGAGAAGTGGCTCCAAAAGGCAGCTTGTGAGATCACACCTCATAGCAACTAAGAAGCTGGCACAGAAGGAAGTGCTGGTTTGATTTTCCATCCATCCATCCACCCAACACAGAGACATAGGGAATCTGGAGCCTGTCCCAGGCAGCATGGGACACAAGTTGGGATACCCAGCACTCACACGACACACACTACAAAACCAATGACAGAGTCATGTGACAGCCCCACTTACCCACGGCAAGGAGAGTACAGTAATGGACCGCTGCTGTCATGTTTACGCAGTTACAGCAGTACTGAACTGATATAGTCATGGGTATTTATTTTATGCTTTTGTGTACATGAAACAACCTGCTTTATGTCTCTATATCAAAATGTGACACTGACTCTGTTATGCATGCATTTTGAAGCTGGAGGGACACAGAATTCTGGGATACAGACACTTTGCGGAAAAGTAAGAGTCAACACATGTCAGGCTGTATGTGTAGGTTTGTGTGCAGATACAGGCGTTATGGTAACTTTACAAATCTAGATCTTGCACATATAAACACAAAGAACAACACAAGAAGCAATAAATGGGCAAAACACACCGCTTTTTCCATTTGAAAGGCACACAGAGGCCCCTGTCCCCAGAGACCACCAGAGGCCTGCCTATATGGTCCTAGGGGCCTCACTGGCAGCCCTGTCACCCCCCCCAAGGCAGGAAAGACGCTCTGAGTGTGAGGCACCTGGTCCAACACGAAGACCGCCATCCCTGAACCAGTCCAGTTAACCTGGAATTGAATTCATCTGCCACAGCGCCACTCAAAGCCTCAACTGGCACCTCCTACACTCCTCAGCAGAGCATGCAAGCAAAGGAGAGGAGCACTTTGTTCTGGGTCCCACCCCCAGTGAATGGCTCTGAACTCCACTGCCTTCAACATCCTCATTTCCAGAGCACCTAGTAGGGCTGGCACAGCAGCCGCCGGCTCGAAGCAGGATGATTAAAGCGCTTCAGCAGGAAGGGGGGGGGGGAGTGGGGGTTGTGGCCGCTGGGGACGGAGGGGTGTGGAGGTCACCAGTGGAAATCCGTTGAGGTGGTCCCTAAAAACTCTCAGCATGTGGGGATTCCCAGGGCCTCGACCCACACCCCTGTTGGCGGGAACTCTGCCTCCGCAGGAGGGGGCTGTGTGTGAGAGTGGGGGGAGCGGAGAGCAATCGTAAGGAAAAGGGAGGAAACCCACTGTTGAAGTGGCGGGAGGGGGCGGGGGGGCGCCCCATTCACGTGAGCCTGGGACCGGCGGGAGCCGCAAGGAAGAAGAGACATGAAAGGCGGGCAGGAGGCCCAGCTGGGCCCCGGGCCCGCTCCAGACCGCGCAATCTGGATCGGTTCCGTCTCCCACCACAGCGGCACGTTTCATTCTTAAAAAGCAGACACACACACACACACACACACACACACACAAACAGATACACACATGCACATGCACACACACACACGCACGCACACGCACGCACACGCACACACACAAACAGATACACACACGCACACAAACAGATACACACACGCACACGCACACACACACACACAAACAGATGCACACGCACACATACAGAGACAGACACACACCCACCCTGGCGGCATGGCGGAGAGCCCCTGGCGTGTGCCAAACCACTGACTCACACGCTGACTCGCAGGAGCAGGAACGCCGCCACCACAGTGGCCAGAAAGGCCCCCCCCCAAGAGGCAAGAGCGTGTGTCTGTGTTTCACCTTCAAGGGAGAGCTATAAAAAGGTCTCTGTCTTTCACACACACACAGACACACACAAAGTTCCCTGCCTCCCTGCCATAGTGCCCAAACAAAGCAGAATAATACTTTCACACCACCCCACCACTCCACATGCTAGCCATGGTGGGGGGGCTTCCCGTCTCTCCTTCCTTCCTCTCACCTCCTCTTGTGAGTCTGCATCGAGGGGTGGGGGTTAGGGATGACCGTGTGTGCATGTGCATGCGTGAGCCTGTCCGTGTGCCCCCATGTGTGTGTGAGCACTGCTGGTCTGGCCTGCGTGTTTACACCTTCCCTGAGCCTGCGGACGCCAATCCAGCTACCAACTGCCCCTGCGTGGCTGGATGGGTGGGTGGGCTGAGACCAGTTCAGACAGGTGGGAAACACAATATCCTGCATTCCCTCTGTTCTGCCCTTCCAGTGAGGGGGGGCTCAGTAACTGTTATAGCACTCAGATTGCCACTTGTAACTCCCGTCGGACTAGTCTTCCACTCTCCGTTTTCCCACTCGGGGAAATGCCCAGGTGCCGTTTTGGGAAGGCAGGGGCGGAGGGGGGCATGGCCGAACGTAACGGCAAGCGACCAGAGATTCTGCACAAACCTCAGGTCAGTGGGTCACTGGAGCCTCACCAGAGCCTCCCTCGCACCTGTCCATCCACTTGGAGTCAGGCATTGACAGGATACATAAGATGGTATGCAGAGTGATGCTCCTGGCATCAAAAGACAAGTTTACTAGGCTGACGCTGACAGAGGTGTGGAAGCCCAGTCTAGCTGCACCCTGTGCATATCTGGCATGCCGAGAACTTTTGGACGAGCTCTGAGGAGAAGATGACCTTCATTCTGCAGACTGGCAAGCAGATACTTCATTCTGCAGACTCACATGCTTCCCCCAGGTTTTTCCTGCTTTGCAGACACACTCTAGGGAACTGGGCTGCCAGGTTGCACCACTTACAAACAGAGGACATTAACGATGCTGATCAGCACACCGCACACGCCCTGGCCGCCAAAGACCTCACTCCACAGCACACGCCCGGGCCGCCAAAGACCTCACTCCACAGCACACTGCACACACCCTGGCGCCAAAGACCTCACTCCACAGCACACCGCACACGCCCGGGCCGCCAAAGACCTCACTCCACAGCACACCGCACACGCCCCGGCCGCCAAAGACCTCACTCCACAGCACACCGCGCACACACCCCGGCCGGCAAAGACCTCACTCCACAGCACACCTCACACACCCCGGCCGCCAAAGACCTCACTCCACAGCACACCGCACACACCCCGGCCGCCAAAGACCTCACTCCACAGCACACCTCACACGCCCCGGCCGTCAAAGACCTCACTCCACAGCACACCTCACACGCCCCGGCCGTCAAAGACCTCACTCCACAGCACACCGCACACACCCTGGCCGTCAAAGACCTCACTCCCCAGCACACCTCACACGCCCCGGCTGCCAAAGTCCTCACTCCACAGCACACTGCACACATCCTGGCCGCCCAAGGCCTTGCTCACTCTTATCAGGCATGATGGGGGTCGCAATTCGCTTAGCACGTGAGAACCGGATCTGCATGGGTAAGGCATGGCAAAGCTCCCCTTGCCCCTTCACTGAACACTTGGGTCCAGCAGTGTTTGAGGGAGGTAGGGAGCACAAGTGGGGGGTTAGGGATTAGATGCCCTCATTTTCTGCGAGGGCCACATGATATATAAATGAAGAAAGTGTGTAGAGCACTCCCCATAGGAGTCTCTGTCTTGACACTTAGTTACGACACCCACCCCGGCTGACTGCATCACAACCTGGGTATTGAGGGCCACACAAAGTGGGCCATACACGGAAGTGCCCTGCGCAAATGCTGCGTCACTACTTTAATTCATAAAACTGTGTGTCACCCACTGTACGCCACACCACCCACTCTGGATACCGCCCACTCCTGCCCCCACTCCTCCCCTGCGCACGGCCGGCTGCCTGGGTCTGAGTCACCCGCATGCAGTGGAGCGCTTTCAACGCCGCGGCCTCGCGGTTTCCAGGCGAACCTGGTGATGAGTCCCCCCCACCCACACGCTTTCTTTTGCTACTGGGGGCAACAGCTTCTCCCAGGCCATAAATAAAGCCCCCAAAACCCACAGCGGCCCGGGTGCAGTGGGTGTCACTCCCCTGTCACCATACAGCTCAGCCAACGAAGCAAAAAGACAATCCATCTTAGCAATGCACAGCCAGGTATTCTGGATGTGATGTACAGGCTGACATCCTGATTTCCAGACAAATACCTTTGAATGACATCCAGCTGGCAGCTCTGAGTTGAGCATGTCTGCCCTGTCCGGCTGGTCACCGCCTGCCCCAGTGTTTGCCCTACGTTAGGCCGGCGTCTGGCGCGTGGGCGTGATGTGGAGCCATGTGTACCTCTCCCACTCCGCAAACAGGGTGAAAGGCAGGTATCGACCGCCCCCATCGCCAACACGTCACAGCTGCGGCATCATCAAAAGGAGCCGCGGGGGAGAGGTGCGGCTACAGAGGCGACGCCGGCCACCTTTAACTGCTCTGTCAGTTCCAGCCGCGGTCCAAAGGTCTGTCGGCTGCCTTGGGCCGTACGGCATGTCCAAAGGGCTTCTGGGTAAAAGGGCTCTCAAGTCCGTGTGGTTCTGGGATACAGCTTTAACAGCTAGGCTCTCAGTACAGCTGTCCAGCCCTCCCCAGGATTAGCCGGTATCAAGACTAAAGCTGGCCTACTTCCTCAAGCCTCTCCTGCCTTTACATCCATTTAGCAGGTTAACATTCCATATGTCCTGCTACGCCAATGCAAAATTCACACAAATCTACAAATGAATGGGAGTGTTTCTCCCCTGGGAATCCCATTTGGCTCCAGCACACCTTCCCAGTGTGAAGCCCTTCCAGGTGCAGTCAAACACAAGTAGACTCAAGTGCACTTACAACCAGTAAGAACTTTAGAAATGGACTAAAATGGCAACCTGGCTGTTTAATTTTAAAATCCATACCCAGAAGACACAACAGCAGAGGAATGCAGTTATGGGAGATAAAACACAAGCCCCAAGGGAGGGGGTCCAAGGCCAACCGGCTGACTAACCCCCCTCCCCTGACTCCCCCAGGTGTGCCAACCTTAAACAAGCAGGAAAGAAGTGTTTGTGTTGTGTCAACAAGGGGAGGGATTTCGCGGTGGACAGGGTGAGATGTAATCAATTCCCGAGGAGTTTAACAGCCAGGCCTTGATCTGGCGGAGTCTGAAGCCACAGGAAAGGGCCACGGGGATAACGGCTGTCCGTCCAAGATAAGGGGGCCTCATCTGCTCGCGGCTGATCCCTGACCCCTGGCCGCCTGTACTTTCTGCCACAGCAACCCAGGACACACAGGGAAATCAGAAAGCAGAGCCGGATAGACAAGGGATAAGATCCCAACAGCCAGACAATGGGAATGCGACTCCCCACCCCCACGCTGGCTGAAAGTGCCTCCATGCAGTAAATAAGGAAGCTGCTCTCGGACACCAGCAGACAAGATGAGACATGTTTTGGAGAATATCTTGTGGAAGGAGGACAGGCTGGGATTTCGAAAAAGGGCCACACGCCTGCCTAGTACGAGGTCAGGAAGCCCCCCCCCCTCCCTTCCCTCCCTCAGAAGACACACTGGGTCGCTGTTACCGTTCGGAAGGCTTCACCAGCTTCCTCTCCCCTCACACATTCCTCAGACCCAGATAAAAAAAATCCATGGGCAGAAGATAATTAGCTAACATCCACACGCCACCCCCACATCCCCCCTGGTCACACTGCTATAGGTTAATCAACAAAAAGCTATGAAAACAACCTGAGCTCTTGCTCTTTTATCTTACCCCTTGTAAGTACACATTTCATTCCGTCTGTTTTTTTCCATCATTTCATTGTCTAGTGGTTTAATTAATCCGTATCACGCAAGCAAACGAGTGTATAAATCTCCGACCCACACAGGCTGCTGCCATTTATGCATTTCAAGTCACCACTAACAAGTTTTAGTATTTTCTACCTCTGGGAAAAAAGAAAACATCAGGCAGGCTTCTTGTAAGTAGGCTTGACATATGTATCTCCCATTCCCCTGTATCTCTCTGTACTTTTCCTGGGTGGCATTCTTCGCCGCCCTGGTCTCTCCCCCCAGGCCATCAATCAGGGACGACACTTACGAGCTGATAAACACTGAGAACTTCAAGCTGCCTGAGGAATTATTTAAGTGTTTCTGTGGTAAGCCCGAAATATAAACATTTTCTTTACCTGATAACATACACATTCGAGTAGCCTCCTTAAACACGCCAGTAGAAAGGCAGCGCTGCAGCTTTAAAGGAAGTCTGCATTAATACTTTGTCTCAACAGATACGCACGGTACACAAAGTCAGACTGAAATCGAAAGAGACTTTTGTTTTTTTGGCTCACAAACTAAAAAAACAAAACCCAGTAAGCCCCAAACATGTAATGACCCAATGCTGTTTCGGTTTAGTTTGAAGAACATTAAGAATGGGCGGATACATTATATTACATAGACAATACATAGACATAAGATGCCACATCCAAACAAATATCAGTCAACTTAATTGCAATTATGCACGTGCACAAGAACATGAGGTGTCAATCTGATGCCAGTTTGTGCAAATTCAGGTAAGACCAGTTGTTTAGCACTGCGGTATAACCATGCTCTAAACAGCGCTATATAAAAGCAAGCTCAAATTAAGTGAATTGCACAGAGTTGAACTGGAAACCTGCAGACAACTTACCCATTTTCTGGGTCGACCCCTGGGCCTCCTCTCGCCGGTGGCCTCTGCTTTCTGCAAAAGATATAACCCTGTTAACATTTATAGAAGGTCTGATGTGTGTCTAGGGCCCTGCCCAAGAAGACCGACAGATAGTGAGATACTGATAAACCCCATGCGAGCAGCAAAGCTTGTTGAACGCCAAAGAACCGACCAAAGACATAACTCCCGTAAAGGGTTCTGCTGCTTAAAGCATAACCTTACTGCCTGCTCAACCTGCATCTTGTGAACACATGATATTGCAAGCTCTTTGGGTACTTTTCATTACAAGCACTCGCATAAATAAAGCATGTTATTATTTAAGGTTTAAAAAATTGTTTTTGCAGTGGTGGCAAAACAAAACATGTAAGTGGTCCGAAATGTTGAGTATTTTTGTTGATGTTCGAAGTTAGAAATTTGGTTCAGCTTATTAGGAAAGTAACAATTTCTGATACATGTTTATTATACAAAAAAATTACATTGCCAGCTATGATACTTGTTTCGTGATCATTTGTCAATTCGGATTTTGCTGGTTTAAGGCATTGACAGCAGTTTGCACTGCACATCCCCATGGCGTTCCAGTCCACGGTGTGCTTGTACTATTTAAAATTAGAATTTAGTGATCAGTATCGACACACCACAACAACAAAATGTGTCCTCTGTATGTGACGTTGCGAAATAGCAGGGGCCAGCTAATGCAGTGCCCGGGGAGCACCGCTTGGGGGTGGTACCTTGCTCAGGGTACCTCAGTGGTGCTTTGCTAGGAGGTGATTCGAACCTACAGTCTTTCAACTACAGGTACGCTTCCCTAACCATTAAGCCACCACTGCCCCCATTCATCTTAAAGAGGCTCCCTGGACTCTCCGTTACCGAACCTGTAAAATTGGGTCCGTCGGACTGGTTGGCTTCGGGGGTTGTTCTGTTCGGCCACGCAGAGGAATCGAAGCCGTACAGTCGAAGACAATTAAGAAGACAAGACGCGTTTTAAACATTAATGGGATGTAAAGTGCTCCTCCGGCTATGGGCTTTGTCGGACTGGGACCTGAATGTAACTCAACCCAAATTGCCAGCCCTCAATAAATTTTGCAAGGTGATCTGTGAAGGGCAGGTATCAAGGGTACCGTACTGGTCAAGCCCGTCTTAAACAGTTCAAACTTACTGGACGGTCAGATTCGAAGGGCAGCAAGTAGCGTTTAAACGAGTGTCCCAATTCAAATAAACGCCTGCTAAGCGGCAGACATTAAACTGAACGTTAAATAATCGACAGCTCCTCTCCGCGCTGCCGCCGGTTCAACAATCAGACAGGTGATAGGACGTAATCCGGGGCGGCGACCAATCAGAGGGCGGGACCATCTTCCGAAAAACGATACCGATATTAGTTACGAAAGGACTCGGAGGCTCACGTGTTGCGCACCTCCTGATCACGCCCGTCTTGGGTGCGCGAGGCGGAGGAGCCAGTTGAAGCTGCCCCCACTGGAGAGGGTCCTGAATGTAGGCCGAGGGGTTGTTTACCCCCGTTAAGTAGTCTGCCCTCAGTGAGCGTTCACGCATTGTCGGGTTTCGCATTACCGCGCTAACAGGCACAGTTTGTTTTCCATGCCCCAAGGACAATTTACGGAGACCTTGCGAAGTCCCATAGAGCTGAAAAAGAGCGTACCGTGGGATCCGCAGAGTCCCCGGCAATTCGCGCACATACACTCCGCTGCCCTACGAGTCTTCTAAAGCTGCCTGTCCGTCCTCGGACTTGCTGGGGCGACGCAGTGCTGTCAGCGGCTTTTGGGAACTAAACCTTTAATTTACCGCAAAATCAATCACAAAATGCTTATCTCTTATAACTGAACCCGAGGGACTCGACTTGTTGCATCCTAATCATATAAAATACCGAAGCTGTACTTTTAGCGTGAATACAATTCCTGTGGTTAAAACAAAAGCAAAATAATCTAGAAATTACGTTTTCGGTGATTATCGATTAAGAACACCCTGTTCTGAAAAGAAATCAGTAGAAGTGTTACTGATATGACGGAATTGTAGTTTTAGGTCTATAGGTGGCCAGTTTTTTGTGGCTGCGTGTCTCATGGTAGATTGATCGAAAGTAATAGTTCTGACGTTAATATTTATTGTTCCATCATTCGATGGTAATTTGCAGAAGGTCAGTTCCTTTATTATTATTAAGGAACGGAAAACACAACAATTTATGAGTCTCAATTAATTGCAAATTCAATTAGATGTACCTCAGCACTTCCTATAAACTTAGACATGTACCGCTACATTTATGAATTTTAAAGAAATAAAGCCTCTTTAATATCACCCCCTAACCCGGCCAATCTGTGTATCTTCATCTGGGCCCACTTTTTTAGACGTTGCATTTTTAATCAGGGGATTTAATGGTCGGTAAGCGTACACCCCGTTCAATTAATCATCAGCGTGTTTCAATGTCGGCTGCCTGGCCCCGGACTGAGTTCAAGCAACTCCGCACATCGCCAGCGGCAGCGGCAGCGCGCATTCCAGACACTGAGGTGGACGGCGGCCGGCCACACACCACGCGCTCTCTCTCTCTCTCTCTCTCTCTCTCTCTCTCTCTCTCTCTCTCTCTCTCTCTCTCTCTCTCTCTCTCACACACACACACACACACCTGTAATGCCACTGATACGAACACGCTGCAAGCTGAGCTATGGGAAGAGGACTTCAAATGAGCAAACAGAGGTCGTTTTATCCGGTTCCCATAGTCTCGTTGGAAAATATTTTAATGAATAATCAAGTTATTAAATGGTTGATTTGTTAGTCCTGATTGAGTCCTGCAGTGTGCCATTTTAGGAAGTGTTTTCAAGTATATTGCTAATCCATGAACCAATTATAAGAACCCATTATGTCTATATATTTGTCCTTTAACCGGAGGTACATTTTTGCAATAAAAATGAAACTCTATCAAAAGTAATTTTGAACAATTTTAGAGATTAATAAGTGGCAGTCTGTTTCAGCGCGTTAGTTAACTTGGGTCGACAGGATTAAATTGATTTAAATGAACAGCCATTCTTTCCAAATGTTCAAGTGTACTTTGTTTTAAATCCATCATGAATATTAACAAAATAACAGGCAAGTTTAGTGTTACATTAATTTGTGTCTTGATTTTGACAAATTTACTGCATGGGATTTTTGCATGTTAGGGCTGTAATGAAACCTCGAC
>JABFEA020000001.1:14962525-14984023 GCA_019775915.2 Cyphomyrus plagiostoma | reverse complement strand
ACATTAATTTGTGTCTTGATTTTGACAAATTTACTGCATGGGATTTTTGCATGTTAGGGCTGTAATGAAACCTCGACCTTTTAACCCTAAACATACATGCCTTGGGAAGGCTGCAGGCATTGGGTTTCATGAGTGCTTATTGAAAATGGGATGATATATCTAAAGAATCTAAAACAGCTTCAGGTAGATTTGGGTTACCCAACCCCTGGTCCATGGACTGGTACCAGTCTGCGGCCAGCATCCCACCACGCCATGGAATGTTGTGGGTTTCTTAATTTCTAAAAATAGAATGTCTATTTCAATTTTTCTTTGTGGTCACAATTGTGCCTTCTGTTCGCATATGAAAAAATGCAAAAGGTTAAAGTTATGAAATTGTAGATCGATCCACTTATACCCCCCCCCCCCAGCTGTTTTAGTGATCCATGAAATTTTTATATAAAGTAAACCGGTTCATGCACATCCGAATCATGGGAAGCCTCACAGCCTTACAGCAGATGATGCTCCTATTCAACATGACATGTTCATACATGGAGGTCCTGGTTCTGGGTGGTAGGACAGCTGTAACTAGGCTACAGGCTGAACCACCATGCAGTCTCATCGAACAGCTCCATACACATCCCTTCATTTTTCGGAGGGGAGGACGCTTGTTCTGTGAACACTGCAAGAATTTAATTTTGCATACGATCGCATAGGAGCCCACGCCGTCAGAGAAGCACGTTTCACAAAACTAAGAGTTTTGTGGATGGACAGTAAACCATGACTGAATGCATTGCTTGCTCAGTGCCTTTAACCTTTTTACGTTTCAAAGAAAACTTTACGCTAGTGGTGCCCCCATACAGTGCCGAAAACACCCTAATGTCACCAGACCCTTAATATAGGTAGATCATCATTCTCCCAGGGCCCCAGAACAACATCGAAGACCAATAATCTTTGAAGACTGCCATGTGCAGCAGAAGATGGATTCAAAACATTTCAGTTAGATCTTCTGCAAACAGCCCACACCTCAGAGCTTCATACATGCAGTCAGATGCTGGCAGGAAACTTGAAATTGCAGGCTATCAACTCATATGTTTTCCTCAGGCTGATGCTTATCTCTTTAAGAAAGTGGAAAAGGGAAAACGACAGTTCATCTTAAAGCCCAAAACAAGCAGCTGGGAAGAGCTGGTTCATACTGATCCACATTTCTGATGTTGCACGATGATTCTGCGCTGGAACTTCAGCCATGGAGGGTAGACCATCCAGGTTTTAACCAGCAAGTCTCACAGCACAGAAACTCCATGTCATAACAAAACTATATTTTTAATCCCCCTTTCACACAATCACACAACACAACTGACTGGCATCCCCACACTCCGCAAAGAAAGCCTCGTGTGATCAGTTTATTGGGTTCTCCAGGACTGTGCTCTTATTAAAAACATTTTGTATATTACAATGATCAAATAGATTTGGAAACAAGGTACAATTTACTTTGCTATCTCCACAACTCCAGACAGGTAGGCACTAATGGTATTTTTAAAAATAAATCCTTCATGTAATATATCTTGATACTTCATGATAATCAGTAAACCCAGCATCAAAAATGTCACAGTCCATATTGTATACTGCCATGTCAGCAAGCCAGAGTCCACAGGAAGGTATTTCACTATCCACTCAATACCTGTGTGTCGCCCAAAGTATCTCCACTACGTAGCCCTGAGGTCCATAACTTCCACATGCATTTAGGGTCTGTTCTTCAATTCAGCATCAATACTGACCATCTATCCCAGCATGCAATGGTTTAGTCCCCTCCCCCCAAGTCTACTCAAAAGCAAAACATGCCTCCCAATTAAGACATGCAGTGGTCCGCTTTGAAAACACCGCACCATACCCTCTCCTTAACATTCCTCTGTGTACATGGAGGGCACACATACATTGAAGCCCCGCCCCCTCCCCCCCACCACCAAAGCCCTCTGCCCTCTGACAAACCTGTTACCAAAAATAAGCCCTACCAAGACCAATAATGAATGAAAAAATATGAATGAAACACATCTGGAGAGTTTTTTTTCCAGTCAATGTTACACAGCCCCCGTTCAGAGGCAACAGAATCTTTAAAGACCACCACAACAAAGTCATTTTACTCTGGTTTTGAATGCGGTAACTAAGCTTTTACTATATGAAATGCACAGAATGCTTCAGTATTGCCTGGTAAGGGCGGGCTGGTCATTCACTCACCGCATTCATAACACTGAAAAGACTATGTCTGTACTTTAATATTAAACACATGCATGCAGGGGTTTATAATGGCTGGGTGGAGACAGAGTGGTGATTAAGGTAGCATGTTAGCGTCATGGGGGTTAGCCGCTGGGGTGCTCTCAAAAAAACCCACCCAGACTGAACTGTAAAGGAAAACAAATCCAGCTTTATATGTGGGTGTATCCTGCTGATAGATTTCTGTCTTTTAAAGTCTATAAATAAAATTAAATATATATATATATTTTTTTTCCAATTACACGTAAATATGTCCCGGGTTCTTCTGTGATCATTCAAATGTTCTTTGATGACATCACTTACTCATTGAGAAATCTGAGCCACCACTATTTCAATCAGGCCATTCCTCATATGCATGAATACCTGGCAGAGTGTGCACACTGAGTAGCTGCGTCTGTGTGGGCGTATATGCATGCATGTGTGCATGTGTGTGTACATGTCTCCCATCGGAAATATTGTCCCACTGATGTAGACTGACTGGTGGGGGTGTTGGGACGCCCTCACCTTCTGCGCTGCTTTTGAGGGACCCTTGTTCTTGCTCCCTTTGGGTCTCCCCCTCGGTCTTTTTGGGGCAGGCTCTCCGGCTGGCTCCTAGGAACAAAACAGAAAAATAAAAATCGTGGTCATTGACCACTAAGCAATTGTCCAGAATCTAACAAAACCTGCATTGAAAAAGGCTGACATAATTATGTAAAGGTGCTCTGCCGGCTTGGTGCCTTACATATAAGGACCAGGAGTGTGTGTGTGTGTGTGTGTGTGTGTATGTGTGTGTGTGTGTGTGTGTGCGCGCGTGTGTGTGTGCGCGCGCGTGTGTGTATTTGACTGTAAGAAAGAGAGGGTAAGAGAGAGAGGCACCACCCCAAAACAAATGTGCAAATAGACACAGAAACAAGAAACTTTTTTATTATTTAAAACAGTGATATATATACATAGAAGTAGTTAAAAATTTACATTATAAGTCTACAGCTGGAGTCATTTTCAGTTCGGGTTTTATTCATTATTAGCGTAGTGTTATTTTTAGCTAAATTATTTCAAATAAATATACAAGACAATCATCTTTGTAAACACATTTAGGCCCCAAACACACTGATATAAACATATTTACGTTATTTGAGTTTTTTAAATGAAGCTGAAATTAATTATTTGATACGGAGTGGGGGATCTTATCAGTAGTTTTTTGCATATTAGTATAAATTGCTAAATGTGGATGGTCGTAAAGAACGTGTCGTGTCGCTTATTGAAAACATATGCTGATATGTCCATTAAAACCGTCAGTGCATAATTATGTCTTAATAATCTTCCAGAAACAACATAATCGTAGTTACCCCCAAAATATCAGCTCCGTCAGGAATGAAAAATAGATTTGCGAGTACGCTAAGTAAAAGCGTCTGATTTGTGTTGCCTATGCCGATCAAATGACTGGTTTCGTAAATCTATAGAATTAACAGAATTTAGTCAATGTTATGGTTGACGGGGCATATTTTAACATATTTGTTTCATCTCCAAAAAAATAAATAAATAAAACACACACAGACTTAAACACTTGGAGCCAAACTATTTTTTTTTACAATATGTTCATATGCAAATTTAACATTTTTAAGTATGATTCATTTTTAAGTACAGGCGATTTATTTTACCAATGAATCATCTTATAAACTATAAACATGTGTATTATAAAAACATAAAGTAACATGCATAATACAGGATGTGGTAGATGATTAAACCATGCGAATCATCACGCTGCTTTATTTTTCAGTATATTTGTGTGATTCCCGTGCAATTAAACGTTCACATCACATCTCCGCCATCAATATTATTCATGCCTCCTGAATGATGCACAGTCTAAATCAAAATGCTTCGATAATCTAGGAGGGAAATAAATGTCTTCAAAAGTCATTTCCCACATGGAAATGTAACTGCAGATATAGCTGCTTTGACATAATATCAATTGCCGAAAAACTAAGAAAACAAACAATAATACTAGCCCAAAAGAAATTATTTAGCTGATGAGTAGAACTGTAGTCTATTAATTACGCTGATTAATGATTTTGCGTATTTTTCATGCAAATAAAAAACGGTGCAGAGATCGTCGCGTGTACAGTATAACACAAGATTAATAAAATCCAGCGCATTTTCAAATTAAGACATATATTCAATATAACAGTATTAAACTGCTTACACTCAAAGAAATAAAATACCACAACATACTAGTTTCACATCCTTAGGTAGTATCGTTGAACAAAAGCAGTGGCATATATCTGAATATATTTGATTGGCTCACTTCCTAAATAATAATTTAATCGTTTTAGTGAAACGCTCTCTTTAAACCAACATCTTCCGGATCATTAGCGATGTGTTCTCATAATCATATTTCCCTCTCTAGGTAAAGGAATAAACGCTGAGCCATCAGCCTCGGTTACGGCGGAGCGACCCTGCTACCAATATCACCAAGATGCAACTGGTGACCAAATGACAATAGCATATTTTTATTAGATTGTAAAGATTTGAGGGGAAAAAAATACTGACTTGCTGTGGCTTCCGAGGTCTGCCCGGTCCTCGCTTGGGAGTCTGTGCTGTAGCGGGTTGCTCCTGGGACCCTGACGGCTCGCCGGCTTCTTCACCCCGTGTACTCATGGTGACTTGTACCAAATTGTAATCTCCTGCACCTTCAGCTCTAAAACACGGTCTGAATCCGCACACCGGACGTCCTGGTGCGGAATACGAGACGAGGGGATCTTCTCTTGTAACGCAGAAATCGGCGATTTCCACACAAAGATAAAAGAGTCGTTTGATAATCTGACCGCTTCCCAGTAAAAATAAAAAATAATAAAAAAAATAAAACTTCACGGTAGAATACGGGTGTACTACCACGATCTAATCGCTACAGTGAACTTAAAAATGCTTCTTTCTGAAGGGGTGGGGGTGGTTTTTACAATAAAATACGCCTGTGATCGATTGGGATTTCTGTCTCATTGGCAAGAATGAGTGCGAGGTATTTTAAACTGAAGAGTGACAGTGCGCTGTCACACCATGCGCGACTTTTAAAAATGATCTTAAAAATCACAAGTGCTGGGTTTTAAGACTTACGGGGAAAACAGTTTTGCAGCGGTTGGTTAGGAGGAAAAAAACAGATATTTAAATATATCTAAACTGCCCACACGAAACCAGTCCACGCACTGAATGGGGATGTGATAAAAAACACACCTTTCCCGTGGGTGTATAACATAGGAGGGAGTTGTGAAAAATACAAGTCGGAGGAGGCACCGCGAAAGAAAAAAAAAAGGAAAAAAACGCTGGGGGATGGACTGATGCCAGAGAAAACATGAGAAATTCTGCGGCGCTAAGAGGAGAGACCACATTGAGACAAACTCACGTGTCCAGAGCCATTCATGCCACTGGCGGCCTTCCAGCGCGTTTAAAGAGACAGAGGGAGAGGCGCGCTTTCAGCCGCTTGTAAAAGAAATATGCTATCATTTTCAGTCCAAGGGCAGTCTCCCCAACCTAAGACGTGTTTGCTAATGAGCAATTCGAAATTAGATGGACTTCGATTCTTTAATGAATAAAGTTTAGGGCAGAAGGTTGTTTTATTACTAGAGCACACAGTGAAGTAGTAAACGCTGCGAACAATTACCAACACACTGTAAACTACCACTGGTGTGTGTGTGTGTGTGTGTGTGTGTGTGCACATACGCAAACATACATATATTTTTCACGATATAACTCTACAGTGAAAAGCAGATTCTATATATTTATTGATTGGAATTCGACTAGTTATACCAATTAGGCTACTTGTTCCCATCAAGTCTAGGCTACATCCTTCTGTTCCTTTCATGTTGCTACGTTTTGGATATAAGTCCTAAACTGCCTATTTATTTAAAATGTTTACAAACGATATAATAAACTGCACGTCGGCTAACAGAAGAAAATTTATTGTTTGGACGATTCGGCTTATTTTTAACCAGGGTATAGGCCACAGGCTGTAAAAGTCTGATATGCGCTGGTGTCAATAAAAACGTCACTTTTATCTGATGCATATCGAGCGCGTCCTCTTTCATTACTTGCACGGTACACCGATAACAAACCATCGCAGGCTGATTTACGATTCAGCTTTAAATTCTCCCGCAATCAAACTCCGCTGAAAGCATCCGGGTGCAATCAAAAGCGTTCGGGAATTATTCAGAATTGCATCTGTATTTTTTTATCTGTTCACGCTGCAAGCTGGGGGGTACCACTGACCCCCTTGCCCACCCCCACCGACAGCGCCAGCGACCCCCCACCCCCAAAAAGCGCGTGCTCGCGAGGCAGCCCCCAGCCGCCGCGACGCTTTGAAGTCTTCCGCCCATCGACGTGCAGCAAGATCAATTACACAAGAACAACAGTGACAATGAATAAACTCCTTTACGTGGAAGCCCTTTCCCACGATCTGACCAAGCCGGCTGAACAGGGAATGGCGAATCCTCCCTGCTCCCTCCACTCACTGCAATAGTGCCAAAAATGTTTTTAAATACCAAAAAGCGGCAGGGGATTCCGCAACCTTGAATCCAGAAAACCGCTGCAGAAAACTATTTAAGTACCGCCTTGCGTTATTTGTGTTGTTGTCAGTGATTAAAGCTTTTTTTCTTTTTACCTTTTGTTGCATCATTTGGGGGTACGCTTAAATGTATTTTATAAATTGGTTTTCTATGTTTTTTACTATTAAACAAATATATATATTTATAAAAGAACCTAAAATATTATCATTATTATCATAGATCCTCGCTTTTCTGGAAAAAAAGAAAGTGGTTAATTTGTCACTGGCATCCAGTTCATTCATAAAAAAAAACAGCGCCGAGACCCCCAAGAAGGTGGATCAGAGAGGAATTTGGCTGTTTTCATGCCGAAGCCACGCCCCCACAGACAGAGCGGCGTCGGGGCTGTGAGCGAATGAAATTAATACAATCAATAGCCAACGCCGAAAATGACTGCCGGAAGTACTGAACCCGAGATCGATTACTGAAAATAGCCTTATAACAAGTTGGGGCAACTAGTCATCGCCTTCGATTCTTCACCCCCAAAAAGATTGAAGGAAAATGCTTAGTTGTTTCCCCATTCATGAATTTCTTTTTAACCCGCCTAAGAAACTAATACTGAAGTTGGTGCGTTTTGGTAATCGGTACGTTAGTATAATTATTCGTAGAAGTGCTGTATTAAATGCAACGTACTACGTTCACAACGGTTCGTAATTTTTTCGTTAATTTTAAAATCCTGATTTAAAAAAAAATAAGAATTCAAACTAAACGTTTAATTCATTTACCCTCGAACTCTTTGCATTGTGCGTTTTGGTGTGATTTGGGGTGGGGTGGGGTACATGCATATCAAGAGACATTCTTGGGTTGAAAGAAGTTTTGAAAGGTTTCTTCTTTTGTATTGAGGAAGAGAGAGGGAGCATTTTGGGCGCAATGGAAGAGCTGGGAGCTCCACACGGAGATCTGAGGCCAGTGGCAGGGCCTCCCTACTAACGGTTAACCATTTGTGCCCCATGACTCTCCCTTCCCAGGGATGGACAACCATGCCTCACCTCCTTGTGGATGGGTCGACATGCCTGTCTCCAATGCTGGTTCCCCATCCCCCAGTCATTCCCCTTGGAATCTGTCAGTCCGCAGAGTGGGTAATATCCACTTTCTTTGCGGCCGACGACGTTTTCTTTTTGGTGCCCCCATTCCCTGCCAGAGGTTCCAGAGAGGGTCAGGGGAGCCTTGGTGGGGGTGGGGATGGGGAGGGGGCATATTTATCATGTGACGAGGTTTTACACTCATCCCGTTTCGCCTAGAAGAAATATAGATATGAAAAAATGAAAAAAAGCTGTGAAGATGATTTCCCCCCCACCAACTCCACACACACACACAATGGGAGGGGCCCAGGGGGAGGGGGGCAGGGCTGTGGCTGTTGACCACACACTGTAAGAGAGAGATTGTTTGGGGGCCCCGAAGGGCTGACCACCCCCCACCTTTCATCTCCCATACCCCACTTAGCCGCTTGTGGGGTCAGGGTGTCAAAATAGGCCCTAGACTTAGGAGACGGACGACCTCTGTTTGAACCTGGGGCAGGAACGTGAATATCCGTCAGCCTGGGCCACCTTGAAGAGCCCCCGAAATCATAATCCTACACATGCACGCATCTGACATTCCAAAGAGGGTCATGTGACATTATGGCTCTCCGTGCAACGGGGAAGAGGCTATGTTTTAGAGCAAAACAGCGTTGTCCGTGACTAGCTACCTCTCATAAAGCACATCGGCTTCTTGCAGACTACACCAATGAGAAAGACCTCAATTTACAGATTTCCTGCCAGAAAGCAAACAAGCAAGACAATGGTAATCCCGGGATCACATTTAGGGGCATGTGAACAACTGCACTACTGATGGTCATCCCAAATGAGATATTGTTATGCTAGAACCAGCACTCAAGGACAGTAAACCTAGCACCCATTGTCTGTCTCACCCAGAAGTACAGCATCCTGCCACAGAGGGTGCCAACGAGGCAACGTTACTCACGGGGGAGTCCCAACCTGCTGATGGTCTGATGGCATGCCGTAAGGTGGTCCAGATCCTCCAGGGAGCAGAGCTATCTCCAGTCCCACAGAGGCGGGGACTGATCGGATCTCTGCCCCGTGAGACCCTCGCCTCCGGTCCAGTCTACCCCCTCTGTTCTGGGAATGATATATGCCTGGAACGATCCTATAGACCTGGCGCTCCCTTTTCCCAGAGGAGGATTTTGTCTACGGATCCTTTTTACATCCATGTGGTCTCCCATTAGTTTTAATTGCATTCAGCCAGCCACCCAAGTCTCTGCCCTCATGTTGTTCTAATTTACTTTAATAAAACAGCACATTTTCTGACAGTGCAGAGGCAGCGTATAACAATCACATGGTGACCTCTGGCCCCGCCGAAGGTTAAGTGTCAGGCAGGGGCCTACAGCTGCCCACCTAGCTGCCCCCCAGCCAGGCAGAGCACCAAAGGAAAGACTTTTGTGTGTGATGAGTAAGCATGTATCATTTTAAATGTTAGAAGAGTACTCTTAAAAGTGCTTCCAACACAGGAGTGTTCATCCTAGTCTGCTAAATCAACATCATCATCAAATGCAGCACTAGTTCATATGTTGTATGAAAGGTTATATGTCAGAGTGCTCATAATATTCATCAAACAGGGTAATTCCTTAACGCTGAACCCTTAAAGCAAAGTGCGTGAGACTACTGTTGTCACATCTCAACGGTTTGCTTCCTGTTGGTAGTGCTTTAAGGAAGCAACCCCCTCTCCTCACCCCTTGCCCCCCCCCCCAAAAGGTGACTTTCACTCAGTCCTGTCCCTGGAGAGCTCCAAAGGGCCCTAGAAGGAATTCAACCGCCATGCTGGGGTCAGAGGTCACACGTGAGTGAGGAAATGCCACGCTGACCCCGTGTAACCCGAGCTGTAGGGCTGTGCTCTCCAGCACGGTGTGTGAGCAGGCTTTGCTCAGCGTGCAGCCGCTTTCATTCACGCAGAATTTACATCGGTTTTGCTCGTCCTATCCTACCATCACGGCCCGTAAGGTTCTCATGACTACACAAGCTTTCTTGGGCTCTGGTAACGGAATTAGTTGAAACAATTCAACTAAAAGATTTTTAAAACAGATCTTATTTAATAGTCTATTAACCTGAAGGCCAAGACGGAACACAGAATGTTCCAGAGGAATCCTATTAATTAATGTGGTTAACATTTGCATTAAGACTAGATGGTACCTAATAATAATAGCATTAGATGTAATGAACAACTCCACAGACACAGTGTCCAGCGCTATTTAAACTCCCAACATTGGCTCTAGGAGGTATCAGTGATACATTAGAAGCCCCCATTACCCCAATAAATGCATGTATATTCTTGTGTGTGGTCTCCAAGCAGCTCTTGATGCTACTGCAGCTCTATATGGGGGTTTAGATGTTCCTGTCATGGTGGACAAAGTAATCCAACTAAACGGCACCATTCCCTCTCAACGCAGACGTCGCTCTTTTGATCAGTCACCAGGATTTCCATTTTTGGCCACGCAAGGGTAGACTTACAATCACTGTGTGTGTCTCTCCTTACCCATGATGCCACGGGACGTCGGACCAGGGCCTTATCCCAGACACTGCCGGGGAATCCATATGGTGAAGGGAGAGAGAGACAAGCCACCAGGTCCATTTCCTTCCATCCCAAATCAGCTGTTTAAGATGCCTTCATCACGCCATCCCAGTAAATCCCCAAAGCACATTAAGGAAGGCTGCCTGTCTGTTGGCAACCTGAACAGCGAAGCTATATTGCACTCTGACCTCTATATTCCATCCACTGCCTCTAACTAGCCATCACCATGACGACATATATCACCTAGATACACGCTGGCAGTTCAGCTCAATGGGACTCTGGATCCCAGGTTTAATAAGACAGAGACTAATCAGGATTTGTAAGCATCTCTCTGTATTGCATGTGCAATTGTTTTGTTTGTGAAAGATCGAAGAGCCAAAGTATTTCTGGACATTCCAGGACAATACAGAGGCCATCCTGCTCTTGGATACAAGTTCGTGTTGGCAAAGAAATATCTAAGCTTAGAGAAAGTTCCCGTTCACTCAAAGCGACGCGCGTGCTGCAGCCTGCGGCCTCCGCTTTCATAACCAAGGAATCCCAGGGTCGTCCCTCTCGGGCACGGGCTTCCCCCAAAGGCAGTCCAGCGACAGCTGTTTTTGTTTTGTTTTTCTTGGAACCGGCACAAGAGAAACCCCCCCCAGAGAAAAACTTTAAAAGGAGACCCCCCCAAACACACACACACTGGCCTGGCTTTCAGCAGCTCCGCGTTAAGGGGCACAAACAAATGACACAGCCGCTCACTCTGAGAGGGCAAGAAAGGGACAGTGATGTGGCGACATGACGGCAGCAGGTGGCTGTGGCACGCAGCCATGCCAGCTTCACTGCGCAGTGCGGGCCCTCCTCTGCCAGCAGGGGTGTCTCCGGGGTCACTCGCGCAGTTAGGCACAGTTAAGCTCATGGATGGCCATTCTTTCTCACTCTGTTTATTACATATATCTCTTTCAATGTACCCAAATCCAAAGCCTGCAATTGACTTGCATCCCATCCAAGGCATCCTCTGCATCGTCCTATGTGCTTCCTGTGAAAAGCTGGATGGATGGATGGATGGATGGCTGGATGGAATGTATTATGCATCATGGCAGGAATTCTGGGCTGTAATGATGACATCCATGATCAAAATCCCATGCAGGGAACAGGGTCAAGCTTCTAATTAAAAAAATTCACTCAAAACTTTAAAATTATGTTTCAATTGACTCTGCAGTAAATATTACTTATTAAAGCAAAAAAAGTAAGCTTTACAGAATTAGAGACATAACACTCTTTTAAATTAAAATTAGCGAGACATGTCATATACATGAGCTGTAGGACAGTGTGCAGCGCAGCAGGTTGGGAAAGAGTATCTTTGACTGGAAGGTCGCTGGTTCAAACCCTGAAGTTAGGCACTGGAGCAAGGTCCATAACTCCGAGTTGGCTCCAGGAATTGGCTGACCCTGCCTTCACAGAGATATATGTCACTTTGGGTGAAAGCGTTGTTCAATAATATAATTTTGAAGTAAGTTATTTTTCATAATTAAATTGCATTGTAGATGCTTATAGGGCCCTGCTATGATTTAACAATCTCAATGCTATGAGCCGAAAGGGGGAGACTGAGGGCAACAACCAAAGGCTCAGCAGTGGGTGCCGTTCCCTGCAAGACAGGGCTTCCTGGGCCTTTCTGCCACAGTGCCACCACCACGGCACCCTTGGCCCCTGAAGGACTGTCCAATTCCTCAATTCATTTTCACATAGTGACACATTCACAGAAACTCTGCCACCAAGGCAGGAATCCATCAGAGAAGCGGCTCGGGCTGCCCCTGAAACATCTCGAGTCTGTCTGTAAGGGCGCAGGCCGCCTTCAGAAGGATGGAGGTGAAAAGCTGGGCGGCCAGGAAGCGAAGGACCTTCTGGAGTAACATGCTGACCAGTATCTGTGTGCACCAGGGAGTCATAGTGGGGAAACCGTATGATGCTTCTCAAAGAACATACTACTCTTTGGAATTATTTATGAAAGTAGTCATTTTGTGAGAGTATTTAGAATCCTATAATAATTATAAATTATTTTCTGCACCTGACATTAAGGTTCATGCATCAGTCACACATATAACTCATATCAGTGTTTCCCAACCCAGTCCTCGGGGAACCCCGGCAGTCCACCTTTTTGCCCCCTCCCAGCTCCCAGCCAATCAGGAACACCGAATACTTGGTACAGGTGCTGGGAGCTGAGAGGAAGCAAAAACGTGGATTGTCAAGGGTTCCCTGAGGACTTTATTGGGAAAAACTGACTCATATCACAGATTATGTTCAGTTTCAGGGCTTAAAACTAAATGAAGGGTATTCATTCAGTGGTGATGCTGTAATGTTATTATGATGCAATGAACTTTCATTTTGATCTTCAACATAAGTAAACTGTAAATTTACCCTGTACACAACCGCATAGGACAGAATTCAGTATTGGGCAGACACATCCTAATAATTTAAATGCAAAGGTCAATTTATTGATAGGCACAAATGAAGCCAAATTAAATACTGAGGGATACCTGTTTTTTTATTATTTATTCACCCTTTGTATTTTAGTATAAACCTTAACTCCTTGTCTATTCTACAGAAATAATAATATTTTATTCCAAATTCTGCCAGTAGAGGTCAGTTCAATATATACTGCCAAGTACCATTGGAAACGGGAGTGTATTTTAGCGGGGGGTTGTAATCATTTCGCGCGGCAAAACATTCCCACGCAGGTGGAAATGGCAGGATCTCACTTTATACGTGAATGTCATAAACCCGGTGAAAACATGTATCATGGTTTTACCATATCACGTCATTACACCCCGCGGTAGCCATGCTTTGGGCCGTGGTGACCTCAGGTGCGGATTCCTGCTTTTAGTTAACCAATGAATGTTGAAGAAACCAGCTCTCTACTGTAAGGGAAACCGCTATGAGACAGACTCTGAGTCCAAAAAGACCTTGACAGAGTATAAATTATACACAAAAATAGTTGTTACAGAGCTCCCAGTCAAATGACTCACTCCTCGTAGCCATAATATTTGCGAGCGTTTATGATTTTCTGAAACCGAGTGCTGTGCTTTTGTTCAGCATGTGACAAGATTTCCGCGGGTGTAATGGTGTGGCTCAAGAATGGGACTCAATTAGAGCTGACAGCGACATTCTGGGAAAGTCAATCGCTGCTTTTATTCTTCGTATCTACCAGCCCAATCACATGAGTGTTTCCGGTCCTAACTGGCGGATATGCTGCGCCTCTGTTTGGGGTGCATGGAGCGGTTTGAGGAACCAGACTGACTTTCCCTCGTGTTTGTGGTCAAGCCTGAATGGGAAATAAATGTCTGCACGTGCAAGGAAACCATAACTGGAAATGTATGGGTTCTGCTTAATGCACGAGATTGAGAATATGCTCGTATGTTTATGGTAAATAAACTCCAATACAAATTATGCTCATTTTTGAAATGGCATATTACCCATATTTTACGAGTACTCTCATAACTCTAAATGTTAAAACTGATCGCAATTCATTCAATAAACACCATAAAACAGAGTGAAAATAGAAACAAAACTCAACTAAATAAAGTGATACTTAAAAGGAAAGATAATATGAATCAAAATAAACAAACTCTAGCTGTTGTCACACCGTTAGTCCAAAAAATACGTAACATAACCCAAAGATTTTTGACCAAGATCCAACTGCTGTGCAGCTACTAAATAACAACAACAACAATAATAATAATACTAATAATAATAAATTAAAATGTGTTTTTAAAACACATACTCATTTGAGCTCCCCAAACTCTAGTGTTCATTTGGGTTGACGTTTCAGACGATGTTTAGTGCAAACTGACCATTGGGCTTGCTTGCCTCCAGTCCATCCCTCCGGGTTGAAAGTACACAAGACATGTAAACACTCTTATCCAGGACCTGAAAAAAATAAATGCGCTAAAAAATAAAATGAATGAATAAAAACTTTCTCCAGGGTAAAGAGATAAGTGCAACAACCAACAGCGAATGCACTGAAAAGGCATTAGCCTACTTACGTCACCAAATTCTGTACTTATAGAGAGAGAGAGAGAAAAAAGAATTAGCTACCAAATCACCCCAAATAACTTATAATCCTTAGATGTGTTTAGGTTTGCAAAAAACCTTTTAAAAACCTGTTTAAAACATCGAGGTGAAATCTCTGCCCATATTAAATGTATAATCTGTCAATATTAATTGACGTTTTTTAAAAAAATGTTCCGATCATGGTCTATGCCTTAACCTTCTCCTTGACATTAAATTTGATTTTTTAAATAATAGACTTATAATCATACTCGCATCCTGATTTTGTAAAACATCACAAATAATCACCTGCTGTTTTCTATGAACGTAGGACTGCAAAAGGGAATCGGAACTGCCTGAAAAACCTGAATTGGATTATCACACTGCAGGGATATTTTACTGCAGGCAGGCGATTTTAACATGGATTTAACATGGGGGCGAACCTGATTTCTGTGGTCAGACGTAACGGTACGTATTACGAGAGAATAGAAGATACGGTATCCCTGGGAAACGGCACATGGCGTGATACAGGGATCGTCAAATTACATTTTTATATTTTAGTTCAAACTGCAGAGTATTTGTTTTTTTGTTAATGGTTAAACCAATAATGCCACAGCATAGAACCCCACCCGCGTGACTCGCACCTACAGTCTTTGGTGTGCGTGCAGAGTTTGTCATGGACTTACTGCTGCAGTGGCCGTGCAGGGGTTTGGGCCATGGGATCTGGCTTCTCTGGGGAGTAAAAGGCCAAGCTTGCTGACCGTCTGCTGGTGCTGGGGAGGCTTGGGGGGATCGTCTTGCTCTAAAAGACGGGCTACAGGAATTTGGAGAATGTCAGTTATTAAGGGTCTCTACAAGTCAGCGGCCATTTACCTGCAGGACCCCATAACTCACATCTCCAAGGTTAGCCGTCCTGCTCGGCTACTTTATACGGAATCGGGGTCCTCAGCTGTCACTGGGACTAATGCACTCTTAATCTAAACAATTTATAACCTTTGATGTTTTTTACCTTGTGTTAAAAAAACTGATTATCTATATCTTCTCTGAAAATACTGTTTATGAAAGCTGAGGGAACCTTTATTGTTAGTAATCTACCAAAAAGCAAACATCCCTCAAATCAAATCCTCCTTACTGTTTTTTGTCATCCTTAAAAGCAAAAAAAAAAAAAATGTCCAGCAATCAGTTACAGAATAATATTAATTCTCTTTAAAATGATATTCCTTAATTTGACAGAATGGTTCATACATACAGTAGAACACTATAGAAAATGTTATTCAGAAACAAAAAATTCATAACAATAATATGTTATGTGTTATTTAATTTTATTCTTCAGGTCATGTAAACTGTAGAATAAGAAGTTAAAATTGACCCAATAACTTTCATGGTGCTTTTAACCATGACGCCCCCTGCTGCCCAGTTGATAAACTGACACCCACTCACTGTGTGTGCGACCCCTTCCACCAAGATGACATGAGGATGTACTGAGGTGGGGTCGGCACCTGATGAAAGAAAAGGGAATTTGCTTTGGGGGGGAGGTACTGGTGTCCCCCAGGAAGTTACAATCCTGACACTCCCCATGTGAGTGTACAAAAAATATTATGCAATATGCGGAACTTGTCAGCTGAGCATGTAATGGGAAGCATGTGTTTTATTCCCACAACTTAATGCACCATTGATGGGGGTTGTTAATCAAATGGTCCCACATCACAGGCATTATCTGAGGAAGGTCACATGGTCGCCAGCCAATGGCAGGCAGGGACTCTGCCATTTATGCCTGCATCATCGGGGCCTCATGGAGGCTGTTCCTATTCCAATACTCTTTTTTTACATTTTTCTTCCACAATGTTGTGTCATTGATGAAAGCCCATACAGGTGTTGCAGGGTGTTTTATCCTTTTGAGCTAACAGACTTTATAAGATGTTACAAAAAACACATTCGTTCTGAAGTGAAGTCCAGTGTAAGGTGGCCCCAGAACTGCAGCACAGTGAAACACGAGATACACGGTGATAACTAAATATTTGTGCTGCATTTCTGCTTTATTTGAATAGCAGCCTAACCCCTTGGTAACCCTTGGCAACAATGCTCTTATCACATGACCCTAACATGACCAGAACACCCCCCCAGCCCAGCTTTGTGCTGAGGTCACATCAGACAACAAGTACACAGTGATAGCACCTGTTAATGGGGGGAGTGGGGGGAGGGGGGCGTTATCTTATCTGCCAGGGTTTATCCAGGTCTCTGAGCAGACCCTAGCCATACTGGCTGTTGGGAGGGGAGGGGGCTAGGAGAGATGTAGCGGCAAAATGGCGCAGTGTGGCTTACCCTGGAGCACGTAAGCACCCTGTATCTCACAACTGTTTATCCACCCATGTGCTGTGATAGTCTGAAAGACGTGAAGGATCTAGTTCATTTAATGTCTCCAGCCGTGCAGCTCCCTGCCCCATATGTGACTCCATTTCTGTAGGGACCACCATGGTGACATCACAGATGCTGATTGGTTAAGTACACTGACATCACAGAGTATGGGAGAATCATGGAGATGAATGGTTATATGATTATAGAGCCGCGAAAACAATTAAGAGACCACAGCAAAAATTTTTGTTTCACTCATTTCTCATTTTATGAGAATGCATTTGTGTAAACTCTACATTTTTTGCAAACTCCAGCCTGACTCGTCCCTGCTTTCTCATTAATGAAGGGCTTCTTCCATGCTTTATGGGACTTCAGTCCTGCTTCTAGGAGCCTGATACAATCCTGTCCTAGCAGTGCACTTCACACCTGCACTTCATGTTTCCTATTCCTTTGGAAGGTCACTTGATGTCACCCTGCGATTCATGAGAACCTGTTGGATAAGTTGGCAGTCATCTCTGCCATTACAAACTCGCTCCCGCCCCCGACCTGCCTGGTTTCTGGTCGCTTCCAGTGTCTCCTTTTTTCTGCAGCATATGAGGGACGTTCATGAGATTAATAAAATTTGTCACAGAATTTGTTTATCCAGTTTTGGGCCATAGGGCAGGGAAAATCATTTTAACCCTCTGGCGCATAGCGGTCACTACAGTGGACAGCTGTTTTAAAAGTAATTTTCTCCCAAATGTGATACTTTCTATGGTGGAATTGCATTTCCGCCATTTGAATGTTTCATAATTCATGCATCAGAGGGTTAAATTATAATATAAATATTAAACAATATTTATAACAAAAATTTTAAATCCACCCAAAATGTTTCTTAATGCTATTGTTTATTCTGTAATACATCGATATCCTTGAGTTCTGTTTTAAACATTTTATTGTTAACAGATTTTTATACATTTCTGTTAGCATATTTCATTTATTTGCTTCTCCAGTGTAGGATCAGAAGGGTGCGGAGCATCTGAATTCTCAAGTTTGTTAATAGCAGCTGATGTGTTCTTTTTGTAATAAACAGTTATTATATTATTAAAATAATGAATGAGCATGAAATTAAATTTCACGGTAAATCTGGGGGGCTGGACTGACCTGTTAAATATAGCAAAAAGGCCCTTGAGCTAGCTCGTAAGCACATGGACATCAGAGCAGCATGGATACCCTAGCAGATTTTATAGCGGGCCCAAAATCTACTGGGGACCCCCCGTGGTGAAAATCTACTGTAAGGACCCACGGGGGGCTAGAATTTATAGCTAAGCCCCAACATATACTGATCAACCCCATTCTTAGGCGAGAAGTGACAGATAATTTGGGCCTAATAACACCATAGGCATCCCACCATAGGCATCCCACCATAGGCATCCCACCTTAGGCATACTGATTTCAGGGAGGTGGGTGAGAGGCTGCTGTCCAGGTAAAAGTTTACAGCAAATTCTGTTGGGATATACTGGAATAGCGTTGCTTTTAGAAGTATCATAAAATACTGTATACTGCGGTATAATATTTGGAGAGTATTAAAAATTAGATACCACCTCTGGAGAGAGAAGGGGTGTCAGGGTGTCAGCTGTAGGCCTAAAATGGGAGCAGGTGGTGAAAGTAGCCAACCAGGGCTGGAGGGTGGCAGTGAAATTTTCTGAGTGGGTGGTGTGGGGCTGTGGCCATAGAACTTCCTGCTGGATAATTTTACTGCCACGGGCGACAGAGTACACTGCACATCATTCCAGGCTGCTGGTGAGCTGCTGTTAATTTGCAGAAGACTCAGGGAACTTCCCGCAGAAGAGGGATGTCTGAAATAATCAGCCGTTCAGTATCTGCTGTCGATAAGATGGTGTAGAGATGCAGATTTACCGAGGTGGACCTGACTGTACTGATAGTCTAATTGTATAATGCTACTTACTAAAAGGATTTTATTACCAGAATTTTTACGTTTAAGTTTATAAATTCAGTTATCTCTTTGTTATGCGTTTTTGTTATGCACAGGCATTTGTGATCTATATGTCTTTCTATATGTCTTTAAACTGTTCATATCCTATGACAGTTAAACTGTCTATATGTTAGCTATTGTATAAAATGTGCACTGCAACCCTATTATAACGTCGTTCAAAAGTCAGACGCACGAGATGTCATAAGAGAAACATGAGCTTTCTTTCCTGTTGACATAACAGGCTAATTAATCACATTAATACTGTAGACATATGAAGATTACAACTAACACGCGCCTCACACCTGACAATCTCCTTCAGGAACTCCACTGCATCTGATAGCCATAAACCCCGCATTCTCACCTGTTCTCCTCCATCATGGAAAACAGGATGTCTTACATTTTTTTAAACCATCTCAGTCCCCCTCCCTCACCCCCCAACCCTGCAGGTCGACTGCACAAATGCTTCGAAGATAGATAGATGGGGAGATTGTTTCAACTCAGTTTGGTTCAGATGATAGCTAACCTAGCAATAGATTATTTTTGGAAAGCTTAACGGCCACATAAAAGTTGTTGTTTCATACCTCAGATATGAATGCTTGATTTGGAGTTTAATGGTTCCACATGCTTTAGGTGGCTTTTCAGATCGGCCTACTGACAGTATGAACATTCCCGGTCATCTGTCAGTACTGCAAAAGTTACCGAATGGGATTTTCACATAGCATGAGCCCAGTCAGTTAATATTTCTTTGCTGGATGTTTGTTCATAGATCTATAGTCATCAGCCTAAAACTACAGGTGAATGTCAATTCCGAATGTCTTTCGGGATGAAAGTTGTCAATTAAAACCCAATGTTTTTGGCAAGTAAGTAAAACTATTTTAGGCCTACAGCTGACACCCTGACACCCCTTCTCTCTCCAGAGGTGGTATCTGATTTTTAATACTCTCCAAATATTATACCGCGGTATACAGTTTTTTTTTTTGATACTTTATGATACTTCTAAAAGCAACGCTATTCCAGTATATCCCGACAGAATTTGCTGTAAATTTTTACCTGGACTTTAACCACGCTCCTTTCAAAATCTCGAAATTATGTATCTCGTTACTTTCATTCAAATCAATTTGTTTGTTTTCTTTTATTCATAGGCCAATATGAATATACTGTTTTATGTTTGTTATTTTGATTTTATTCATGTCAAATACGATCGTTTTGTACCAATATAACCTCGCAGATTTGCGATGGATTTTCATTATACACACATAAATACTTAACAACTGCTTTGCTCTTGTTCTTGGTCTGGGAAAGTCGACAAAATAAATCCAGCCTAACTGAGTGTTGTTAATAGCACTGAATGTCAACATATAGCAAGTGTGGTCTTGCTTCCTCAGTCAGGCAGGGGTGTCTTTATCATCAGTGATTTTACACAAGCCTTCAGTCTTCACTGGAGACCACCATCGTCTGTGGTTAATTAATATATAAGTAATAGCATAGTACTACATATCTGTGGCCCCTCAAGTAAAGTGTTACCCTTTCTGCTATGATGACTAATCCTATAAATACAGAAATACAAGCAATATGCATCCATGAAAGAAGCTTAAGTAGTGACATGAAAGCATTCGATTAGTATTCGTCTTTTCTCGACTTGGGAGTCATAGTCACTCCACTTATTGCACCAACTCCCCGAAATGGCACACAGTTCTACAGAAATTTTCGCTATGCAATGTGTTCATGCTGTAATTTCTGTTGAACCCATGACTTTGTTATTATTTCATAATTTTAAAAATCTACTTAAATAAGAATCATACATATTCCCTAAATGTTGGATGTCATCTCGGACACTGTTGCTGCATTTACGATTCGGTCCGTATCTCGGTCAGGCGTCAGGCCGCACATTTAACACGGGCTGGTGCCACTCTGTCCCTTGACTTTCCATTGAGACAGTCATGGGCACTTAACGACAGGGATGCGTTCTGCGGCGATTTAGTCATTGTGTGAACATCACAGATTGTACTTACACAAACCTAGATGGTATAGCCTACTTCACACCTAGGCCACAGTAAACTTTTGCAAATAGTAAGAGTACACCCATAAAGTACATGAACCAGTAACATAGTTGTTCATTATCAGGAATTATGCACTGTACATATCTGTATGTGTTATACTTTTATACAATTGCCAGTACAGGCTTATTTACACCAGCATCTACACAAGTATGTTGCACGACGAGGTCATTAGGTGATAGCAATTTTTCAGTGCATTAATCTTATGGACCCACTGTCATTGACTTGAAATGGAGTTATGCTGCACTTGACATTATAACACCAATTTTGTGTAATCTGATTACACAAACACATTTCCTCACTTTTATATCATTCAAACATTTTTTGCATATTATTTAGGTGTAGAAATACTTTTTAAAATAGGTTAATATATAGACTAATAATACACAGCTCAAAAAGATTAAAGGAATGCTATGAAAACACATCAGATCTCAATCCGGAAAAAAATCATGCTGTATATAGGTACTGATATGGACTGGGTAATGTGTTAGGAATGAAAGGATGCGACATCGTTTGATGGAAATGAAAATGATCAACCTACAGAGGCTGAATTCAAAGGCACCCCAAAAATCAAAGTGAAAAAATGATGCGGTAGGCTGGTCCATTTTGCTGAAATTTCATTGCAGCAACTTAAAATCGTACTCAGTAGTTTGTATGGCCCCCACGTGCTTGTAGGCATGCCTGATAATGTCGGGGCATGCTCCTAATG
>JABFEA020000001.1:14949664-14962425 GCA_019775915.2 Cyphomyrus plagiostoma | reverse complement strand
GGCCCTGTCCATCTCTCCTAGAGTAACTGCCTATCTCCTGGAATGTCCTCCATGGCCTTGAGACTGGGCTGGGAGACTATATCCCACATATTGATGCACCATCCTGGAGGAGTTGGACTACCTGTGCAACCTCTGTAGCCAAATGCAAAACTAGTGGAACTAATTGTCAAATAACATGAAGAGAGAAAGATGTCAGTGGCCTCCAGCTGTTAAACCATTCCTGTTTTGGGGGTCGTCTCATTGTTGCCCCTCTAGTGCACCCGTTGTTAATTTCATTAACACCAAAGCAGTTGAATCTGATTAACTACCCCCTCTGCTACTTATCTGAGCAGATCATTATCCCAGAAAAAATTAACTGACTTGATGCTATACTCTGACTAAAAAGTGTTCCTCAAATTTTTTGAGCAGAGTATATTGTAATAGCTGGCAGACTGCAGATGGCGGCAGGAATGAAAGAAACCACAATAGTTTAAAGAGAACATGTGCTCTAACACTAGCCCTTAAAGAGACCACACAGAAATAGCAACTGTAACTCCAACAACACATAACGAGGAAACGCGGCACACACACAGTGAGTAATTTATACAATGGCTAAAGACAGGTGAGGATCTGAGCGAGTTCACATATGACATGGCAATGGCACATATGACAATTCGTAAACACATAAATGCTTACAAATACATTTCGGGGCTAATTACACTGCCCCCTTCGCCTTGTGTGGCTTGGTGGGGCCCTGTTGCCCCTCCTGCTCCCTGGATCAGGTGGCGGCATGTAGCCACTTCCAGCAAGCCATCTCTGCCCACAGCTTCTCCAGAGTGTGCCACCCCTTCTGCATGTCCTCCCACAGCTGGTTGTCATCCTGCTCAATCTATGCCCACTGTTTGTCTAGTTCTCAGTGCTCCTGGTCCAGCTTCTCGCAGCCAAGTAGCGCCACCCTGCCTCCGGTACCTCAGCTTGCCGTTTCTGGCTGTCATGCTCGTGCTCCCAGCTGGCCTGCTCCTCCCACAGCCACTCGCAGTCCAACTGGCTCTGATGCCGCTGCTTCTCGAGTTCGCAGTGCTCCTGAGCCAGTGGAGACTCTAGCGGGGGGCATGACTGCTCATGGCTGACAAGCTGAGACCCTCCCCCAGTCCCTGGATGCTCCCACCTCCCTTGTTCGCCCATGCCATCTCTGAAGGGGGATTGGCAGGCTAGCAGGGGCAGCTTCGGGACGGGCGCAGGACCAGGGCGCTTAGTAAGCATGGGGTGGGCGCCTCCATCAATTCTCAGCTCTGAGATCCTCTGTTGGTGGCTCTGGTCCAAGCTTCTGGGCAGCAACATGGGTGCCCCTTCTCCCCGCAACATCAGCGCACGAGCTTCCTATCCCTATGCCTGTGATCCCGCACTAGCCCTTGCCACAAACTGGTTGCCGCCACTTCTCCCAATCAGCTGCTCCCCAGTTGCTCCACTGCAGATCTGAAAGGCTGCAGCGGGCTGCCAGAGTGATGTTCTGGAGGACCCACCCCAGCAGTGCCAGCGGGGCCACTGCAGTATAATAAATCTATAACCCCTAAAAATTATGCATGCACAGAAACGTAATGTTTGCAGAGAGAGTTCCGGGGTTTTCAAAGGGGGAAGATAAGGGTCCGGTGCTAAAAAGACACAGGGACCCTTTTACTTGCTTAAATGGGTTCCTCGTTATTTTTCTGCTATTCTTCTCACAGCGGCTGTGATTCTTACAGATGTACTGCAGCCTCCTGTGGGGCTGATAAGCAGATTTAAAAAAACACTGGGAAAGACTGAGCCAGACTGTCTCCCTCCTAGATAATCTTTTCCTTTTCTTTTTTTTTAACTTTCTGTTCTGGTGCTGTGAGGAAAATGCTCCGTTCGGTCCGGGGCTGGCCGAAGGCATCTCCAATCGGACCGTAGAGCTGTAAGAGTGCCAGTGCGGGGGGCGGGCAGAGCGTGCGGGTCGCAGTGCAGTGTGCCGCGGCCAGGTTTTACAGAGCTCTGGAAGAATGCGCTTTCTGTGGCTCGTCCAAGGTTTGTTTTGAAAGGAAGCCAGAAAGAAGTCTGGGGAGCCGAGTGGAAGCAAGTGAACAGCAGTGACGCTGGCAGCCGCTCAGAGCTCTCGACTGCCTGCAGAGCTGCAGTGCTTTTTTGACCTGAAAAAAACGTTAAGAGAAAAACTGGATCCCCCACGTTTTTAACATTTAACTTTGCAATCCCCCCCATCCGACTCAGACCCCCACCCCCCACAGAAAGCCATGCCACAAAAGCTTCCTGTTCGTCATCTCCTTAATCCATTCCTATGTAAGGGCAGCCAATCACTTCTGGCCGGCGTCCAGCAGTCTGGAAACTGACCTCAGATCTGCCCTGGCCCCCAGGGCAACACGCATCACCTGCTTGGGAGTGCTCCATCCACGATCAGGACCACAGCCATTTTGGGGCAGCCTTGGGCTCGCCTCTGTTGTGCGGCCCCAGTTACCTGTTTGGTGCTTTAAGGTAAGGTATTCTCACCTTAAAGGGGCCTTCTTAATCCCCCCCGAAGGAGACAATAAATGGTATTCCCCTAAAGATACTTTGCTACAAATTACGATAAATTTAGCAGAAGGCGCCATGTCTCTGCCTCATTGGGGGGTTTGGCCACAGACAATCAGTAGTGCAATTGTTAATCACTTAACTGGATCTGTTGAACATGTGCTGAGAATCAGGGCCTGAGGTGCACTGACACACATACAGCTAGCGAAAAAGCCAGTGCCACACGTCAGCCATGACACCAGCGTGCAGAAACACGCTCAGGAGAAGCCCTGTCTACTGTTATGACTGCCAAATTCCAGAGCTCCAAGCTCAGTGCTTTGGCTCCGGTAACTCTTCAGGGTATCGCAGATGTTTTGGACGGGAGAGAATGGCCGTGAGTTGCCATGTTTATGTACGAAACGGACTCGCCCAAATAGCCGGACCCCTATGCTTGACCGCATCTGTGGACGAGCACTCCACCCATAATCGGTAATCAGTCCCAGAGTCTCTTCCATTAGATTCCCAGAGCCCCTTACTTAATTATCACTAACATGATTGGCTTACATGTTCCATCTATCCTCAGTTTTTAAAGAAATCACTTCTCACTTTTTCTACCCCAAATCTGTTTGCACTAGGGACACACACCCAAATTCACATACCTTGTCCTGGTCCCAGTCCCAGGAACCAAGGGAAGGGTCTGCTCTAATGGCACCCCCCTTGCTTTCACATTACCTCTCATACAGGTGCCACACCCCCCTCCCCAACCCACCCAAAACCACTGAAGCAGTCCCTGATGGCATTTTCTCTTTTCTACCCCCTGCTGGCCATATGGGGAGTCAGCAAAAGGAGACAGTAGCTAGTGCAAGCTCCTCAAATCCATTTAGGTCAAATGCCCAATCGTCTAGAGAAGAAAACCTCCACTCCCATGAAAGAGAACTTGCAGTATTGTGTTCTTCAGCACCTTGGAGTAGTTGTTTTTTTTTTACACATCTTCATCTGTCATTTTAACTCCAAGTTCTGGGAATAGTGCATCGTTTAGACTACTGGTGACCAGTCTAAGATGCACACATCTCCCAGTTTGCCCCCCCCCCACAATACCAGCGATGCTCATTTACCAAGCTGAAAACCAGCAACGAAATATTGTGGAAACTGGAGAGACAGCGTCGTGCAAAAAAGGAGATGCTGAGGATTCCACATCATGGAACAACCCAAGTAGCACCTATGGAAGCTACGGAACTCAATCCAGTGCTGGAAACCATCTTCACAACAGTGCATCGCAAGTGTAATATTTCACTTTATTGTTTAGAAACATGTAATGTAATCAAGCTTTCATCTCCGATTTTTCAGATGCGAACAGGGCACACGTACATGACGGGGTGGTAGAAAAAAAATTGAAAATATGTAGTTTACTTTGGGAAATTAATCAACCCCTCCCCACAAGACCCCCAACATTTCACAGGTCCACAATGGAATATTAGTCACGGACTGATACCAGAGGTTTGGAACCCCTAGTGCAGATCAGTACTTCCGATACAAGTTTATGCAGCCATTAGAAGCCCAATCAAACTGGACGAAGACCTGACAGACATCTGGCTACAGAGGGGCGACGACCCGGAGGGGCATCCAAGCCCCATTCCAGGACTTCCTGCTCCACAAAGCCCCCCCGTCTTGCACCGACCTGGCGGATCTGGGACCAGCTCTTGTGGGATTGCATCATCTGGATCCGGGCCACAGGGATTCCATTCCTCTCGCCTTGTTGAAATAAACTTCTTGGCAGAAGTTGACAGGAAAGAAAGAAAGAAGATCAGAGGAGCTGGTCCAGTAGAGCCCTTTCAGGCCTGGCGGCAGCCCTGCCAAAAGCATCCAGCAGAACCTAATGATTTTGTGGTTCATTTATCTCTGCTTATCTGTGGAATATTATAACGCCAGGCTGGGGAGAGCCTGCATGAGCGGGGCGGGTCGGGGATGCGCTCCGATACCCAGGGGCAGCGATTACCTCCAGCGGACGGCGCTTTAATGGCCTGAGATGACGAGCATAATTAAAAGCAGGTCTGCATTCCGCCCAGTAATTCAGAACACTTGTCCGCCCCTCTCCAGTGGGTCGGTTCCGTCCAGCACAGGCTGTCCCGGGGAGCAGCGCCGGCGTCTTTCCCACGAAAACCACACAGGAAATGGCGAACCAGCAGTTAGGTGTTAAAGGATGAATCTGGGCTGGAATGGGATTGCGGTCACCTTATCAAGGGCCCTGGAGTCAAATAATGGGCAAATCTCCGTGGTTGGCTAGTCTACTGCCTGCTTCAGCCACTGCAGATCCTCCAGGCTGATGCTACGTGATCATTATTCCCTATCACGATGCGTGCCTTATAAGATTATCACGTTCATTTTTGGACACTTAGCTTAAAATGTGATCTTTTCTTAAGCGTGCGCTGTCCACAGAAGACTTTAGAACTGGAACCGTCTATTTAGTAATTAAACACAAAGCTGCAGTCTGTTGGCGTGGAATTGAAACTGACGTAAACACAGAGAGAAGAGCATGAATGAAAGACCAAAGCGGGATTCCTGGGCCTGGGGGGTTGGGCTGGGGGGGGCTGTGTCTGGGCTTTATGCCTGGGTGGCAGCGGTGCTGGTGTGGGCCTTTGTTTGCATCAGTGTTTCCTCCGCCGGGAGATTAATGAAGCCCGTGCCCTAACACGTGAGCTTAAAACACACCAGGGCTGATGGGGGGAGTCACCGGGGGGATGGGAAGCATGGGGGTCGCTTTGTACCCCCACCCCACCTCCACTTAGCCAGGGACTGGACTAAACTCTGCTGAGACAAAACTGTGAGTGGCGGTTCCCACAGTAATCATGAGGCAAGGACATTTTCCTAAGTATTTTGTTAATTTCCAGGGCAAAACAAAGGAAATTTAAAGCAACATATTTAAAAAATCTTTGGAGTCTGGGGGTTTCTTCTCAAATTGACTGTTTTTGCTCTTACAACACCTTGTTAGCAAGTTACAGTCCAGAGGCAAAGTATAAGTTTTACTGCGAATCAACAGGAGCTAAAAATGACTTTAACCTGTCAGCACACTGGCTCTAGCTTTACAGGAGCAGCTCCATCTCACACCCTGACCACTGCCAGCAAATGGCAGCCAGCACTAACCTGCCATTCACCTATCGAGAACATGGCTTCCTGTTATTAAACACACTGAACATTAAAAGCAGTCAAACCCAGCAAAGCTTTATGTGTTAAATATGTTACAAATCTCACTGTCACATGAAGACCCAGCCTAGGAATAAATTCTAGTATCACTTGAAATCCCATATTGGGGAAAAATCCCAGTAACACTTGAAGACCCAGACTGAGGAAAAATTTACAAGAGGGATGGAAAATCAACCTGTTTGGGGCATAAATAAGCTGACTGCTTCATTTAATCGGCACCGTCCTGTTAATTAGTGATGTGCTGCAGTGCTGCAGTGGGGAGATCAGCATCCCTCCTCCTCCAAAGGTAACATCAGCGGGTTGGACAATAGCCAGCAGAGAATGAACATGGGCAGCGAGAATTGATGGGACCTCATGCTCAGCACAGCGCCACCCTGTGGGCGCGACAACATTCGCCACGAGCACCAATGACATTGAGGCCCATCTCGGGAAAAGCCCCCCCATGGCAGCCCCAAACACCCCCAGCAGTCTTAGATAAACGGGCAGAAGCTGAAACTGGGAGGGGGGGTATTTGCAAGGTACCCTGGGCGGGGCCATCCTGCCATAGAAAGTGGAGTTGAGGAAGGCCAGCTGGCCTGGGCCGGGCACGGCGTTCCACGCAGTCTAAACACACCTGACTCGTAAAAGTTCTTTATTGCGTCCGTAACGTAAACTGGGCCCCCCAGAGCCAGCGCTGGTTCAGGAGCCCTCACAGGGCCCGCCGCTGCCAAGGACTTTCCCACACTCATAAAACGGGGGCCGGCACACTGCGTCTAAACAATGCCGCTCCTGAAAAGGGGGACCCCGGGCATGAATTAACGCCACCCACCAAGACAGGTCCACAATAACCTGGGAGGGGGCTCCTTTAGCACCTCCCCCCCCATCAGAGCATTTACATCACTGCTGTACCCATACATGGAATCCTATTCTATACCAAGATGTAAATGCAGTCCCAGCTTACACAAGAGATCAAGTTCTATACATTTTCATTGCTATTGTTTACCTATTCACAGGCTTACTATCCTTCAAAATGCCCGACCTAGCCCAATAAATGATGTTTGCACTGCACTTTTTCCGCTGTGTGTCTTCCTGGATGTGTGTCTTCCTGGATGTGTGTCTTCCTGGAGCTGTTCAGGTTGGCTACTTGCTCAGTGTGACTCCTTCACCTGTTGGCCTGCTTGTTAGCATCTGCGAGCTTCCCTCTTCATGCGCATCACGGGAATCTCCACAGCGAACGAGGCTGGGCTTTCCTGCAGCACAGCGACTGGATAAGGCACAAGCTAGAACTAATTAACCAGCAGAGGGCTTTGGTGGTTCTAAGATATTAAGCTTTCCCCACAGCAAACCTCACAAAAGCACTAGGGCCGAAGGCATCCAGGCTGGTAAAGCACTGCCAGGGACTGGTTTAAGGTCAAAGGTCAGGTTGAGGAAACTAAAGACGACACGCCCACCTGGTGAAAAGCATTCCCACTTTACATGCTGGAGCTTATGAATGAGAGAACAGGAGCCTATTTCTGTGTATAAAGTGAACCATAACTTACTGGCTAGCCTGGTACACAATCAGCCCCTAACCATAAAAGTACTGCATGGAAATAGAACAGATCTGCTGGTACTGGAAGGTGAACAAACTGATCAGCAACTTACATCATGTTTCTTCCTAAATTAGTCCCTCATATTTGTGTCCTCATAAATGCTAATCTAAGGTAAAATGATACACAATAAAAGATGATACCACAAAGCACAGGTGCGACAGACTACTGCTAAAGCATTTTACATTAACATAATATTGATGTGAGAATAATGGCCATCATTACTGTTGTTGTTGATGTTCTTTGGATGGCGTGATTCCTTCCTGCACATGCTGTGTAATATTTGCCGTTCGAACGCCATCCTGTAGACGGGCAACATTGTTAACTAGCAGAACGATGCAGCGCTCGTCTCCACACATAAAAAATGCCTTTGTCTTGTTCTGCTTCTCCGGTTGTGAGAACCGGATTTGCCAAACCAAATTAAGCCGGGAACAAAGCGGCATTCCTAGCTGGTTTCCCCGGAGAGCCTGCCCAGGCCCCCGTGTCCGACAGTTTTCACTGCGCGTACTGGGTTACCAGATAGTAAATTCCTCTCGTACTAAAACACGGGGCCCAGTGATATGCAGCTTGGGACTGCTGGGAAATTCTAAACATACATGCACTGACACACACACACACACGCTTTAAGGTGAGCCCTGTGTCCATGCTGTGGGCTGGTGTCTTGAGACAGAGAAAAGATGTTTTCCCAAAGGCTGAGGGTCTGCCTGTTGTGAGCCAATCTCTCCCACCCAGAGAGAGGCTGCGGAGGGTGGCGGGAAGGTTCTGGAAATGGAGAAGCCTTTTAAAGGAAAGCAACATGCTTATCCATGGACAACAGGAGCCCTGGGAGGGGACAAAGTATAGTAGAGACCAGCTCACAAGAAGCCAGACTGAATCCGTACCAGCACCAGATAGAAATGTCAGCAAAACTAAAGGGACATCCATCACCGAGACCTTCCATGCAAACAAGTGTCAATCTGCAATGGTGGCTTTTATGGCCACTACACATCCTCATGTCTCTACAGCTTCTACCAGCCAAGCTCCATTTGTACAATATGATGTATGTTATGTCTGTTGTATAATTTCCATCTCCATTTCTCTCCATGGGATATCTTCCTGAATGGTCACTGTGCCGGCATCCTCTGTCCGCCTTTCGGAACTGATGTTCTGAAAGGGCCTTCACACATTATGGGGTCTCAGGCCTGACATCACACAGACCTGATGGAGGGGAGACGGTGAATGCTGCCCTCGACCGGCCTGTGTGTATCTCAACTTCTTCTGCTCCCTTTGTGACTGTGAAGTGGCATCAGCACTGAGCTTCCGGTGCCTGTGTGACGCATCACAAAGGCCTAGGTAACACATGACCTTGACACATGAACTTGAGGGCTATGGTACATTCCTAGAATCGCCGAAAAGATTTTATAAGAACAGCTAGAAGATGCTCCTTGAAGACTTTTTAAATGTGGTTTAAGTAATTTTTAAATGTGATAGTAAGTGGATACCTCACTGGATACCTGCTCCCAACTCTATGTGAAATTTGCCTGTTCACCCTGTGTTTATGAGGGAACAATGTGAGAGAATGTGTGTGTGTGTGTGTGTGTGTGTGTCAGCTGTAATGGACTGACATCCCATCCTGGTGCTTTGTGCTGACTGAGACAGGAACCAGGCTCACCAAGACTCTATAATGGATAAGCATTTTGGAAGAATGGATGGATGGATTAATACTGAACCTTTGCTTCACATTTTCAATTGTGCATCTATTCCTCCAATAGGAAGTAATAAACATGAAGATCCAAAGGCTGTTGTCCTCAAATGATCAAATGATGACTCCCACCAATTTCCAGTATTAATGGAAATTGCACACACACACATACGTACTATATATATATATATATATATACACACACACACACACACACTATTATATATATATATATATATATATATATAGGAAGGAAACAAACATAATGTATGAAAAGAACATCAACTGTGTCAAGATTTATTGAGTCTCCGTACTCTTCTCACACTGCTAGTGAAGGAAAACACAGAAAATGTTCAATTCAGGGTAAAAAGGCACCAGGGCAGGAGGCAAGAAATCAGCCTCAGATATTCGGCTCCCTCCGTGTTCAGACTAAACATCTGTCACGCATCCCAGTCTCTTTGAAAGAGGCTCTGTTCCCACCCCATTCTCCCCTTAAAGCTCTTGCATAGTGTTCCTCAAACTGTTTGACTCCCTGTATCAAATGTCACTTCAAAGTAATACTTTATTCTAGCAAAGTATGCATGTGTTTATTCTTCACCGTAAAGCTTGGTGGTACATTTCTAAGGGCGGAAAAAAAATGTAAGCATAACCAAGAATCTATTATAAAAACCTCTGTAAAACCTTTGAAATCAAATGTCTGACGGTCATAAAGGAGAGCAAGGGGCAGTCTTCCTCCACTGCCCCACCTCTGTCCATCCAGACAGTTTTTCCCTCAAATAGGAGGGGGGGCTTCGCTGCGTGCAATGAGGGGGATTCTGGGTAATGTGGGCGGAGCCATTAACATAAATGGTGCTTGTTGCTCTTGTAGTTTTCATTTGGTGGATATCTGGGCTTCATATGGGATTGTTCACAGTACCTGTAGGGCTCCTTGGTCTGGAATATTTGGCCCGGTGGGTCAGTTACCTGTAGCCCTGTGGTCAGGGGTAATCAGGCTGGAGTACCCAGACTACTGAGTCTTGGGAGGGGGGATCTCAGAGCTCAGTCTTGCTGGTAACCATTGGGGCCCTGGAGCGGCTTCCTGGGGCCCCGTTGGCTGCGACCTTGGTGGGCCCCTTGGCAGCCTCCGTTGTGGCAGCCTCCTTGGCAGCACCCTTGGTGGGCCCCTTGGCAGCCCCCTTGACAGCTACCTTGGAAGCCTCCGTTGTGGCAGCCTCCTTGGAAGCCCCCTTGTTGGGCCCCTTGGCAGCCCCCTTGACAGCTACCTCGGAAGCCTCCGTTGTGGCAGCCTCCTTGGCAGCCCCCTTGGTGGGCCCCTTGGCAGCTACCTCGGAAGCCTCCGTGGTGGCAGCCCCCGCCTCAGCTCCCTGGGAGGGGCAGGGTACGGTCTGCTCCTTGCTCTTGAAAGCCATGGAGGCTGAATTGATGCAGTAGCGCTTCCCTGTGGGTCGAGGGCCATCGTCGAAGATGTGACCCAGATGGGCTCCGCACTACAGAGGTGACATGGCCAAGTCACTGCGGAGTGTTAGCAAGGGACTAAAGTGGGCTATGCACTGGAGATACAGGGCAACATCACTGTGAGGAGGGTCTGCAGAGCATCTACCTGGCTGCAGGTGGCCTCCACTCTGTGCATGCCATAGGAGAAGTCGTCTGTCTGCGTAATGGTGTCCTCTTTGATCAGGTCGTAGAAGGCGGGCCATCCTGTAGTTGGGGGGGGGGGGTGCAAGTTAATTGTCACAATGGCAATAAACCGCACACCACTACAGAATCTTGAGTATACGTCAACATGGTGCGAGGCTGGCGCTAGTTACCATATCCATTTCATCCAAGCAGACTAACTCTCCAACCAGGTATGTCTCAACCCAGGTGATCCATCCCATGTGACTAACCCCAGGTGACCATTCCCAGATGACGAAACATATCCTAGTGACTGGTCCTAGCTGACTAATCGGACACATGACTAATTCCAGGTTATCAGTCACGGATGATTAATTATGGGTGACTGATCCCAGATGACCAACCCCATGTGATCAGTGGTAGATGACTAATCCCAACTGACTGATCCCTGTACAAGCTCCAAATCTGCCATGAGGATGAACCCAGGAGTGAGGGAAGTGGCCGCTCACTGTCAGTATGTATGTATGTGTGGTGTATGTCACACAGCGCTGATGTCATGGGCTCTGTTCACACATGACCACCAGCTGACAAGACATTTTGTGTGTATGTCTGCACGTTTAAGTGTAATGAGTCACGACCCATGTGTGTGCATGCTCGTGTAATGTGTCTACATCTGCGTGTATGTATGTGTGTGTAATGTGCGTGTAATATGCGGGTAATTTGTGGGTAATGACAATGTGTTTGTTTACTTATGTTTTCCTTTATTCACTGGGACCCACAAAGACAGTAAATTGTTACAAACAGATTACAGGGAAATTCCATAAGCAGCCCTGTAATTGTGGTCAAAAACCTTATCAATTTCCATCTGCAGGGGCCCGGAGGTCATTAATCACTGCATTATGATGACAGTTCACAGAATGTCTTCGCAGCAGGGTAACAAGTGTCTGTGTGTGACTCTGTAGGCTTCTCTATTCTGTGGGGAAAAACCTGGAAAAAGGAGATGATGGAGTCCCCAGAAGACAAAAACACTACTTGATGACCTCATCTACTGGCTTAAAAACAAAAAGTACAAAAAACATCTTCTTTGTTTTCAGACTTCATCTTTTGGGTTTAGATCAGACCTGCACCTGCACTCACTCGTTAAACCAATACGTATAAGCTGAATTAAACATGGAAAGATACAATGGTTCTATTGATTTCTGTATGCATTTTCAAAAAGGCAAAAATAAAATCTAGCAAGTCCATTACTGTAGCTTTAGGGTCGGTCATTTGAGTCTGGGAACTATACCAGTACATGAAAATGGGAGTCAATGGGAATCAATGGGAAGCCCCTGCAGGTGTAGCGCCCCCTACCCTGCCTGCCTGTCAGTGATTGGAAACATGCAGACCCAGGGTTCTCCCGGGCCTCTCGTGCCCTTGGCATCATCCGGGCCTTGCCAGTGGTTCCAAGACAGCTCTCCCCTTTCTTTCTGGTTGCCGGGCCAGTGAGAGGCGGTTTATTTTTCTAGCTCATTCCAGCCAGACTCTAAGCGCGACCCCCCCCCCCCACCACACACACACACACACACACACACACACACACCCCAGATCCCCTTCCAGTTCTGGGGAAGCGCCCACCGCTGCCATAATTAGAGATGGGGGGACGAGACGTGTAGACACTGTGCTCCGTGCGTGCGGCCAGTGTGCCGATTCTCCGGCGTTTCTCCATGGACGCGGACGCGACAGTGTGGGGGGTGTTTAGAGGCTGTCAGGCTGTGCTGTGATGGAGCCTCTTCTGCCCACATCCACAGCTGCTCCTCAACCTTTCTGCTTGGCCCAGTCTGGTGAGAGCGAACCTCTGCAGACCCTCCACACTGGCAGGCAGAGAACGCTAGGGTCATGTGCACGTGGGCGTGTCCGCCAGGAGCAGCCAGGGACCTAAGGACACGCGGTACTGGCTTTTAGGGGAGCCGTCTGACCAGAAGGACCCGGTCGGCACACATGTACGCTTCCTCAAAGAGGCACAAACTGCCTCACAAACTCAAAGAGGCAAAACACAGGGTCTGTATCGGGAATAATGTGGATTGTGCGACTGGACACGTGTGTCTGCTGCAGAATTCTTTTGACCATTCCATTGCTTGACAGATCTGTCTCTTTTCTGCGCCCATCCGAGTCACACCTAGAAATGGCTGGGTCAGGGGTTCTGATGGGGGTGGGGG
>JABFEA020000001.1:14926301-14947233 GCA_019775915.2 Cyphomyrus plagiostoma | reverse complement strand
TCATTTGAAATCCATTGTGGTGGTGTATAGAGCCAAAAATGTTAGAATTGTGTCGATGTCCCAATATTTATGGACTTAACATGGCTGGTGTGACAAACGCTAACATAAAGACTGTTATATTTCTCCAAAAACGTATAAATTAGTAATATTTTAACACTTATAAAGTAAAGCTGGCCTTTTCTTTTGTGCTTCTCATCATCAGTTTCCTCAGTATGGGCTGAGCGTATGGAAAGCACTGCTTTTCATGAGTGACACAAATTTTAAATATCCAATCAGGTGGTGTCCAGGGAAAACAGCGGATCATAACAGCTTAATATCAGGGGGAAGACCTTGCAGCTCCCACTAATTCTGGGGCACCGTAGTGGTATCACAGATTCTCAGATGTCTCCCTGGGGACGCCCAAAAGTACCACCAACAGCGCCCAGGATTCAAATGACCACAATTCTCGACTCACCAAAGCTATTAACTAATCATCAGTCCTTTTACTGGTAGAAACAAGTGTGCTAGGAGTGGAATAAAACATAATAAGAATGGCTGGGAGTCCCCAGGAACCGCAATAAACCTACAATTCTATGTAACTAAGTGACACACCATAAACAATATCTCCTCAAGTCTAGATTTGCCCTGGGGCCAAAGGCCAGAATGAGTGACTCAGTTCCCCTTTTGCACATTGAGATGCTGGGCCACCATCAAGACAGCCTCTTTAACACCCCCCCATCATATTTTGGAAGAGAACGTACCTGATCCAGAGTCAAACTTCTTATCAGACCTGCAATATGAGAGAGAGAAATGAACAGCATTTTGACACAGGCATTCAGAACTTCAGAACCTCCTGAAGAGCAATCTAATCAACGGTGATATATATGTTAAAGAGATTAATTACAACTGTTTTTAACCCAATATAAATGGTTATAATATCTACCTCAATAACTGCGTGACAACAACATGCTTAAACTCCTCACTTCAAATAAATCAAAGTGTCCCATCAGATGTCCCATCGACTCTGAGTAAATATCGGATATAAAATAAGTGGGCGTACATGTCACAGGAGACAGGGCGGGTCAGGAAATTGTGGGAACACTACAGAGCCAATTAGGAGCATGCGTGTCATCTTCTGACACTGGCGCTCAGCCTTGAAGTCAGCCCCCAACGAATGTGGCGTTATTCAGCGAGCGGCCAAAACGTGACGCCATGGCGATGCCGGCGAGGTGCAGGAGGAATGTCCCGACTCAGGAGTGAAATGGAGCAGTGGGATGCGATCAGCGTGGGAATAAAATGCAGGAATATAATTTGGGAAGAGGGAGGCTAAATGAAGGAATTCCACATGAAGACGAAAATCAGAAAAGGCTGCAGGAAATCCACAAACGCTTTAGCTACTTGCAAGGATTTTGATCGTGTACTATATACTATTTATATTTTTAAATAATGTTCTTCAGCTCTAGGAAGCACTGTATCTAAACGCATATTCATGCATACACACAAAATGCATTTTGTGTTCTATAATTATGTTTTTGTGAGCTGGCTATTCAGAATATTATTCCGTTAACTGGCCGAATTGTTATTGTGGCAACTGCTCTGGTTCCCGAAAAGAGAGACTGATCTGTACAACCTATCAGAGGAGTTGTTCTGTGAGAGAGGGGGGCAGGGAGGAGCCAGGAAGGGGCGGAGTTCTACTAAGAGAAGGCGGGGCAGAGCCAACCCTGGCTGCGGAAAAATGTTACTGAGAATGGACAATAGATGGAACCGGGTTAGCAGCCAGAAGAAGCAGGCTGCGAATCCGCTAACTCAGAAAAAGCAGCAGCGGGGTTAACTCCTTCAGCAGGATTACTCACTTGAATAGAGGGGTGCCACAGACCACGCATGTATAGATGCCTTCCTCCTTGTGGTCGGTAAACTCCCCTCTGAAGGCACTGGGGGGCAGAGGGGGTAAAACAGTGAGGCTGGCTGTTTTGGTGAATGGCCGATGCTAGGTCTAGTGTACACATGTGAATTAAACAATGTACATTCAAAGCTGCGAGTTTTACAGAAGAATTCATAGTGAACAGTGATGAGGAGGACGCAGCGTGAATGAACCTGACCCGGCCGACTCTGGCCGCCAGCGCGGGCTTGCCAATGACTCTCCCATTAAACAGAATTTAATGCAGGGCATTACTTTTGGTTTGCAGGTTCAGCCTAGCAAGCTTCAGAGGTGCAGCCCTCCCTCATAAATCACAAAAAAGCACCCCAGTCTCAGTAATATCACACGATGAACAGATGGGACTTTTCCGGAAGCCCTGGCCTGCCACATGAGGGTGGGGCTGCACCTTGAGCTGTTTGGGTGAGCGAGGCCGGCGAAGAGCCACAGGAAGCAGACGAGACCCCCTTCCTGCCCACCGCAGCTGTGTATAGAGGGATGCTGGGATTCCCCACCCCCAAGACAGATGCTTCTTGGCTCTACTTTAGGGGTCAGAGTGCTAGGGGGGGGCGAGGGGCAGGATGGGGCTATTTTTAACATTGCTGCCATTTATACACAACCCATCAGAAGTACACAAAGCGAAGCCTTCTTATGATGGTACTAGAGGACAACAGACAGAACCATGTGACACGGAGGAAGCAGTGCTGGAGCGGAAATGGAGGGAGGAGAACAAAAGATGCACATGGCATCAGGTCAGGGAGAGGGTTGCAGAGACGTGCAGAATCGGCCAGTCAGCTCTGTTATGGGAATGAACGAATAAGTACAGCGGAATTATGACCTCATTACCAGACTCCACCCATGAATGGCCTCATCATCTGACTCCGCCCCCAAATGACCTCACCATGTGACACTCCCACCAATGACTCCATAACATTACTCTGTTCACAAATTACCTCATTACTCTACTCTGCGTACAAACGACCTCATCACCTGACCCTGCCCACAAATGACCTCGTACTTGACTCCGCCACCGCCAGCTCACACGTACGCAGGGTACACGTGACCAGCATTGAAGCTTATTTACATAATTCATGACAGAACTGACATGTTATTATTTGTGGTAGTATTTTCTGTTTCCTGCAGATTTTCTGTCTGGATGTGACTCTGATTACCCTGTAGGGGAGCTGTTGTCCCTTCTGCGGTACCCTGCAGAAATGAGCTCCAAGTCACCGGTGAGACATGGAGAACATCCCCCATTCTAGACCTGTCAGGCCCTGAATCCACACGGCGATTTTAGGTCAGGCTTGTAGGCCTGGTTGTTGGAGTGTCTATGGAGCATTTCACACCATCTAGAAGGCAATTGGGTACATCTGCGTCTCTGTACATTTCAGGTATCTAAGCCATATCTAAAATCTCACCTTTCAGACCACAGAAATGCTGTTTACTGCAGCTAATTTGATGAACCTCTGTGTATTTTGCCAAATAAAATTCTGATTCCACTGCTCTCAGTGCATGTGAATATCAATTGGGCAGCTACTGAAAACTACAAATGGATAGGCCTATTGGTTCCCATTGTTCCCCCAGGAACCAATGGGAGGAGGCAGAGCAGTGGTAGAGCCCACCTACCTTTCAGTGCCCTTCTCCTGGGTCACATGGTACTGGATCGGTGTAAGGCGTTGCCTTAGCTCCTCCTGGGGGAACGACACTGGCCAGCTCTTCTTACGCCGGCATGATCCTGGACACAAGGATGGAGATAGGGGGCAGCAAAGAGTCAGCATGCGAAGCCACGCCTACATGCTCCCCTGACCACAGCCCTCGCCCCACCCCTCAGGCCACACCAGATCTGGGCTTCTCATTCAAACACTCCACATCTAGTCGTCACTCAGCTCAGCTGCGTGGCACGCTGGGTAAGGCGGGGAGCCATTATCTCCAATGCTGTCTAGAGAGTGCAAGCGAATGGCGTGCTTAAAGTCATGTGACCAGTAAAATAATGAAGAAACACACAGTTACTGAGGCGGGACAAATTTAAACCAATCATAGTTCAGGTCAAGACTGTACCAAGTGGACAATCTGGGTTAAAGGCTAATGAACAAATGCAACCAGACAGGGGAAGATGTGTAGCTCAGTGGATTAGAGGCCTGTGCCCATATCCAGAAGGCCTTACATTCAACTCCTACGGTTGGCAAAGTGATCATATCATCAGGTCTGTAAGCAAGGCCCATTCTGGTATGAGGAGACTAACTTGCCCTGACCTCTTACCCCAAAGCTCACTGCACTCGTACATTGCTTTGGACAAATGTGTCCGATAAAAACATTTTTATACGGTTAACCCAAAAAATAAGGTTGAATCTCCAGTAAGGCTGAATCTACACTAACTGGCAGCACCTATTTCTACAGACCACCAGGTGGCCATGGTAGCTTACGAGGGTAAAGATGCACTACAACCAAAACTCAGCAAAACTCAGCGGCACCTTCAAATCTGAACCGCAAAAGGGTACCTAAGAGTGATGACGTGACATTTTGGGGGTCTCTTCCTCAGATATCCAGGGCAGGTTTAGCCTGCTCAGCATCCAGTCGCTCACGTTTACTACTTAACATTAAGCGTTGAGACTGTGACACTCCCAAAGCCCAGCAGAGAACCAAACACGACATTCATTCTGGCCTGAACACGCATTTCATCCTATCAGCTAAATAAATGACTGGGCCACTAATCCTCTTGAACATTTACAGTTACATTTAATCTCACTTTAATCTGGAAATTACAGCAGAGCAGGCCGGTGCTGGATCCCCGCACCTTTGGGGCAGCAGATTAGCATGCCGCAAGTGCTTTTTTCTGACCTGCAATAACAGTGATGGGGGTTTTAACGGGGCCATAAATCTCAATTCGAACTTCCTTCCGAAATTTGTCAAGGCCCAGCGAAAAGCAGGGGCAGAGAGCGAGTGCAGCTCTGGCGATGTGACACTTCAAGGACTAGAGGTGACAACGTGCTAAAAAACAGCTGTAAAACACATAGATTCTGCATTATATGTAAAACACCTTCAGCATACTTTAATCTTAAGGCTGAACTTCAGCCAATACCTTAGAAACCCGATAACCATAGAAAAAAACTGTACTTCTCCATTTTTCTTCACTTCAAAAAACCAATTAGCCCCGTGTGTATTTTCTTTCAGATGCCAAGTATTCACTTTATTATTACTGAACTTATAAGCGGACAGACTTCTCCAGCAATCAGCACCCGCAGCGCTCCACGCCGCCCCAGCTGTCGCCCATACCGGCCCCCCTAACGACTCCCGGCGTAACCAGAACGTACACAATCCCAGGCAAACATTTTTTCGCAAAAATAAATGTTGCTCTTAATATATGTGCAGAGGAACATAAAGAGGGCGATTGTGCTGGCAGGACCAGGAGCACAGATGTCCATCTGTATGTCATTTACCCAGGGAGACACAACTGCAGTTTTAAATTACGCGGTGTTGGATTGCAGTGCGCTGACATCGTAAGCCGCCGCCGCCGCCCTCTTGTCCACCCGGCCCTCCCGCCCAGCACTCCTCAGCTTTATCAGTTTAACGCCATCCTTTTATAGTTGCAGTTTTACACTGGAAGCTGCCGCTCCTACACCCCCTCCCCCCCCCACCATCCAAGCACCCCCCACCGCGGATGCGACCTTCTGTTGCTGTAAAAAAATAGCGGCGGGCAGTGTGGCCGGCGTCACCCCGTACGCCAAGCATGCCGAGAATTCCCAGGGAAAAAATTGAAACCATGTGAATGAGGTAAATTATGAGGACTTTAAAGGGTCCTTCTGTGAATGAGCTCCATTGATGGACTCTCCCTTTCCCATCGGTAGAAGGTTACTTTTAGGCAGGTTTGGGGGTCACTGGGGGGAGGGGGTTGTGTGTGTAGCGAATCAAAGGTGATCATTCCCCTTTACTGGACCCGCGAGTTCCATTCTCCCAGCAGGCTGGCTGGCCATAGTGCTGTACCATTATGAATTTTTGAGGAGGAGGAGGAAGCGGCTGCCCCCCCCCCTCCCCCGGTATTCATTATATGCCTCCGCAGAGCGACTGGGCTGGTATTACCAGACATGCTGCAGGAATGTATGTCACACACCACAAATTATCTGCTTTGGGGCACCCAGAGGTCAGCGTCCAAATTAGCACGTTTTTTCCAACATCCTGGCTTTTCAACCTCAAATATAAATATTGTTTCCTAATTGTAAGCCAGGTTTGTTCTTTATAACCCCTCCTCTCTGCTTATTTAAACTTGTCAAACGTTTGGCTCCATTTAAAAAAGCTCCCCCCCCACCCTTTCCTCTCTAATAAGCTGGTCAGTTGAGCAAACAGTTCAGAAATGTATGCATTATATAAATTACTCTGTTTAGATTGCGTTAGACAGTTTTGCTACAAATAGCTTCTGAATTAATCAAATCTTTCAAGTGTGTTTGCCCACACTGTCTTCCTGACGCAGAGTCCTGCAGGCCTTAATTGGGGAGTCCTGCCACGCTGTTGATTATTTAACTTTCTTCCCCTTTCATCTGAGCGCCTTTCTAAACATTTTAAACATTACCGCAATTCTGTTTTGCGGCATAAAAACGGCGCAATATACCAAATGAACGGCTATAAAATTATTTACAAATTGATAAAATTCTGAATGAAAAAAATAGAGTACTTAAGATATCCATCCAAATAATTACCGTGTTATGCATAACAAAATGTTTAGAGGTAGTATGATGGATAAAAAATTCTATACTACGATATAAAGCTGTTAGTAACAAGCATTAAGCATCAGGCTCTGCTCATGTGATATGCAACCAAAATGCCATTACAGATCAAACACGGACAGCACTACACTGCAGCAGCTGTGTCAGGCATGCGTGGGTAAGGCAGGCAGAGTGTCACGTTATCAAGGGAGCAACGAAAAGGCGCTTTGAAGGGGAATGAAAATAAAACAACACAGCAAGCAGAAAACGGCATGGGAGCACCAGGGCAGAGCGTCTGCAGAAAAGCCCACCTCACTGCGTACACAGGCTAATCCCACTGCCTTCAGACCCATTAAGGCCTGCGCCAATGCGCACTGTTTTAGACTTATCTAACAAATACCCAGCTCCCCCTAGTGGGCTAAACTATTACTACAGCGAAAAAACAACCTGCACAGTTTAACTTGTCCGATCAGGCAAGTGCAAGACACCAGCGCCTGTAATATGTAAACTGATAAAAATTTAGTTTCATACAGTTTTGCACAGATTTCAATTCTCAGTCACTTCATAAAAGCTTCATAACCAGCACTGTAATAATTACTAAAAATGTATAAAGAGACAGCAAATATACTGCAGTTTTTAATCCCAATGACCACAGCTGCCTTTAGAGGACCATTCACCTCTCCTTAGATAGTCCAGACATAAACACTGAGAACCGGACAAGTTTAACGTGCACAACGTTTCTGTGTGGCCCTGCAGGCTTTGCACTGACCTCACAGAATCTGTTGGACAGCAGTCGGGGGTGGGGAGGCAAGATGGGTTTTTGTTTGCTGCAGACTCTGTCCCTTCTGCCACATGCGCGCGCACACACACACACACACACACACACGCGCGCGCGCACACACACACACACACACACACACACACACACACACACACACACACACACACTCGCGCGCACACACAAACACACAGAACAATGATCATGCACCCCCAAAATAATATACACTGTCTTACACTCAAAAAGCCATTCACACAAATACAAACACATAAATACACAGATTCCTCTCTCTCTCTCTCGCTGCAGTGTGTGTGTCAGGGCTCAGGGGGGCAGCACACTCCGCGCACAGCACCCAGATGACCTGAGGGGAGGCCGCAGGCCCGCAGCGCCACAGGCTGGCTCTTAGTCACCAGGTGCAGCAGATTGAAGCCCGACATGGCTGCTGGCCGGGGGCCGGGAGCCCGCCCACGCTACAAGGCAGGGAGAAGGAGAAAAACACAACAGGTCAGCAGAGCCGCCAGTCGCAGCGAGGCCATCCAACCGCAGTGGCCAGCTTCATCCAGGCCCCGCCCTACTCCTGCTGTGTGAGGCGGAGAGGCAGGGCTGGGGGGGGAGTGGGGGAAGAGTAGCACCAAGGGGGTTACCAAGGGGAAATCCATCTCCATCCCAAACGGGAAACAGCCAGTTTCCCTCCATTTTCGCCATTATCTGTGATAAATGTGATGCTTCCACCCAACCACAGAAGCTGAACACAGCCCCGCCCCCCCCCAACCTCCTCCCAACCAAAGGGAAGGAAGGAACGGTGTAATGAAATTAGTCTTACAGGGGTAGAAAGTTCAGCTTTCTCACCAGGGCAGAACAGCCAGGCGTCGCATGACTTAATCACAAATTAACAGGGGGTTGATTTCCATCCTGACTCCCAAAGGCACTGAGGAGCTGTGCACGTATCTGGGCATTCACTCACCGCACGTTCTGACTTTGCTTTAAGACAAAGACAAAATGTATCGGTACACAGTGTCCAGTTAGCTGAAGAACCGCCCGTCTGTGACCTGTGCTTCGGAAAGGAACATATCTCTGCCGACAGGAGAACGTGGTAAGAAGATGAGTGAAATGATAGATGGATAGAAGATAAACTGATATCCGGGCAGACGGCTGCTGTCACATGACCCAGTGCTTGCTTCTGACAAGGCTGCACATTACCGAGCCAATGCCTGCAGAGAGAAGGCCGACGAGAGCGAGGGTGCTGATGTGAGAAGCGGGCCGGCACTCGGGCTGAGCGCTCTGTGGTCCAGTCACACAGGCTGCCGAGGCTGCCAGGACCCTGTGAAGCACAGTGCCTCGCCAGCACCTGCTGCTGAAGTGCCAGAAAAGGGGGCGTGGCTTGTTAGCTGGGCGTCATGGAGACACATAAACTGATTCTGCCATCTTAAAGGCATAGCGCTTTGGCGGTCTTCCTCTCACAGGGGGTGGGCAACCTCTAACCTCAAATGGAGCTTGTTGTTGACATTTTGCCTGCAATTGCCTAACTTGACTTTATGCTATTCCCTGCCCCCCCCCCCCCCAAGCAGCAGTGTGGGTGGGGGGGGTGGGGGTGGTAGTGTACCAGTAGATTGGGTCCTCTCCACTGGGCCATATGGAACAAGAGCCGGGGCAAGAAGCGAAATCAATACTCACACAGAGGCGGGGCCAAGTCACAAGGTAGCACCCAGAGTAACTGGAGAGGTTTCAGGGTCATCCGCCCCAATGAGCCAGTGTGACCATCGTGGTGTGGGTTTAACACACACAGACCGAGTGCATGTGGACAATGGCGCCACCTTGTGGCCAGGTCAGAATGCCGCCTTCCTGCTGTATGCAGGGGAAATCCGGTGAAATCTTTTCCATAGGACCGTATCAAGCAACCTTGTAATTTTAATCCAGTTCATTCCTGGTCAAGTTTTCTATTAAATAGCAAACAAAAATGAAAAATAAAGAATATTGTTCTTAGTTATGGACATAATATTCACTAAACCAACATTTCCCTTATTTTGAATTTCCCTGTTTTAGACACTGATGAAATTCTCCATCCATCCATCCATCCTCCAACCACTTTTCCAGTACAATTTTACGGGGCAAGGGTTGCACCCTCTAGTAGACAGTAGGGAGGCAGGATGCCAGTCTGTTACAGGTTATACATCAGCTAAATCACATTACATGTATGGCTGCACCAACCTTCTTAAAAATGCCCCCCTTCTTAAAAATGCCCCATTTGCCACCACCTCTGGACTCACGGGGACATGCCCAGGAGGTCTTAACCAGGGAAGGCAGCCAATGTCCGCGAGTTAACCAGAAACAGACCATACACTGCACATGAAATCATATGACCATTATGCCATTTAATAAACCAGCCATTGTACATTATCTTCCAATACCCCAAAACCCTGAAATGAGTAAGTGATTGGAAGATGGATGGATGGATGGATATATCTTACACACACAAACACATACAATACGGGCATCATTCTATGGCAGCTTCCTCCGCTCTTTCCCCATGGACCACTAGTGAGCTCTTCCGAAAACATGGAGCAAACATCCAGACCAAACTCCATTACTACCAGAGGGGATGAGGGCCTAGTGCAGGACTTCTGTCTGCTTGATCAGCTTCCGTCTTGCTAAGAAAAGCCTTGAAACATCTCAAAAGCAGATTCAAAAGTAACACTGGGTGGCACCACCATGTCTGAACCAGGACTCATTATTGATGGACAATCCGAAGCCTGGTAAACACTGTAAATGCTGGTAAAAAGTCACTCAACATGACAGCATCCCAAAAGACACCCATTATCTAAGATAGGATCACAGAGAGCTTGGAGCCGTAAGGAATCCCAGTCTGTACACACCAAGGGCAATTTGAAGACGACAGTTAGCCTAACTGCACGTCTTTTGGAAACCAGAGTATCTATATCAGGGGTCTCAAACTCCAGTCCTGGGGGGCCAAAGCCCTGTGTAGCTTCTTTCCCTGTTTCACCACAAATGATTCAGCTCAAGAGCTGTGCGGTAACTAGCATAAGGTGTTGAATCAGGTGTGTTAAATGAAGGTGAACCAAAAACTGTGTAGGGCTCCGGCCCCCCAGGACAGGAGTTTGAGACCCCTGATCTACATGAATGAACATACGTCCTCTGTACACACAGAGCAGGGGCCTGTATGATGAATCGAGATTCATTGGTTAACTAGATAGCTTGTCGTCTGGGCTAAATGTGAGTGAAGGAAGATAAAGTCCATTTAAACTGGGGTATCTTGCTAATCTATTTTACAATATAATTAATCTTACAATCCATATCTAAGGACTGGCTTCAGTACTCCATCTAAGCAAGATGAAATCACACTTTCCTGCTTCATCCCAAAACTATAAGGCCAATTTCCCACAATGACTTGCAATAATTAGCCCCCCTACAGACACGTGTCCCTGATCTGTCCTGTCTGCTGCGTCAGACACCACACCACCTGCTGCACCCCCCCTTATTAGCAGTGACATCTGTCACATGACTTTGCTTCACACTGTAAATGGGGAGGGGGGGGGGTTCAGCCATGCCACCACACTGGACCAGTCCCATGAACAGCGTCACATCAACACCTCAGACAAGGCTTTGCTATTAGTGGTGACCATATCACAGTGTATCAGGACACCCCAGGGCAGGAATGTCGAGGGGGATTGGGTGAGAGCTCAACTGACATTTCTGCTGACCCCCACGTGGCATGAACTGCAACTCTAAAATGACCACATTTTCCTCATTACCTTCCTTTAAGAGGCTATCAAACTCAGATGCTGGAAACCAAAAGGTGACCAAAAATAAGAGGCCATCATATTGTCTACTACTAAACTACTTCTTAAATTTAAGTGTAACTTAAGTTCTACTTATTGCAGGGATGTCCCAAACAGCTATCAAAGATCGGACCCAATCCAGGCATTTTTTAAATGATTAGTACCGGCTACAACAGCCCGATCCAAAGCCCAATCTATTTCATTTCCGGCGTCTGCCTAATTTACATCGTTTGGCCAGACTGTAAAGTCCTGTCACCCGCTACAGTAAGCCTGAGGCACGTGGCTTGAAACGACAAACTATCATGATGTCGGCCATGTGGAAGGTCTTTGAATTGGAAACTCAGTGGCCTCGCACCTACCTGCAATGTTTGCAGAGCCGTCTTTTCAAGGGGAGCTAGCAACAGAGTGTCATTTAATATAATAAATCTAATGAGGCACTTGCAGAAACATCATAAGAAGAACATTGCAAAATCGTGAAGCTTACTCAGCCGAATAATGCAGCCATGCCTGCTGTTCGTGTATCAATATTTAGATATATGTGACCCGTGATGGCAAAATCAGTTGGAATGCGCACAGGCTAATTATGAGCTAGAGTCAAAAATGTGAAAGAAAGCTAATTTTCCTTGAAACTGAGATTTTCCCAAAAATCTGTCCATTAAGTCATCATCTATCGATCCCAATAATCAAAATAGCAAAAAAATACCTTGAACCATAATGATTGTATGGGTTTTGTCTTCAGAAATTAGTCCAGTAATTAGTCGATGTAAACAAAAGTGGCTTGTTGCTAGCCAGGCGTTGTAACTGTAATTGGCTCAATCGACTCGCGCATTGCATTGTGGTATCATGGCAGCGCTCATGTTCTGACAACATGCCGAATAATCAAGTGAAATTTTCTGTGAAAAAATTACATTTTCAAGGATTTATTTAATTTCTTTGTGGATAAATTTTACTGTTAATTATTCTGTGATGGATATAACACGTAGTAAGGGTACTCAGGCAGTTGCAAATGCTCTAAATGCACTGGAATCGGCTAATCTTGTTGGTGCAGTTGGACGGGATGATTATGCCCAGCTGACTGACAATTAGTTTGGTGGTCAAAAATTAAAAAATTGGTTACAGAACTCGTTCATAGTTTGTGACAAAAAATGCAGGAAATAAAGGATTTTGAAAAAAAACTTTGTGATCATTGCAAAAATCAGCTCCAATTTAAACCGTTCTGAAAGGACCAAGGGCATCAAGAGGAAAGAGACAAAAGCCAGAAGCCTTTCCAGTGGCATCTCACTCAGTTGAAGGGACAAGAGTTTGTCGAGAGGCTTTCAAGTTTATTTACTCATAAGCTTTTATTTACTTCTTCTTATCTTTATTTTATACTCAGAAATAAATGGAAAATGCACCTAATAAACATCACACGATTTTGCTCTGGCTATTACTTATACAATGTATTTTTTGGAATGTATTTTGCATGTTTCTGCAAGTGCTGATTTTTTTTAGAAACTTCATGGCTAAATGCAAAGTAAAAATTAAGAACAGTTGTTTATGTCAAGTAACCTTTATTTTCAGCATTTCACAGAATCGCTTCACTGATTGCATTAACTGGTATCAGGAGCATGGTCTTACTCCAAAAGTGAAGAAGAATGGAGGAAGAAGGAAAAATTTTTTGTAAATCTTTTTCTTTCCATAACAGCAATAGAACAGGATACATATTGGGTGCAAAACATTGTTGTATAATGCTGTTTCATTAGTACCCCCTACCCTGTAATTTTACCCAAAAACTGATCCGTGACCAAAAAAATAGTGACATTAAAATGTTAAAGATTTTGTACATAAATGTTTTTAATAGACCTAAATATATATTTTTCCTCTATATATGTCATTGGGCTTTATGTGTACCAATTTTTGTGTTGTTACAAGCACCTTAAGGGTATGGTTGCTATGGTGTTTTGATTTGGAACATTCAGAAAACTTTAAACTGATTTTTCTCAAAATTTACTTTTCCAACTTTTGCTAATTTAGAATCTAAAAATAATAACAATTTCCTCATTGTGATTCATTTTGCCAGCACAGGCCACATATATTGAGTGGGTCGGATCAAGTACCAGAAAAATGGATTGGGACATCCCTAACTTTCTGTCAGTTAAAGTCTGGAGTGTGTCCCAGGAAGCACAGGAAATAAGGCAGGGGACACCAGTCCCTCACACGGCACACGGGTCACCAGTCCCTCACACGGCACACGGGTCACCAGTCCCTCACACGGCACACGGGTCACCAGTCCCTCAAACGGCACACGGGTCACCAGTCCCTCACACGGCACACGGGTCACCAGTCCCTCACACGGCACATGGGTCACCAGTCCCTCAAACGGCACACGGGTCACCAGTCCCTCACACGGCACATGGGTCACTAGTCCCTCACAGGGCACAAGGACACTAGTCCCTCACTGGGCACGCAGGTCACACACCTGTCTTTAGACTGCATAAGAGACCCTGAATTCCTGCAGGAATTCTCCAAGCTCTTACAATGCTGCTGACTGAGCCAGTGTGGCAACCCCTGTCATACCATCTATCAAAATGATACTATATAACTACTATTCAACTGTGGAAAACTTAAACTGTCAAACCATCTACCACAAGCACTGCAAAACACACATTAAGTCTGACACAATGGTCCGATGAAATTCTGAGAAGATACATCAAAGCTCACACCAAAGAAGGAGTCCAGACAGGGATGAAACATCGAAATGGCTCGACTACAACCTGAAGGGGCCACTGCTGCAGGAATGCATTCCAGCAAGAGGCAGGCACATGTTCGGAATCTGGCCGAACAAAGATATAAAGTCATATTCCTGATCCAAAGTGGCAAATCCATGCCCTGGTTAATAAAGAAGCAGAGTAAAACCATAGCCTGTTCTTGAGCATTTCATTGTTTGAAGCACAAAAAAGTTCAACATTTCTGACTGAGCCACTGGGGGGAATCAAGCCCAGCTTCCCCTGTTTCAATAAAGCCTTATTTGGCATCCTGTTAGAAAAGAGCCTCAAAGTTTGAGCAGGACAACAAACCCAGAAAAGACTCTAGCCTCGCTGATGAGTCATGGGGTCACACCACAGTGCAAGAGCCTCAGAAGGCGCTGTCCTGGTCCTGCGGAGCTGCCTCGGTGCCAGACATGCAAATATTACCGCCATCAGCGAAAACGGGGCTTCAGGAGCTCGCCATGAATAGGTGTTAGGCTCGCTATGCCGGCAAATGGCCGGCGTAGAGCAGCTCCCCCTACCATAACGTTGCCAGAGTTCCGACACCGCTTAAAACTAAACTATTTTCAAGTATTATAACGTTAATTGGGGCACCTATAAATAAATATAAATATAACACACGCATCCACGTCACACTAGTGGAACTAATAACGCCACGACCGACTAGTTTGCAAAGAAAGAACGTAAAATACTGAAAGGCAACCAAGAAACGAAAAAGTAACTTACAAGGCTGCTTGATTATTCTCACTTGGTAATTCGCTTGGGACTCGTTTTTGACATTTAAACCCACCATAAATTAAACAGAGTGGGAAGAATAGTGTGATATGAACATCACAATCCACCTTCATTTATGCGCAATTGTGTTTCTCGTGGAAAAAAAACAATAATCATAATGTTATTGTTGACAGCGTTGTGATTCAATATCAGACATACACTTTATTCAAACTACGTCAATAGGGTTGCTGTATTATTTATGTGGAGCGCAACCCCGACACCAAGCATAGTGTACTTCAAAGGGACAGAAACATCGCACAAATTGACCGGACTAGCAATTGATGTCTTGTAGCTGCCATAAGCCCTACGCCCTCATTTTAGTCAGCGTTACTATATTTGGTAACAAGTAGCTCGCTAACAAATTACACTTTTAACACTGGCTGATGAATTGCAACAAGGCAATACATTAAGACGAAACGCATATATAGGCGGTTAATAATTATGTTGTGCTATTACTGTATGAGTAATGACGGATGAGTATAGCACTTAGAATAAAAATTGAAACTGTCGCCATTCCGGGCGGCCGGACTGAAAGCTCCTTTATTGTTTTGCCAGCCCGGCAGCCCAGTGACAAAGGACGCTGTTGTAAGTACAGTGACATTTGGAGAGGAAAAAAAGAAAAGTAGCCTTGGAGAGAACCTTCAATGAGAAAGCTCTAGAAAGAAAGCTCTTCAAATGCCCTCAGGTGCTGGCTTAAAATCGGGAGGAAAAAGAAGGAAAAAAACAAAAATGAATAAAGAGCGGCGGACCTACCTGCGCAATGTGACAGTGACAGCGACAGTAACAGCGACAGCGGAGCAGCGCAGACCCGAGATGGAGCGACACGCGCGCGGCTCACCCGCTGCCCGTCAGCGTAATGCGAAGCGCGGCGCCGTCCTGCGCCGCTCTGGGCTCCACCGCTACGGCATTGTGGGAAATTCCAGGGCCGCAGCCATCGCCAAATATGAGCAAGTGGTCAGCGCTGTGTGACATCGGGCCAAATCGTCCTAGCCTCCGGCTAACAGTGCGAAGAGACATGCCAGAAGTCGTCACTCGGGTACCCCGGGTAAACACCAGCGACAGCCCGAAGATAAGGCACTGCGGTTTTCCCTTAGTGGGAACCATGTACAGGTGCGCCGTTATAACGCAGGCAGCTGGGAGAATCGCTGCCTTATTTTACGCATTGCAACGGCTTGGGACTGGTAGTAATTAATGTCCATACCCGGTCAAGAACTGTATTTTCAGGATCAACCCTGACTTCTTCATTTTCCAAAGCCCTATTGACATCACCGGAGTTAGTTTGCAGAGACCTCTGAAAGTCGTCTTTTTTGTGTTGGAGCTGGTTTCATTTTTCTGCAAACGTGTTATATATTTCGGTTCCGTTGTTTTCCTCTAATACCGATTTATCCGATTCCACCCATTTATTCAAATCTCACAGCATATGCAGACGAAGAAATGAAGAATACCTCCGCGGGAAAGCATTTAAGCAGCCGACTCACCATTAGAAACCCCTAATAAACCTTTAATTCGAATTTTTACAAGACAAGTGACAAATTACATTAAAACACCTGCAGATCTTAAATGCCTGGAGACTGTACACCTTCCCTTCCGGCTTATAGGCAGGAACATTGGTCAACTTAAACAGTATTCTGTAATGGAAAATAAGCTGCATAATAGTTCATATTACAATTTTATAAATGTACAGTGTTTACATAAAATACATCAGGAAAAAAAAACGCAAGGATGCAGCTGAATCGAGCACCAACCCCCTAGAGAGTTAACGCCAAATGTTACGTTTGTCCTGGCAACAGGTCAATAATAAAATAAAAAAAAAATATATGTGCACCAAAGTCAGGCTGAAACATACAAAAATATAAACATCACCATGATGCACACAAGTACAGCAAACTCCTGGCTTGAATTTCATTATTTTTACATAACATCAGCTCTGTTCAATTGAATAAAAGTGTATACCATTCCTACACTTTATAAAACCAAGTACATTCTCGAGAAATGCAGAGGCAGAAAGAAAAAGCATTTTATTTAAAAAGAAAATCACAAAGCTAAGGCACAGTTAGGTCATCGGGGCAAGGAGTGTGCATCAGGTCACCGTCATCTCATAAAGCGTCCCTGCGTTTTATATACGACTTTGTGCTGCGAATACTGACCTGGGACCAGTTTAAAAATGAAGCCGCAGTCTGCCGCCTTGGAGCTTATCCACCAAACACACAACCCATCCTGCATTTTTTAAAAAAAAACTTATTGGCAATACTGTGTTACACCGTCCCTGCATGGAGAAGAAAGGGGAATGCACAAAAACCATACAACCGTCTGTCTGTCTAAACTCTGGCAGACAATCTGCTGTCAATATGGTTGAGTATCAAGCACCACTATTAAAAACTACTATAGGTGCAGACGTCTGTCCCAGCACAAGAGTCCAGCCTGCTTCTGCTCGAACCAATCCTACGCCGTCATTTCTTTTTGGAGGGCCAATGTAGTGTGAAATAGCATGAACAGCCGGCAAGGGCCCTCTCTACATCTCCTGCAGGCCCTAAAAACATTCTGGGCAAGGTTAGCAGGTCAGCCCTGCCCACAAACTAATAGCATCAAGCTACGTGAATTTTTATTACTTTTTTAGGGGGGAATTATTGATTCAAAAGGGTGACTGGGTGGTCTGTAGGGATTTGTTGCAGCACCAGCAGAGAGCAGGAAATCAGAAGACGAGCCCTCCCATTACCATAGGAAGTTAAGGTTGAACACAGGCTGAGGCCTGGTGACCAACACCCCAACCACGCTGCCCCCGTCCAAAACTCACTCTTGCAAGAAAACAGCTTAAACACGTCTCCTACCCGGCATGTGTTCGCTACAGGTTGGGCGCCACTGTTGCTGACGCAGTCAATACGACTTCATTTTATATATATATATTTATAAAAAAGGTAGCTTATGATTTGCTTTTTACACAGATAACTGAAAGCTGCATCACCCCCCCCCCGTATACACCTATTTACAGCACCCTGTGTTGGTTCTTTGTGCATGCCGTCCGACTAAAAACTACAAAAAGAGATTACATCACCTCAAACGTATGTAGAAAATAAATACCCACAATAAAATGTTACGACTCAAAGCATACTTTAACCTGCACATGCAGCTACTCGTTTTAAAGGCCGACTAAATGTACTTAAAGGAGGATCTGTGACCGAATTTTTAAAGGGGGCGGGGGGGCAGAGCAGGCGGGGATTCCGCTTACAGACGTCCTGTCAAGATGATGTCGGGGCCGGAAGCTTTTCAGTTTGCTGTTAATCCGTAAACAAAATCTGTAATTAGAAAAAAAGGAAAAACAGAAAGGTGTGCCCCCTCCCCTGCTGACCAAGGAGTAGCTGTGGGAGGGCTTGGTGCTGTCTGCCCTGCCCCCTCCCCTGCTGGCCAAGGAGCAGCTGTGGGAGGGCTTGGTGCTGTCTGCCCAGCCCGCTCCCTATACCCCACGTGCCCACCCCCCCCCATCTCAGGAGAAGCCCGGTGAGCCGGCCGGACTGGAGCGGAGTCGCAGGTGTGACAGGGTGCTCATGAGCTTGCTGGACGGCTTCAGCGGCGTGTTGCAGGCCAGAGCCGGCGGGAAGCGCTGGTGGTACCGGTCCAGTCGTAGGTACTTCACCGTCACCAGCTTGCCTGCGGACATGTCATGGCATCATGACACACGGCGAGGAAAACGGCAGGCGGGAGACAGGCTGATGATCTCACCGCTATCAAGGCCAATGACTCACCTCTGCGTAGTTTGTTTACTGGAGGAGGGCGTCAGACAGAAAGGCTACATACGCCAATGTATGATATATCACATACTGATGTTACACTCAGGAACAGACGCTCAATGTGAATAGAGCAGAGATGGGTTTGAAATGAAAACAAATGTTTCATGCATGATTTACAAGATGCTAAAACCCTCAGGTGCAGAGATTGGGAACGAATTGGCTGCAAAAACACAGGAGGAGGGCTGATAGTGCTCGAGGACATGCTCCCTCCCCTCCTCTGTCAAGCTCATAGTGCAAACCCCCGTCTGCATCTCAACGAGCCGGAACCACAAGCAGGCAGAAAATAACCCTGTTCCTTGTCCGAAACCCACCGTCAAACCAGGAGCCATGTAGTGCTTTGAAGGCTTTCCCAGAATGCTCGGCGGACAGACACTTCACATAGACGCAGCCCTGCGGAAGCAATGCGAAGGAGGTTACTGCGGCTGCGGGGTGGTCGCGGCCCCCAGCGCATCGCAGACGGGGGACCACTAACCTCACGCGAGTTCTTGTCGACGGCGATGTGGACGATGCCGTCGTTGTCGCTGCACTTCTCCAAAATGGCTTCCTGGATGGCCAGGTGCCAGTTCTCACCCACCTCCCTGGGGAGAGATCAGGGCCAGGTCAGGTGCTGGGTCAGAACACCTCAAAAACTATGGATGTAAAGTAGATCAGTGTTTCTCCAGACCTCAGGCCAAACCCAAAACCAGAAGAGTGAAAAAGAAGCTTATTACGAACGAGTAATTGTCGCTGCAGTGCACCACTACAGCACAAACAAATCAGAATCAGTAATTCGTCACACTGACATAGGAAAGGAGAGGCCACCTACATCACTGGGTCGAACATGTTTCGGATCTTCAGACATGGCGTTAAGCTGTTTGGCGGCGAGTTTCTCCGGTCGAGAGGGAACGCTTGAGAAGGAGGGAGAGAAGTTACTTCCACGTACCCAGAATTCCCAGTCTTTCCCTTATATTATTCTCTCTCTGAAACTGGAAGACGGGGAGGCGGCAAGTGTCCTGACTAACATGGTGCAGAACCTGCACTGACCTTTGCCCTGCCACACTTTGGGAGGAATGGCAGACATCTTGTCGCAGCTCAGCGAAGGCTGGGTCCACCTCCAGACCAGGAAGTCCTCGCCTTTGATCCTCTGCGTCTCCATTCGGATGCGGGATTCGTTTGTGGACAGGAATTTCACTGCCCGCTCCCACACTTTCTTCATTTTTTTCCTGGAGCAACCCCAGAACAAAGAGGACATCTGTTAGGATGCGCAATTCATCTGAACCACGTGAAGGCACCATAAAAACGACCGGCAGCTCTTGCCGGGCGTTACTAGGCGACACAGACCTGTCCTGAGGCTGGATCAAGGAATCGCGCACGTGGGGGATGGGCAGGTACGGCTGCAGGTCCTTGTTCTCCAGACATGCCTCACTGTGGCTCCTCAGCACGTCTGATTGGGCAGGAGAGAAGGAGCAGGGAAAGAAGGCAGTCAGCTGACTGGTCACATGTGCCAACCAGGCACTCCGTGAGAAGGTGGCTCACCTATGATCCTCTCCACCATGTCGTACATCTGCCTGGTGTCCTCCTCCTCTTTCCTCCAGCGGTATTTCATATAATAGAGGACGCCGCACATGACACCCACACCTGGTGGAGAGGGGGGGGACATTTAAAAACAACACGCAGTATATCTATCATACACAATTCTGGAGCTTCTTCCCCTGTTTTGGCCATCGAGAGATCTGCATGACTGCATGAGCGCCGTTATTAGGACAGTAATCCAGCGTTACCAAGTTATTTGTATTAGTTGTTTATACTTATATATTAGTAAATTTGAATATATTTGTAGCCCCTCAGCTCCGGATCAGACCCTAAAAAGTCCGAGCTCTGATAGAATTTCCCATAACAAATAATGGAAAACCAATTAATTGGTTCCTGGCCCCCCAAAATTACACCTAAATGTTGTTTAAGCATTTAAACACAAAATGAAAGGATAAAACAAGAAGAGCATTTTTCTCTTAATGGCTTTCAAAACAATGAAGATCTTATCCCAACATTATCCCTGTCCTGCCCCGATCGTCCAGTCCTTCCATGTGCCACGCCCCCTCGTTAACCTCGTGCGGCATCCCCATGTGATCAGTTGCTTCTGGTTGTTGTCATTAGTCCTCTGTATTAAGTCCACGTTTCAACTTATTTCCCCAGTCTGGTATTGGGAGCTTTCAACTTGCTTACAGCGCTGGCTTAAAGCAATGCATTCTGATCCTGATGCAATGCATTACGTACGGTTAGATACATTGCGACCTCTCACCCAGCTGCACAAACTGGAACCGCCTCCGTAACAACACACCTTTGTCCTTATTGGCTGAAGAGTTTAGTTACACACATGACGTTTGTATTCCAGGCAGTTCCGATACGTAATCTGCTATTTCTCCTGAATATCACGTAAAGCAGTGAGAACTGGTTTTTAGTTAATTTACCTGGTAAAATAAA
>JABFEA020000001.1:14912042-14926201 GCA_019775915.2 Cyphomyrus plagiostoma | reverse complement strand
TATTTGGTTAATCGTCCAGTCTGTGAAGAAGGCATTCAAGTAAGAATTGCACTGTAGTATGACTCATTTCCTGGCACATACAATTTCTATTAGGTCAGCGTTCACGGTTCGACTTCTGATCTTCAGATCGAGTTCTAGGTCAAACTGGTGTGTCGCGGTCAAACTGGTTTGTTGTTTGAGTTCTAGTGAGTTTGAGAACTGTGGTACCACTGTGTGTGTGTGTGTGTGTGTGTAAAACACAAATGACTCATTAGGACAAGCAAATCTTGCTTTAGTGGGGCATTTAGCCAAAACAAGACAAGGCAAATTCCTACCCTATCCCTTGTCATGCCCCCACCCACAGTGACACGCGACAGCCTGGCAGCTTGCAGGATGCGAAGGCCCCGCTGGCTTTGCCAATCAACCCAACACCCACTTATGACATGTGACGAATTATATGCATCCTCACCACCTGTGCCCGAGTTCTGGCTGGGCACCGGTTTACCCCAGGGATGAACAAGAGGAGAATAACGTACATCGATAGCTGAAGTTTGCGTACAAACGTTTGAGTCATCACTGCTAGACTGCGTCCACCGATGCCCGAGTACTGGCACTACACCGCATCTTCTCTGTCTCCTCTGCTCTGTCTCGTACCTTCATCACAACTGAAGTGCTTATTGCTCATGTCACATTTGGCGTGCTCTGCTAAATGAATTTAATTAGTATAAGGATATGCAAAATATATACAGATTGCTAACTTTTCGCAATCTCAATATGTATCTTGATAGTTTTAAGCATACTACTAATCTGCTTATTAAATTAAGGGCGAAAATAATATTCAGAGTGCCGAAAGGCTGGCATACATTATCTATAGACCTGCAATGGCATACAGATCGTTCTTGTCAAAAAACAACGAAACTGTCAAGTTGATTTTCAGGAGGAAAATCAATCGTTTTGATTAATCGACCAATCGAAAAAATTGCTGATACCTTAATCTATAGAGAAATATTCATTAGTGGCAGCCCTACCTATATTCATTAATCAGTTTATTTGCAGTTGACATCCTTTGGACATATTCACCCCCACGACCCGCATCTCGTGATCCCCCCAGTTTCAAGGCTCACCCGCGACGAAGAGGAGGAGCCGGTAGATGACTGTGAAGAAGGCCCGGCGGAAGCGGCAGACGAAGGACATCCGGGGGTGGGTGGACTCCAGGCACATTATCTGGGAAACGTTGGTTACAGACTCCTCGGGGTGGCTCCCGATCAGCCTGGAAAGCCGGGGGGGGGGAAGGGGGCGAGAGGGAGAGACACAATGTGGCCATTACTATTAAAGAAGGGACGTGATCTCACACAGGAATCACTCACTACTGAGCACTATCAAAGTCAAGGCCATGCTAAGTTTTTAATACAGACTATTTAATACAGCCTTTATTACAGACTATTCATTTCAGTATATGAAAACAAGAGCGCTCGCTACAGACGGAAGGCTAAAGAACGAAGAATGTAAATCTGAGAGCTCCAGCACCCAGGATCACAGTCCTCGATGTACATTTATCTTTTATTCATTTATCTGACGTTTTTATCAATGACAACTTAAAGCAGAAGGAAAGGGTTACAATTTGTGTGTGCTCCCTGGGATTTCAACCCACAACCTTTGATGTAAGAGGGAAGAGAGCTTCTCCACATAACCGAGCATCCTGGCCTTACAACACACCCTGGAGCTACTCAATCTGACCATGTAATTACCGAATTCCCACATCCTCTCCTGATCTGATCAGCCACTCCATAGCTGTGTCCCAGAAGTCCTCATATTCGGGACTGTGCAGCTGGAGGTCACAGAGAAACAGAAAAAACCACTGGTTAAGCTCCGGGTCCAGATAAAATACTCAGTTGTCAAGAAATGGAGGAGACAGCTTAGGCGTATGTGAGGTACAGTACGAACGGTGAACCTACCATTAAATAATCGAAGGCCTCGGTGTAGGAGATGTTCCTATTCGAATGCTGCATGTGATCTCCGCAGTCGTGCTCTCCTGCAGAAATTCAACGGCAGAGCAAGTGAGGCCAGGTTAGCACAAGTCGCCTTCCTCTGTATCTCACCTGAGGTCAGAGGGTGAAACACAACGCTGAACTTTGAAATGTACAGTGTGGTCATGAACTGAAGACGTTTTAAGATTACCAGCGATCTTGGCCAGATGGTCATGCAGATGAAGGAGTAATTTGAGAATGACGTCTTTCTGCTCGTCGGCCTGTGGTACGACACGACTGAGGTGAGGGTACACTTCACAGAATCGGCGGTATGAACAAACCTCACTGTAACCTGAGAGCAATTCAATCAACACTATCAAACAACATAAATGCATCACTTTGCTATGCACAGAGAAAATCATGACCAAAAAAATTTAAATATAATTTTACTGAGGAATTAAACAACAGGGATACTCACATAAGAATTGTCAAACTCATTCCCAAATGGATGGTTCTTTGCTGAGAGAGAGAGAGAACGCAGAGCCATTAGTCCTGTAAAGATAGTGCGTCATGCACAGCCCCCCCACACGACGTGCCTCTGGCAGGGGGCGTCGCCGCGACTGCACTGTCCTTTACACCGCATCTCCTGCAGTGGAAAGCGGGGCCCACAGACCGATGTCTCAGCCTTGAGCCACTGCCTGAACACAATGTACCCCCTTTGAGCTGGACGTCATCCAGCACCACAGCGCGCAGGCGACGACTCCGTCTGTCTCCCACAGGGGATACTGACGCGTTTAAAGGCTTTCACACTGCACAGCGTCATAAACCCCAGCGGGCTGGTCAGGCAGGAGCCCCCAGTACTGGAGCACGGCCCCCCTCTCCCCGATCACCCTGCGATCCCAAACACCCGCAGACAGTGTAGCCAGTCTGTGACCCGCTTGTCTGCGCTGGGGTATGTAGTCATAGCTGCTCTTGGGAATTTCAGGCAGACGACAGATTTCATTACTTGTTTCCTCAATCTTTTTTTCCCCCGGCCCAACCCAAGCTTTACTGTGGTGCGTACCCTCACTCCCAGGAGCCCTTATGGCATGGCCAGTGCTGTCCATGATGCAGGGGCGGCCAGGGTATATCACCACATTTTTGTTTTCAGGGATTGTTTTCTGTCCCAAGTGAGCATGCAGCAAGCTAAACTCCAGGATGCAGCTTCCTACACAGGTCTATCTATTTTCCAAATTCAGAATCTCCAGGTCAACCTGGTCGTCGCTCATCTCCATCGTAGCGACCTAGCACTGAAGGCTACCAACTGACAGCCGCATCATGAGTTATGTGTCACACACAGTTTTGGGAGCCACCAGTATGGCTTTGGGAGGCCACAAGAAGACACAAACCACTATATCATCGGTCCATGACACCTCAAAGACCCACCATATGGTGTCAAACGTGAGGGCTGAGCCAGCCATGCCCCTATTTAGATACAAACTAATCTGCCCCCTTCATAACTTCAGCCTAATAAATCTATACTGCCTGTACTTCTACACAGAGATTTACTGATCCAATCTGTGCTGCAGTTTTTAACACAGGGAAGGGGGGAGGGGCATTCAAACTCCTGGAAGCATGAAAACCCGGACAAGAGGCACTTCTTGGAAACAATAACCTTGAGAAAGTAAGTAACGGCGCCGCGATCCGCGGCTCACATGACCCGGTCGCGAGCCGCAGCGTCTCCTCCAGCCAACCTCCGCATTACGAGCCCGACAGTCTGGCACTCGCCGTCAGTCTGAGTCACGTATTAAAGGGCAGACGGGCCACTGGAATCCGTGATAACTTTACTGGCAGCCTCCAAGGGCTTCCTTCCTACTCCGATATGCAAATATCAGCCTGTCTGGCCCCAGCTCCCATTTCTCAGCCTCAAACACGTTCACCCATTCTCCACTTCCCAGGCCATGGGGAAGGAAGGTGGTCTACAGGAGCCCTGCAAAGGCGCCAGTTCCCTAGCCCCCTGCCCCCCAGCACGCCTTACTCTAAATAAGTCATTTTAAGCTTAATGTTTACCAGTTGATGAATCAGTTAAAAAGGCCAGTGTGTTGGTGTATTACTCCATCATTCTGGACATTTTCACACACACTGCAGCCACCCCGAAAATAACTGAAGCAAGATGCCACAGTCCAGAGTGCACAGCAGCACTGGAAACCATAAAGGATGGCATAGTTTACAGGCGGAATACACACATACAGGGTTCAAGTGCAGGCAGCTGATCATAAAACACAAATATGGCCAAATTAATGTGGAAAAACAATGAGAACTACATTAAACATTTCAAACCCCCCCCTTCAAAGTTCCTCTCAACCTACATCTTTATACGCCATTTGCTCAGGCCCCCAGTCACTGTAACAAAGCCTCGATTCCAGCAACGCCGAAACTACAGCTCAGATGGCTGCAGATCGCTCCCCGCCAGCAGACCACAGCATGACACCCTGAAGGCTGCAATAGGCTGCTTTCAAGCAGGCGAATTCACAACAGACAAAGGGATGGTAGTTATTACAATTATGCTGCTCAGCAGTCTAGAGCTTCACCCAGTTGCATAACTGCATTTTGGTGGAGCAATTCAGAACCTCATGCCCAACTGTAGCGGAGGAAGGCCACACCTACGCCTGGATCTGAGCACCTTCAGGTTACAGGCAACAACCTGCTATAGCACTTCTTACATATACATATTACTTATACCACCTTACAAAACGTCCACACTAACTCACACCACCAATTATCCCAAACTGAATTAATACAGTATTGTTGGTGCTTTCATAAAAAAAACAGTCCATGCCTTTTAACCTGAATGAACATTAGCACACTTACTGACAACGTCGACAACGGCTTCACCGGTGCCCCGCATCCTCAAGTACATGAGGCCGAGCAGCACGAAGAACAGGCAGGCGGCCGTGAGCAGGATCATAGACAGGTAATGCGCGCTGAAGCCGCCGCTGGCTGACACCTCCTCCCTCCTGAACTGCTGCAGGAGCTCGTCTTCCGGGACTGGGAGCTTGGGCTTGCGGCTCGTCTGGCCGTAAGAGTGGTTCGGGGCTGCGTGGTTGGAGTGGTTGAGGCGGTAGGTGGCTGGCAGGCTGCTGTACGCCGAGTACCGCGATCGCAGCCCAGCACCGAGGCCCCCGACGCCGTCGTCCGACCCGCAGTTGACGTGGTTGTTGTTGTAGGAGGTGGGACCGCTGCTGCTGCCGCCGCCGAACTCCCCCATGATGCCGGAGACCAGATCCGCATGCAGCGGGAAGCCACGGTTCCTCAAGAATCCGCTCCCCAGCTTGATCCCTTGGCCCCGTTTCCTAGCCTCGTCTTCCTCCTCCCCCCGGTCTCCCCCTATGTCTAGACCAGCCGTGCCGGGCTTGTCATCTGCTCTAATTACGCCGCCTCTCGCCTTCTCCCAGTCGCTCTCCGCCCCTCTGGCTCCCTCATGGAAAGGCGGCGGCAGCGGCGATTTCGGATGACTCCGCCTGGAGCTCAGTCGGCGATCGCGGTACCTCCCGACCTCGGAGGTGTCCTCCTCCTCTTCCTCCTCGTCGTCCTCTTCCTCGGAATCGGAGTAGCCCCCCGCAAACTTGCCGCTGCTCGGTGTTAACGGAGATCTGCTGCCGTTCACGGTCCGACTCTCTCTGTCCACATCGTTTCGGTAATCGCTGTTGCCGGACTCCGCGTAACCCCTTCCTTCCGCGCCGGGCGGGTGCAGTTTCGCCCGGTCTCCCCACCAAGGAGACCCCATGGTGTTCCGCCTTTCCTCCAGCAGCCCGAGAGGGGAGCTGCTGCCCGCGCCGAGCCCTTTACTCCTGCGTGCAGCGGGTGTTACGTTAGGCCCCGGCTGCTGATGCTGGAGTACGGACGCTCGTTCCCTCCTGCTGCCGTAAAGGCCTCTTTTCTTCTGGCTAATCTCGACATCCGATTCGTCGGAGCTGAAGCCCAGGACGACCTTACCGGGCGCGCCGTGGCGCTTTTCGCCCAAGGCCGGGCGTCCGCCAGGGCTCTTGTTGGCGTCCAGGTGCGTGACGTCACCGCCGGGCGGCCTGGCTCCGGATCCCGAAGCTCCCGCCGCGCTGCCGCCGCCGCCGCTGCTGTTGTTAGTGGTGGTGGTGCCGCTGTTTCGCCCTTTGCTCACCCTGCTTCCTCGCTGCTGCTGTTCCTCACGGAGTTTCTTAAGCTTCTTCAGGTAAACGGGCCGAGTGTTCTCGGTCACCGGACCTGGGATGAAACCGAGGCGCTTTAACTCTGAGAAAAGCTCCTCGTCGGTTAGCTGCGCGGCCGCCATCTTTGCTTGAAACTCGCACGCAGGGCTCAGCGGGAAGTGACGTATGAGGCGCGAGGCCAGACAACGTTAAAATGAGACTGTTCGCTGGTGTCATGCGGGCCAGCCGACCTGTCTGCGGGAGGCAGGATCAATTATCATCCCGTCTTCACGTAAATCTGTCTCAACTTCTCACCGTACGAGTAATAATACCCCCGTATTCGTTAAATATCTATAACATTAATATGTTTTATGTGCATTCTGTACATATATACAGGACACAACAATAATACAGACAATGAAATAAACATTCTCCTTTTGCAAATGTTAATATTATGAAATTCATAATTCAACTGTAAATGCAAGAAACACAGTTAGAATAGTCAAATGCAAATGATTGCAGTTAAATGTACAATAATTTGCTTAGCAACAAACGCCCAGAATCTCTGAGACATGGAGATTAGTGACGAAACTTGGTTTACTTATGGAGTAGGTAAGTATAGGTTAACTAGTTCATACAATAAGCATCGATATAACGGTTTATAAGACTTAACAAACATAACCCCATAAATATGCCACAAATGAACATGATCTTGCACCTGAAACTGCAAACTTTTGTTTCCTAGTTTCATTGTCACAATACTTCATACTACCTCTGGAGAGGATTGTGGGATGCGGGGGACTGGAAATTTAAAGGAACACTGGAATAGTACATAATAGTTTATTATAATGTATCAAAGCTGTGTTTGACTCTCGGCTGCGTGACGTGTAGCGGATGAGAATGGGTAGCACAAGGGTCTGACACCTCTGATGTAGCTGTGAAAAACAGAGGCTTGGTTTTGTATGTTAGGAGACGTGGCTGCGGCAAGTAATAGCCTCCCCAGGTCCTGTCTGTTCTCAGATTCTCGGCCGTCTGGGAGTGTACGAGCTCAATCGTTTCCAAGGGTATGAAGAGGACATTCAGTGACTGGGTCTCTGGAGGTCATGGGAATATTAAGGCAGCAACCAAGTTTAAGGTCAGCTCGTTGTAGACCTTATTTGGTCTGTAAGTCCAGGGCAGTCATTTAAAAGATATTTTTATTTATTACTGAAGAACTATTTGTCTCGTTCACTTCAGCTCCTCAGACTGAAAGAGTTTCTGCACCTCACAAGCAACTATTCTGGAACGCATTTAAAAATAAAGTCTTTTAGAACTCATCTGTGTTATTAATTTTTATTTGTTACTTTATCATTTGCGGTGACTATAGTTTGACACAGTATAAAAATACCGTTAACCAAAAATCAATATGCCAGCATCAAATGTATTTTCAACTGCAAGTTACTCCCGATAGTTAAAACAAATATCTAAACTTAACAATAAGTATGTGCTCTTTATGCCCAATCATTAATATTTATTTTTTTGTAATTTACATGGGAAAGTGTGCAACCGAGAAAACAATACACACGTATTGCAAATATTAAACTCACCACAAGGAGGCTCGTGAAAGACTCACAGGAACGTAACTTTCTAAACTCCTTCAGAAGAACAACAGACCGCCTACATAGTTATTGCCCCGTTGTTATGTTATTCCCGGTGGTTTTTTTTTTTTTTTAGATTTTAGATATTTGAAAGAACAATGGGGAAAACCCATGGATGTTTCTCTTCTAAAGCTGGACGAGATCCAAACGCGGTGGGAACGTATTTTGATTTCAAAGCGTTACGACCTGTTCCCCTGGTGCTCATTACATTAAAATTTCTCCGCGGGAGACTCCAAGCTCCGCGGATCCGAGTATGAAAATAAAGCCATGTATTGAAATTTACATTTTGTGTTTTGAAAGTCACACGATATAAGTAGACATCTAAAGTAGCAACCTATATTACGATGACTCGTATTTTACGATGACTCGAGTTGTTGTTTTATTCTTAGCTGTTACTATTCATTAGGTTTATTTATTTTGTAAGTTATATCATGATCATACACGTCTGGCAACAATTACATAATCCAACACAGAAAAGCATTTTTGCACTTCAGCCACATTTCCATTGCTTGTGAATATACGAGGGGAATTACTATAAATAAAATATTTCTTGTTGCAAGTCATTTGCTTGAAAAATATAATAGGAATTATGATTTTATATGCAATTAAATTGTGTCACATCTGTTTATATATATAATTTTTTCAATAATTAAAAAAAAATCCCATATTCATAGCTAACAGAATTTATATGTGCATTGCCTCATTATTCATTGAAAAATGAGTCACAGAATAACATATTTATTCATTTGTTTCACTTCGCCACCCTGTGGTTGTGTCCGTACTGCAAAGACCCGTACAACAGCGCACAGCGCACTTTAGGGGTTTCATTCTGTCTGCTCTGTTGGGACCCGACGGAGTGGAGTTAACGGAACCGAACGCTAGCAAGACTTTGCGACCGGACCGCTTTGGGTTTATTGCACATGATGGCCACCAACACACCTGCTGTCTGGCTCTTAAAAACGTGCTTTCTTCTTGTTTGGAGGAGTTTTATTTCAGATGCTACCCAGGATCAAGGAAGTTTGTACATGTGGATTGACGCCAATCAAGCCAGAATCCTTATTGGTAAATATTTATCTAAATGCAACTAGATATTTGTTTCATGATTTCTTAAAAGAAACTTTAATTCTGCACAATGCACGTTGTATTAGAATTTGATGAAGGTGATATTATGTGATCTAAAAACTAGTTTTGTCGTGTATACAATTTTTGCAGCCATACACATTTCGACTTTTGGCTGAGTTATTTCTTGTATCCGTAAATCATGCTTGAACAGCTTAAGGAGGCAGGCCGTTTCATTCACCAGGTTTTGAAGAAGATATTTTGATTGTGTCAGAGGGTAAAATGGCCCCATTTACTCACGACTTCAGAAGAGCGCAACAGAGGATGCCTGCAATTCCTGTCAATATCAACCACGTGAACTTTACCTGGCAAGCTCCGGGACAGGCAAGAATTTTAATTCACTTTTTATGGGATACTTTGATTAACAAACATGTAATATGGCAGAATAGCATGTAAGGATCTCAGAAGAACAAAAGACACAGAATTGGAGACATACTGCTTTATTTTTGTAAAATCGTAGTTGTTGCAAGTGTAAGTCTGTACGTGTGATGTCTGCAGTGACAGTGTTACATGGCGAAAGAGGCTAGTAAAAATGTCGGGAATGTATATACCAAATATATAGTATTTAATAAATTTAGTATTTCAGATGCTGCTGAATATGTATAATACAAAGAATTTGACGTTTGTGATATCACGTAGCAAGTTTAAAGGCTGCAAATACGTTTCTAACCCAATAACGTTTATTTTCCATTCTAAATTTGACACGGTCCACTGTAAAGCGCAGTTGAAGATCACTAACTTTCGACTGAGCTGGCCAGCTTTTCATCTTCATCCAAAACTGCTGGTGTGACTTGTTGAACATCGCGCGAGCGTTTGTGCAGCTGCGGCACGGGGTAAAAGGTGTCTAAGCTGAGAGCTCAGAATCTGTCCTATCTGTAATATTTTAAATCCCTTCACTTGCGGTATTTTACGGCTTGGTGTTGTAGACACGCCGCCAAGGATCAAAGAGTAATTCTGCCGAGATCCTTCTCCATTTAATGCGTCAAGTCTGTGCCAACCATCTGGTCCATCTGCGCATAGAAAACAATGTTAAAATTCTCAGATGTGTGGCAGAATCCATGCTTTTTAAAGGAGAAGGTTCTGTCTCAGATTGCTTTTCGTATTTGTTTTTCTTTGCAATTACTTCGGTAGTTATTCTATTGACCGCCGTTTCGTTATAGTGTATCATAGGGCACTTTAATAAAAGACAGTCGTAGTTTGTACGTAACCAGACAGGTTTGTGTTTTATTTTTATTAGTTATTATTGGTTCATTATACTGTTATTCTGTGAACTGATGCCATTGATTTTAACGAGCAGAAATGCTCATCACATGTACCCAGAATGTCTGACGTTACGACGAGGCTGTGGCTGGGTAGTATTGTGCTGTTATATTGGTTAAGGGAGAGATGCACGTAATTTTACAATATACACAATATAATGTATAATTTCATTATACCAAAGACCTAATGTATTAAGGCATAACTAAATTTAATCACACACTTGCTCCGATAATCCCACATTTTTCATCGACTAATAACATTTGGCTACTCTTATTTTGCTAGTTACTGCTATAGCCAACATTTTATTTGGAAAAAAACAACGGTCATGTATTTTACTAAAGTAATTCGAGTTAGTTACATCGTAGAGTCACAATAAGTCCAAATATTCTGTAGCCTACATAATTAACCTGCTAATTAATTAACTTTGTGCCAACTAATCATATATGTCCAGTAATTATATTTTTCTTAGACCACAACTTCAATAGTGTGTAGATATAATAACAATGAGCAATCTTTCGAAATCATGCAAAGCTTAAGCTTAAAACGGAACATATTGAATGGTTATTTTGCTTATGAATGTATTATTACACCAAGTACACCACTATCTTAATTCTTACGTATAAGCGTCCAGATGTAGCTATTAAACACAGGAAAAATGTATCAGTTGTTGATAGGTTTTCTTAAAGAAAACAATATGATGTTTTAAAAATTTCTTTCGTAATTCAGCGCATCTTGGCAGGTTGCAATCTTAACAGCAAAGTCTCAATGGGACAGTAAACGTACTCTGCTGCGGGACCGTCTTTAACAGCCGAACTGGATGCATATCTAAAGCAAGAGCGTTTCACTCGGGCAATTTCGTAGTGTTTTATGGAAGGATCTAGCACACGGCGTGTTATTGCACAGCACTTTGAGAACATAATCTGTAAAAAGCATGCAGTGACGGTGAATTAAAATAGGCCCCCTCTTTTCGGGGTCCTCTTACCCCCACTTCAAAGCTAACCGCCAGGGCTTAAGAACAGAAGACCCGAGGTGCAGAGCGTGGCCAAAGTCACCCCGCCGGAGTTTATCCGTATTAATTACCACTGGGTTGTGGGATCAGCGTTACTTTCCAAGCACCGTGTAGGCTGCCCTGTTTTCTTTATCGCGCTTTCACACGGCATCAGATCGTCATATTTTCTGGGGGACTCCAGTCGCTGGCGTATGTCCCTCGCTTTCATGTGAGCCCCGGTTTTTATCCCTTAGATTTGCGGTTTTGAAGTATAAAGTAAAGGCTGATTAAAGTGAGGCATGCTGGAAAGGAGCCGAGCGGGTTCCGTTTCACATCACAGGACAGGTTTTTGGGGACTGGGAACGGGGAAAAATGAACCGATGCGATTACTAGACGCGTAGTTGTTAAAATTTTAAGGTGAGGACAACTGGCAGATGTGAGATGTTGTTCTGAACTACAGGAGCATTGCGGCAGTGCCTTTCTTCGCTCTGAGAGAAGTTATCATTTTGTTGGGATTTGATGGCTGTTTATTAATCTTAGTAGCACTTCACTGCAATTTAACATTTTCTACATTTTTTTAATTTTCTAAAAAAATCTCTCTCTCTCTCTTTCTGTGTATAGTATGTTATATTCATAATATGTAGGTCTACAAAATATTTTAATGTAAAAAATCTTAAATGCTTTAATCTGAGACACCCGAAAACCTTCCTAGTTTAAATCCTATATAATGCGTTCATGTTGTTCAAAAGTACCTTCTAATACTGGACACAGCTGGGAGGGTTTGGGTGTAGGCCCTCTATTTTCATCATGCTTCATCATGTATAACCCCCCCCCCCCCCAAGTCTTGGTATGAGTCATGGTCGCTAGACTGTGCCATGTGTAGGCTATGTCCTCAGCACCTGCCTTTGAGTCACAGTTACCTGACTGTCATGTAAAAATGCAACCCCTGCAGTACTTATGTGTAACACTGGAATGGACGGTGGTCAGAAACATGGATAGTCGTGGATATTCTCATTCATATTTCTTCTGTTTAATTGTCATTTTGAGAGGTGTCTCCATTGTGTACCACAGGCAGAATACTTCTATGAGTTCCAAACCCTCCGCTCCTTGGACAGAGACATCATGGATGACCCGACAGTCAATGTCCCCCTGCTGGGATCCGTACCACACAAGCCGTCAGGTGAGCCCTGGCTGACAGGATCAGGGCCATGGCTGGAAACTTTGGGCCCCCTGCTGAAATGTATTTTTACACATTTAAGGGCCCCTGTAAATTGCTGGCCCCCCTGAATCTGTCAGGGTATCCATGCCCTTATTGTGGCCCTTGTAAAGTTCTGGGCCCCCTGAATCTGTCAGGGTACCCATGCCCCTACTGTGGCTCCTGTAAAGTGCTGGGCCCCTGAATCTGCTAGGCTATCCATGCCCCTACTGTGGCCCCTGTAAAATGCTGGGGCCCCTGAATCTGCCAGAGTATCCATGCCCCTACTGTGGCCCCTGTAAAGTGCTGAGCCCCTGAATCTGCTAGGCTATCCATGCCCCTACTGTGGCCCCTGTAAAGTGCTGGGGCCCCTGAATCTGCCAGAGTATCCATGCCCCTACTGTGGCCCCTGTGAAGTGCTGGGGCCCCTGAATCTGCTAGGGTATCCATGCCGCTAGTGTGGCCTGGACAAGAAGTTTCTTTGCGTATCAGAGTATCAGAATGTGATCTGTACTCATTTGCATGGCTTATTTTTAAACTGCCGATTCTACATATAGCCATAGATCCAGGCTGTCATTTCCATCCTTCTATTTCATGCTTTCTGACTGAGTCACTGTCCTTTTAACAAAGATGATCACAGTGATTAGGAGGGAGATCCACAGTAGCAAGAATTTGCATGCAGTAAATTCTGGAGAATTTCCGCTGGGTAGTTTAGAGGAAGGCAGCATATGGAGGCCTCTGAGACAGGGGTCCTGGGGCCCGGGGCCTCTCTGCTCAGGAGAGTGAGCTGCTTGTGGTGTGTGTGTGTTCTCTTAGTGGTGCAGGTGGGTTTCCCCTGTCTGGGCAACCAGGACGGCGTAGCAGCCTTCGAGGTGACGGTACAGGTGATGGACAGTGGGGGCAGCGTGGTGCTGAGGACCCCACACAATGCCATCTTCTTCAAGACCTGCCAGAGAGGTGAGATGGGCCACCCCCACAACTATCCCCCCCCTACTGCGTAGGCAGGTCACCAGCACCAGGCTGCTGACAGGGTGGGGGGGGGGGGGGATGGGGCTCATGGAGCCGGGACTATGGCTACCTTACTTAATAACTTCATTAAATATTAAGCTCGTTATTCATAGTTAAACATCAAGCTGTACAAGCTTCATTGGATAATCACTTCTACAGTTATAACATAATGATGCACCTGGACATGTTGATTTGATATTAGAGGTCTTCTTTGTTACATTAGGGTAGGGGCAGCAATTGATTGTAGCATGTTTCCAGGTTGATCGTGAAATTGATGGATAACGATTAATTTAATGGTGGCCAATCGCTTGATCACGACTGCAAGAAATATCAAGGAGGACCCCGCCCTCCCCCTACCGCCAAGTCAGCAGTAGCTTGCCAGAATATTTCCTTTGTAAAAGAAGCTCTCACTGTATAAAAGGTTGGGTAGCCCAGGGTTAGGGTTAGCTGGGAGATTTCTAATGTCTGGTGGTAGGGTATACTGTGGCAGTGATGAGGGGGGGCATTCACTGTCACTGGGATTGATATCCCCGGGTTCGAGCTCCTCTGCCGTGAGTGATAGGTGGACCTCAGTAATCACTGGTCAATGTCTTTCACCCTTTCAACTGCAAATCCCTTAAGTGACAGCAAAAAACACCATTACACATAGGTGCTCCCCCCCTTCCCCAGTGTCACCCTTGCTGTGATCGTGGTCTGTCCTTATCTGGGGGACAGTGACATGGGGGGGGCGCGCCCCCCCCCCCCCCCCCCAACGACAAAGCAGCAACCGAAGGGACGGGGAGGAGGAAGCGGGTGGGGGGGGGGGGGGGGGGGGGGGGGGGGGGGGGCGGGGGGGGAGGGAGG
>JABFEA020000001.1:14841535-14861836 GCA_019775915.2 Cyphomyrus plagiostoma | reverse complement strand
TGTGTTGTGGTTTCTCCGCTCCACCCCCCCCCCTCCGCCCGGCGGGTGGGTTGTGGCTGGCCCGGGCCCCGCGGGGGGGGCCCCCCCCCACCAGCCACACTTTTGCTCCCTCCCAGCTCCCAACACACCTGTACCAGATGTTCTTGATTGATTAGTTCAGGCATGCTGGGAGTGGGGAGGGAGCAAAAATGTGGGCCGTCTGGGGCCCCCGAGGACTGTACAGCTAGACACAGAATCCGAACATAATCTAGACCTGAGCATACTGAATTTGGGGTGTGTCTCAGCTTGTCAACTTATGCAGCTTTTCCACTGGCATACAGGAACCGAGCTGTACCACGAAGAGAGATAGGTTACAGCGCGGTTCCAGCTCGCTTCGGTGTTCAGTAAAGGTGCTGCCGGGTTTGGAGAGCAACAGTGACATAAAACAAAGAGATGCTGATTTACTGTTCACACAGTGTACATCAAGATTGATTATGTGCAATTATTATAATTATTTTTGTTTTTACTGTGTGGTAATTTCCACTAGAAAGTCTGAGAGAATCACCAGCTTGATATCAAACACTAGTAGAATTACCATTTGCTTGTGTAAATTTGCATCAGAAATCCATTCCATTCTGCTGTTCTATAGTACTTTTAATTGTCAACTTCTGAGTTATCGGGAATGCATCACGATATGCGATACTAATAATCATGAATAATCCATGCTCAGAACACCAATATCTATGTGTATTTTGCCCATTGAAATGGTAGTGAACCAACAAGCTCAGTTTAGTCATGCTTTCGGGCCTGCTAGTAAGGAGGGCCATGTCTGTGCACCTCGGGTACAGCTTAGATAATTTATGATGGAAAACCGGCAGTTTGCATTATGACTCGGGTACAGCTCAGTTCTTGATGGTAGTGGAAAAGTGCAGATAGTGAATATAGTATAGCGCTGTGGCGAGTGACAGTCGCCGTGCTGGATAAGCATGTGCTATAGCGTTATCGAAGCCTCACCCTGGCTGCCGAGTGCCGTGTCAATGGCCGAGCCGTCCCAGGACTCCACGGCACTGTCCACGCTGGGAATGGTGGTGGAGTAGATGTCCGACAGCTTGCCAGGCTTCTGCAGCACCTGCATCTCGTCCTCCATGTCGCTGAGCTCACTCAGGCGGCCCGACACTGGCGACTTTTTTGGGCTTGTCACTGCCGGGGGGGGGGGGGGGGGGACCGTGGCTTGAGAAAGGCTCACCTGTTTGGTCTGTTAGTCTGTACCCGACTTGCTGACTTCAGGGCTGGTCATATTTGAACTTTGGACAGAAATATGGAGTACTGCAAATTTAAACGGACTAGAAAGAAAATCATCAACGTATAACTTTTATGACCAGAAGGTTCTTTGACTACAACCAGCCAGCCCATGAACCACTGAAGAACCCTTGCTAATTCAGTCACATGCTAATGATGAAGGCTAAGGGTCTAGCCGTATGATACAGATCAGGGAACAGCTCCCCCTCAATGACTCACCCTCCCCCTGCTTCTTGATTTTGAGCATGACCGACTCCCCTGCCATCTGTAGCAGGTGGATGGCCTCGCTCAGCGGCTTCCCCTTCAGGCTGTTGCTATTGATGGCCAGAATCCGGTCACCAATGTGGATGGCACCAGTCCTGGAGAGGTAAGGGAGGCAGGGAAATGAGAGGCAGGCAGTGGGCAGAGGTGGGCGAGGCAGTGTAATGAGGGGCAGGGCATGGCCAGAGGCAGGTGAGGCAGGGTAATGAGGGGCAGAGCATGGCCAGAGGCAGGTGAGGTGAGGTAATGAGGGGCAGGGCATAGCCAGAGGTAGGTGAGGTGAGGTAATGAGGGGCAGGGCATAGCCAGAGGCAGGTGAGGTGAGGTAGTGAGGGGCAGGGCATAGCCAGAGGCAGGTGAGGTAGTGAGGGGTAGGGAGTGGTCAAAGGTAGGCGAAGCAGGGAAATGACAAGCAGGGAGTGGGTAGAGGCAGACAAGGCGAGGTAATGAGGGGCAGAAAGGGGGCAAAGGTGGGTGAGGAAGGGTAATGAAGGGGGCATGGCCAGAGGCGGGTGAGGTGGAGTAATGAGAGGCAGGGAGTGGTCAAAGGCGGGTGAAGCAGGGAAATGAGGGGCAGGGAGTGGGCAGAGGCAGGTGAAGTCCGGGGCAGGGAGTGGGCAGAGGCAGGTGAAGTCCGGGGCAGGGAGTGGGCAGAGGCAGGTGAAGTCCGGAGCAGGGAGTGGGCAGAGGCAGGTGAAGTCCGGGCAGGGAGTGGGCAGAGGCAGGTGAAGTCTGGGGCAGGGATAGACTGAGTAATGAGGGGGCAGGGGCCAAGGAGAGGGGGGCCAGGCTGACTAAGGAGGCCGGTGGGACCACTGTGGCATATAGAGGGGTGTAGTGAGTCTAGGCAAGGATGGGAGCGGGGCGATTAAGGTCGGGTAGGGAGGGGGCACGGAAAAGTGAGCGAAGCCTGCCCTGGATTCAAACACGGACCGGGTGTTCGGTCAAACACCCCACTGTTACCTGACCACCACCTGTCTACAGTGTCACTGGACAAATTGATCTGATGAAATACTACTACGTACATAATATTTTTTCATAGATAAATAAAAAGAATCACATTAGTATAAGCCCCACAATGTGTACAAATGGCACAAGAGTGGAAAGGAGCGTGACGGGACGAGACCAAAGCCCGGCAGGACCCACAGAGGATAGCAGGAGCCTCTGCTGCTGCCATACAGCGATGCAGCCGGAGGAGGACCTACCTCTCTGCCAAGCCGCCTTTGGTCAGGCTGGAGATGATGATGGGGTCGAAGGGCTCCTCAGTGCCCGAGATAGTGATGCCAAGCGGGCCTCCGTACCTTTTCAGCTCCACCGTGTAGATGATGGCACCGGAGCTTTCCTGCTCGTCTGTGGCCGGGCCGAAACAGACACGGGTCATAAACAGTGCGGCTGTGACAACCAGGGCCAGTGCCTCACCACAGTCCACGTCGGGCACCACCAATCACGCTTCTGGCTCACTGGCCATTTAATCACAACCACCAGAGGGAGTTTGATATGGAGATATTTAATCCTTTCATTGATGTGGATGGGACAGGCACGTTTGTGTGTTGCTATGGAAACAGCCACCGTATCACACACAAAACTATAGACTACAGTCTTTTCAGTTTGGCTCATGAATGTAGGTTGGCTGCAGTGCTCTCCTACAAACCTGGACTGAAGATGAGAGAGCAGAGACACCTGCACACATGCATGAATTAACAGTATTATAAATCTCTCATTGCTGTACCCCTGTCAGGGGAAAGCCCGCCAGCCAGTATTGGATTAGATCCAGAGATTTCCGTCACTGAACTGACCAAACTGCACGATTAAGGAGCTGTAACTCATTTCCCGAGAAGAAAACAGCTGCTTATGATATCGAGGAACCAATCAGCAAAGACAAGAAGAGGGGGCTGTGGAAATGGACCCCACATCCATCTCTGACAAGCCAGTGTTATGCCCAGGAGGCGGGGCTCCCATAATGAACCAAGAGAGTAGCTACTCAGCTGGAAAGACAACAAACTGCTCTTCTGTGGCCACGTGCAGCTGAAATCAAATTTACTGTGTGAAAGAGCTCAGCTGTGGTCAATTTGCATCATCAAAACAAATCAAAAGGATTATCTGTGCAGGTCTAAGCAGCTAGACTGTACTGACCAACTGCCCTCTGGTAATACACATAAAATAAAATAATAACACAACATCAACAACAATAATTCTCAAACACTATTTAGTTGCCTTTTAGTTACTATGCCACAGCTTTGAACCTTAAAGCCAGGCATGTTCTCCATGTTGAATGTTGGTTTCTCAGGGTGTGTGGCCAGCACGGGCCCTGGAGATGCCAAGCATGACCACCGGCGACCTTCCTGACCTCACACCCCTCACCACTCCCTGTGAGGATACCCACGGGCTTTGGGCTGCCAGTGGCTCCTGCCTTCATGGGTTAAACTGCTCATAATATATGGCAGCATATTTGAAGTCTGCATCAATTCCTCAGTCTATTAAGAAAACAACATGCTTGAGTGCTGCATTTTTGGTGGCTGAAATGCAAATAATTGGGCCAATCAAATGCTAATCACATTGCTGAGCTTTGAATGAAGATGAGCGTAAACACGAACACACATACATACAGTCCAACAGGGAATTTTGTAGTGAGTGTGCGCGCTCTTCCCTGTGTATCTGTGTGTGTTTGTACCCCCCCCCCCATTGTGTGTGTGTGTACCCCCCAGTGTGAATGTGCATGCTCCGTACCCGAGTTGTCTTCGTCCTTGCGGATCTTGAGCTTCACTAGTTCCTCGCACTGCTGCAGGATCTGCACAGCATCCTCCATGGAGCAGTTGTCCAGTCGGATGTTGTCAATCGCCAGCAGCTTGTCGCCCAGCTCTAGGGTGCCCGTCCTGGCCAGGTGGGGTGGCAGGGTGTGATAAATGGGAATTCTGGGTAACACAGTCACTGTCCTCCTTATCACAGTATTTTTACTTTCTGTTTGTATGCCAGTAAACAATGTGTGTTATATCCCAGTTTTCACCTTGGTAATAATACTCAGTGTATGCATGAATTATACAGTTTATATGCTGTACATATTTTGATGCCTAACAGGTACAGTGCTGTGCTGATTTCTTGGGAGATCCACAGACTGGACTCATGGTGAGCTCCACCTGCTCAATAACCAGATACAGGTTGTTTGAAGCGGGGCAGAACAGAACCGTGCCGATGAGCTGCCTGCAGTGATGTCGAGGCCCAAACACACACTCACACTCAGTCACACTCCCAGCACGTTCCAGGCACACAGGTTACCTGTGAGCAACACTGCCCTTCTTAATGTCCGAGATGATGAGAGCATCCCCAGGTTTCCGGCTGGATGGAGCTGAAAGACAGTCAGACACAGAGGTAGGAGATGTAAGTTGGGTAAGAGCCCTGGAGCCTCACTGAAGCAGCCACAGCACACTTCCATCCCACAGGTCACATGACCACGGCTGCGCGTCTGGCAGACACCAGGCTGACGATAACCCGAACCAGCCCCCCCCGGCTGTTCCTAGCCCCGTCAGGGGAAATCGCCAGCTGCCATGTGTGTGCCCAGAAGAATCCGGGTCGGGGCCCAGTCCCCTGTGACTGACGTGCGTGTTTAAGCGCCGGCTTCACGGCCATATGGCCTCGGTAAATACTCGTCAGACAGCCGACAACCGGCGCCATCCTGCCAGAGCAGCGTGAAAACAAGCGAAGCGGACCGACTGGCACGTTCCCCAAGTCGGAAACAGTTTCCATAGCAGCTCGTCGGCAGCAGCTGACGCTTATGCACACTGAGAAAACGCAACCAAGGCGTTACAGAGCCACGATGCCAACCTGGATGCGAGCCCTGAGGCCCGACAAGCATTTCCTGTTCCTCTAAGAACGGAGCTGCAACAAGAGACCGGACTCAGACCCTGAACTGGAATACCAGGAGGCAACCGGGTGAGAGGGCGTCACGGGGAGCCAGTTGGTTCTACAACGTGACTGTGGCGTGGCGTCATGAGCTCTGCATCTCACTGTCCCCGCATTAATGTGGCAAAGCTGGGGCTGCACATCAACGGGGAGGCTGGTCGGTAGTGACCCCGTGAGCAAGCAGCCTTGACACAATAGGTAATGTGGTTCGACTACTGTGTGAAATGACTTCCTATGGAATGAAACCAGTGCACACTCTTCATCGAGGAGAGGTAAGGGGTCCAAGCATCACTGCAGCCTATTTCACAGCAACAGGAGCCTTAGTTAACTATTGTAACTATTATATTGGACTATACTCTAACTAGAGTATAGCTAGCATCTTAGCCAAATATGTGCTGTTAGTGTCTTAGCTAAGTAGTATGGCCAGTGTTTTAGATTATTTTACAGCTAGAGTAAACCGTAGTACAGCAAGCATCTTAGCTGTCTATCACAATCAGTAAACCCAGTACACATCAGACAGTGTCATGGGAAACACCACATTCCTGCAACAGTAGATCTATGGCCACACATGTCATGTTTGGGGTTGACCTCGGAAGAGATGGGCCCTATTTTCAGAAGAGGAGACCCTCTCTGGGTGGGCAAGGAGGAAGGTGGAAGCCATTTAGCCAAAGCTAGGCGGCTTGGTCAGGACAAACGACAGCAGGCATACTGCCTGAATTAGCCCATCCTGTGGTCTGTGTGGATCCCAATGCCCCAAGGCAGTGACGTGCTATAAATATGTTGCTCTCCTTCGGATGCGGTCCTGACTCTCTGAGGTGATAAAAGATCCCTGGGCATCTTTAGAAAGAGTAGGGGTGGTACCTTGATGCCCTGGCTAAATTGCCCACTGTGGTCCTTTCAAATCTGGCCTCCTAATCATCCCCTATATCTAATTGGGGCTAATCAGCTAATTGATTCTCTCTTGCCCCTTCATCACCTTAGCTGCTGGTGAGTGTACTGGCTCAGAATGGCTACTGTCACATTGTCCAGGTTGGTGCTACACAGTGGCGGTGGTTCGAGTGGCTCCCCATCTTTAACAAGCGCTATATAAATGTAACTTGCATTCATTTATAAATGTGGCGTCATCTTCAGGTCCTCAGGCCAGCTACCCCCCTCCCCAGTGTCGTGAAGACTAGCTGACCCTCCAATCACAGATTAAGCCCCCCCCCCCCAAGCCCTGTAACACTATCACCTCCTACAGGCTTTCAGAATAAATAATCTCAATAAAAAATCGGGCCATTATTCCCTGGAAATGTGTGAAAGTCCATTCATTCGTTCATTTAGCGCCGTTCTGGGACACACGGTATGGAGACAGTAATCTCATTCCCCTCAGATAAACATGCTGCTCCCCCTTTTTGTAATCAAACTACGGCAAGCAAACGACCAGGCGGGGCAAGAAGAGAGGGGCCTAATCTCATCGTCCAAGCCGTAAATGAAAATGTTAGCAGGTGCATATCAGACAGCAGATAGCGAGCGACACCGGCGAGGTGTGAAAGAGTGCTGAGCGGGAGAATCACCAATCAGAGTCGCCCCGGCGCATGCAGCCTCTCTGCTTCCATCAATAAGTGCTTTGACATTTTCCATAATTAAAGGTGCTACACATCATTATTATTATGTTACATTTACTGTTCTGATACCTCAGTGACCTGCAGTGACACGGGTTCAATGCTAAAGACCCAACTGCAATATAAGTGGTGCATAAAGGCAGCGAGGGGGTGTCAAGCTCTCGAGGACGGGGGGGGAGGGGGGGAGGGAAACACTCACAGCTTATGGTGATTCCCAGCTCCACTCCGGTCTTCTTGGGGAGCTTCACATGGAAGGTTCCGCTGCTGGGGATGACTGACTCTGCATGGGGAGGGGGGTTTCAATAGGTCAGAATGAGATTAAATGGTCAGTGTAAACAACACAGGCACCTGAGACGGGGCAGTAGGAGCTTAGAAAGCCAGTTAATGGAGGGGAAAGGACGTGAGGGCTCTCTCCACAGTGACCCACTGTTACTGCCTGTGATATCCTGGGGGTTCTGCTCCCTTACTGTACGTCACTCACAGTTACACAGGTCCACTCAAGCACAGCAGCTACTGTTTCCAGGTACAGTACTTATACTAGGGCGATAAACCATCTGAATATATCCCAGTGGACACCGTTCAGCTGTTAAGTGCCGCCTTTAATATCTTACTTGAATAATGCCAGCCATCATCCTCCCTCTCTGTGTTTACATCATTAAAGTTCATCGTCTTAATGTTCGCGCAGTGAGGGCCTTTACGCAGCGGTGTGCAGTGTACCGCAGTGTATCGCAGTGTGCACCTGCCACGTCGAACTCGATCTCCAGGGTGACCTTGCTGGTGATGCTGGAGTCTCGCAGCAGCTGGTTGGCTTCCTCCAGGGTGCTATCCTCGGTGGGGATGCCGTTGATGGCCAGGATGCGGTCGCCGATCTGCAGGACTCCACTCCTGCGCCGCAAACAGAACACGGCAACCGTGCGAAGACTCAAATACTGAAAAAACCTAAATTGGTAGTTCCAAGTTTCAAGGTGGACACCCTTCAGAAGCCACCAACCAAATGCCAAAGTCAGCTCAGCAGATGGCTGGTGGTGATGGCACAGTGTCACTGGGTGCACAGATGCTGTCTGAATCTGAAGGGACAACAGGCACAGGCCCCTAACTACTACACCCCCTAGGGACACATGGGGGAATCTAACCTCTCGGCAGGGCTGTCGGGGTCGATGTAAGCAATGAGTGGAGGCGAGGTCAGGGTCTCAGTGGCAAAGACACCACCCTGCAGCTGGATGCCAAAACCCATGATGGACTCGTTGAGCAGCATCACCTCGGTGGTCTCGGTGTGGACCACTTGCCCGGCCAAACCCAGCGTGCTGGAGGCCAGGGACACTGCAGGAGGAGGGGCACATGGGGGGGGGGGGTTACTTTCAAACTGCACCAGTAATGGGGGGGGACAAAAAGTCACAGAGGAGAAGCTGGAGAGCTGGTGCCTTGGCTAGGGGGAGGGACGCGGGTGTTATCAGGAAACAGGCATCCAGCTTCATATCTTGAGCAGAATTTTCCGGAAATTAATATAAAACAGCTTTTCAACACGTCCCCCACTCATTACCCAAGAGCCTAGCCAGAGTGACAGCTCACCAGAATATATCAAGAAGAACAAATGCTCTCAAGACATGACACAAAACATAATATGCAGAACAACGGGAATGGAAAGAAGTAGGATACTGAGTACATTTGGTAGCAGAAACTGCAATGAAGAGCAAAGACTCTCAGCTTCATAGCTGACCAACAGCACAAAGAGAACACTAGATGGCGCTAGGTGGGGACTGCAGGAGGATGGCTTTGCTCGTGGGCCAGATGCACATTAACTCAGAACAGGAGACCACAGCAGCCTGTGACGGAACCATGACAGCCAATGAAAACTCACAGGGCGAGGCCTGACAACAGGTCCCACCCCCAGCAAATGACGGACAGACAGTCTGATCAGCCACTGTTAACGGATGCAGCATTAGAGCAAAGTGGAGTGCTGGTATGGCCACCGGGATCCCTAAGCTTTTAACTGGTCAAGTTACTGAGATATAAAAGGACAAAATTATTCATTTCTCTTGCCAGATATATCCACCTGAAACAAACATTTCCATAATACATATAAAGACTATTTTATTATCAAAATAAAGAACTGGAAAAACTTTTTAAAAACTACACATGAAATATAACTGTTCCCCAAAACACCCTCTCCTGCCCGATCACCGCGCTGATGTTTCTGACATCCCACATCTCCATGAGGCCCCTCGTCACATGACTCCGACGGATGCCACTACAACCTCCCTTACGAGTGATTCTGCGACCTCCCCCTTTGTTCGGGATGCAGGCTGCGGTTTGACAGGAGCGTATGTGTCTGTCTCTCCCTTAGAAATGGTGATAGCCTCCAGTGAGTGATGGCCTTGCCGTGGCGTTGGGGAGCCTATGAGCGATCAGGGAGCCAAGAAAACTTGCGGTATAAGATCACCCCTGGGGAAGCTGTCTGAGGAGCCCCGGGTGTTTGGGGCAAGGCCTGACTTGAATTACATAAAGTACTACAGTACGGACGGACAATGACCGATGCTGGTTACTGACACTGAATTCCAGTGATTACAGTAAGTGAGCACGGACTGCAGTGGACCGAGGCTGTCTCTGTCTCTTTAAACCCCTGGCATGTGATATCACCATGTTCTCCTATGGCAGAACCCCATGCTCCTGTGCAGTGTCAGAGCCGGGGTCATAGCAGGAACCCAAACCAGCAGGAGTGGAAACAGTAAAGCACGATGAGTTGCACTTCCACTCCATCATTACTGCTATTCAGATTCATAATGTAATCTGGGACCTGACAATCTAGGGTATCGGGGGGTTGTGGGGTTCAGTCCCCTCCCCTTTATGGTATTGGACGGTTGTGAGGTCCTGTCCTTATTTTATCGGGGGTGGAGTTCCTGTCCCCCTCGTTGGGTTTTTGTAATTGAGCACGGACCAAGGCAGAAGGGCTGGGGCTTCTTAACTCCGCTCTTTTACACTGCTGTCTGCGAACGCATAGTCCAAGCAGTCTAAGCCGAGGGTCACTAGAGGGCGCCAAAGACTCATTTAGCATATCCCAAATATCACCCAAAATGCAACTATGAGGGTATGAGAGGTACAATTCTTCCTAAGTGGCTGTGGCACTGTGGATGAGCAGCAAATGCTAACTGACAGTAACAGCACATATCCTAAGAGACGCCACACTGCTGAATATCAGTGGAAGGGCCACATGTGAACAAGGCAGAGAAACACTGCAAAAACCTCAAACTGCAAGTGCTGGTCCGATTACGGCACTTTCTTGCCATCTCACCCCCCATGTGCAAACTAACTTGCTGTGAAATGGGTCATATTCTATTTTTGCTAACTTTTGCTTAATGAAACGTCTGGACATGTGAGTGACAGCTCCCAGCACAGGAGCCGACCCAAGAAAAAAACAAAATCTAAAACTGGACCCAACTCCGCTGTCACTGAAGTGTAGCAGTACCAAAGCTTCATGGCGATGGTCAGCAAGCCTCTGATGAAGGACCTCCCATCAGCCAATCAAAAGTCTTCTGAGCATGACGACAGCTCATGCTCCCCAGCAGCCAATAAGACTTACAGGAGCTCTTGTAGTCCTTCTTCTTGAGCTTGCGCCTCATCATGGTGCTGCGGGGGCTGGTGGGGTACATGTTGCGGGGAAGGGTGCCCATGTTGAGGGAGCTCAGGCTGTACGCGCTCATGGAGGTAGGAGAAAAAGAGGAGCCCAGTGCTGGGGAGGGAGAGAGCAAGGGGGGGGGGGCGGGATCAGAATTGGGGCAACACTCTGGGGGCTCCAGGGCTAACCTTCAGGAGGGAACTTGCGCTCTTATTACAATAAAATTCACACCATTCCACAGTCCCCCCCACCCCCCTTCCTATTCAGCCCTATCTAGAGGCTGTGAAGCCTAAAGCACCATTTGGCGTGATCTGACTGAAGCATGCTCTCCAAATCATCCCCCTCAGCAGTGACAGTACGGCTGATAATGCTGTCTGAATCGGAGGCGGTGCTTTGATAATTTCAGGCCTCTGCAGGCAAAGCCGCCTCCCCCCCCCACCCAAACTGAGATTTATTTAATCCTGCCCAAAGAGGCAACCCGCTGACGCCTGAGGACCTGGCTGGGGAGACACGGCTGAGACCCCCCCCTGGCCCGGACCATGAACAGCCCACGCTTTGATCTCTCTGTTAAATATTAAGCCAATAAGAGCTCTGTCTGAATCCATCATGAGCGATTACAGCATCTGACACGTCGGCTAATTTGTAACCCGCCTCGTTTAATTTTTAATTAACTGGAGAGGAACCTTGGGCTGGGATTGCAGGGCCGGCTGCTTTACGTGGAGCATTAGCTGCAGCTGCAGCGACGGTGCGATCGTTCGTCATCTCACACCCCCAAAAGACATCAGCGGGCACCAGATGACTGTGAGCAGACGCCTCCATGCTTACAGACATTGTCCATGAAACTCAGTAACTGCAGCAGGTAGAGTCAGTTACCCAGAGGCATATACAGGGGGCGGGGCCACAGGCCCCCCCCGGAGTGCCCCCTCCCCTGTCACTCAGAAAACATTTCATTGGCTATCAAGGTCTCTGCATGAATTATGAACAGTCTTAAAAAAATCCGTAAAAAATTCTAGAATCCTCCATGCAGTTCCCTAACGGGATTCCTGACACGCTCCCACATCACATTCTAGTGAGGTGGCACCTTCATTAGACCCAGGCAGCTTTCTGAGGCCCCATTCAAGGATCAATTAAGAGAGGGTGGTGATGGAAAATGACTCGTCTAATGTCGAGAAGACTTCTTCAGGTCATGGACTAAGTCAAAGGTTCAAAGTGGATCATCGTTGCGTCAATTACACCCCCCCCCCCCCGGATTAACATTGCCATCTTTATAATTGGACGCTTCCTGGGTGTTCTGTGCTATGTTGTACTTAACATTCAGCTCACATTCTACTTCACACTTATACACAGAGGGAGAGGTATTGTTACACTGATGTACACGCTCAGCCTTACTGCTCACCAGCTGCCTCCCTGAACTATTCTGCCCCACAAATGCAAAACACAGGGACTACACTGACACTGAAACTGAGAAAAAGCACCTTTAAGTTTTCAGACTGCATGTGCACACTATCAGAAAAAAAGTACCATTTCATACCTTTGTCACTGAGGCTCTACCCTCAAGGGTCTGCCAGTTATATCTTTAGCTGCAGGTAAAAGTATCTTTTAAGGGACAAAAACGGACCCTGAGGAACCCTTCCTTTCGTCACTCTATGTGTGTTTTTAGGCTGCACACATAAGTGTAGTAGATAGTATTTTCTGCATAACTGAGCATATTCTGTCAAAAGATAAATCAGAGCCTGAGAAACCCAATTCGGTCATAAGAGTTTGGATAAAATGCGCGGTTATGGTGTTTGGTCTTTGTATAGCGCAGTGATTCCACCCACATGCCAGGTCTGAAGCTTGTTTTTCAGTGAAATGTCTCAAGGGCCTGGAGTGCAGTGAGCCAGGACATAATACTGCATGGAAATTTGACGATCACTGTGTTTCAGGGACAATGACTGAGCCAGAGGCCCACTGACTACTGGACAGAGGAGAAGAGGCCGAGTAAATAAAGAAGGGTCAAAGGGGAGGAAGAGGGAGGAGGAGGAGGAGAGTGAAAGGAGGAGAGCGAGGAGCATTACGAGGGTTGTGTGGAGCGGATTTCTGGGATTTGGAGGCCTGAGTCCTGGAATGGTCGGGATGGTAGGTGTTATAGTGTTGGTAGGGGAGGAAGCTGCTGTTGCTGTTGCCGCCGGATTCCCAGGGAAGCGGCCGGTTGCTGCGCTGCACCTTGACTGTCCACCAGGGGGGGCCGGGGGGACGAAGGACAACAGTGCGCGTCACACACAACATAACGAGGAAATGCACGGATAACAGAGAAGCAAAAAAAAAAAAGAGACGACAAGAAGTAGACAAGCAAAAGAAAGAAGCGTCAAAAAGAAAGGAAAAAAAACACGGAGAGGTAACTACATGGAACCAGGTAACCATGGTAATAGTCAGTAACCTCCGCTTAACTTCTGCTTAACTGGGCAATAACCACCTCAACGGTCACTAAAATTAATGTGTATTTGACAGTGGGGGTGTCATTAGGATCAGGGTTGGTATAGGGCGGCTAACGCTAACGTGGCTAATGTGGTCAATTTTACGGGCAGCTGTTGCCTCTCAGTAACTGGGGCAGACGGCTCCAAATGAAAGTGCCTCTTTCAACGTCCTCAGTTTGGGTTTGGCTGTGACACAGCCTGGGAGGGGCAAGGAAGTGTGGGTGTCCGCGGATTTGGGCGAGGGGGCTAGTTTAGGGGAATTTATGTAGCAGACTTGGTATGTGAGCATGTATGACTGTACTCCCGTGTGTGTGTGTGTGTGTGTGTGTGTGTGCGCGCGCGTGTACGCACGCATCCGGATTGCCCATTACTGCTAAAAACACCCAGAAGAACATCATCATCATAACCTCCGGCCATTTGGGAAAGCCAGGCTGCACCCCCATCCCCCCACCCCGCACCCCATAACGGCAAAGCCAGGCTGCTTGGGAGAAGCTCTCAGCAGCTCTGTGTATAGGCCCATAATGTTCCCTGAAATTAACAGAGGCACTTCCTCCGCAAAGCCGGCCCTTCCCTCCCCCACAGAGGCACGCTGGGTTATATTCTCGGCGCGGGGGGGGGGGGGGTGAGTCCCGGCTCACCGTGCTCCAGGCCCTTGAGGGCCAGCCGCGTCTGGTGATGAGGCAGGATCTCCATCTTGACGTGCTCGCAGGCGCTGGCCAGCAGCTGGGTGGCCTCCGCCAGAGTGCAGTACTCCATGCTGGTGCCGTCAACCGACAGGATGTGGTCGCCCGCATGCAGCGCCCCACACCTGCAGGGGGCAGCAGTGTCACTTTCGCGCTCTCAGAAACAAACCTCTGTTGTTCATGATGGAAAGAAATTTATCCCTGTTTACTTTTGATGGAAAAATAATACTGGTTCATTAGCAACTACCCGCCGATAAAAGACTGCAATCTCGTCTATTTCACGGGCATCCGGGCAAGATGGAATATTGAATTTCTATAATGCTTACCATGCATTATCTGTTTAATAAAGAAATAAAAATATGATACCAAATTTAATGGAATGAAATTCTCATGGACATTTGTGACACCATCAGCAAGATGTCATTAAGCTGGTTGTCTGGTGGGAGGGGGGGTGGGGGGTTGTGTCAGCCAATTACCTGTCAGCAATGCTGGCGGGCTTCACCTTGTCGATGACGATGACCTGCTTGTTACAGTACATAGAGGTAGATAGAGCTACTCCCAGGCTGGAACCTGGGGATTTGGCCACTTCCACCAGCAGGGGGCCTGAGGCTGTGGCCACAGAATCTGCATGAAAGAAGCAGGAGACAGAAGCTTCCTCAACGCAGAATCCACAAGGTCACACACTCGCAGTCCCTATTACTGCAAGAGGCCCCTAAAATCTGACCAAAAACTTGGCTGGATTTTCATACTGCAGTGTGGGGCAGGTGTCCCAGGAGGAACAGGGCACATAGGATCATTTAGAGCATTGGTCACCAACCTGCCAACCCTGAAATGCCACTGAATCCAGACTACGTGATAGATCCCCCCCTTGTGGTGAATTTCACCATTAACCCCATCAGCATGTTATTTTTCGAGCACCGTGGACCCTTGGCTTTGTGGTGCTGTTGGAATTTGGCCTTCAGAGAGAAACAGTTTGTGACCCCCGATTTAGAAAAATCAATTCTGCCAAACACATATTCCGTGGACTGCAGGAGGAAATTGGTGTAACCCATTCATACACTCAGAAGTGGGGATGGGATTTGAACCCACAGCCTGGAGGGCAAGGATACAGCTCCGCCCTGTCCTGTAATTATGCACGAGCAGTGTAAATGCGTGCGACTGGTCTCACAGTCAGTGCACCCAGCACCGCATACAGTACACTGTACAAAGCAGAATTAATAGCTATACAACCAGTGCCTGCTAAGGAACACGGATCTAAACTGCCCCAGTGAAGCTGATTCTTGCCTTGGCATCAAGCATCAAACCCTGCAGTGACGCTTTCCTAGGTGGGAGAATTTTTCATGAGCCTGCTGCAAAATGAATCAATTGCTAACATTATGTTTGCGGGCGGCATACAGTTCAGTGAGTTAGGAATCTGTTCTGAAGCCCAGAAGGTTGTGGGTTCAAATCCAGTGTCATGTTGCCATTGGGTCCTTGAGCAAGGCCCTTAACCCCAGTCACTGCTTTCTGATCCTCATCTGTATGCTACGTTGAATAAAAAAAAAAAGCATCTGCGAAATAAATGTGATGTTATGTCCCTGAGATGTGTCTGGCTGTTTTCTGTACTGCTGAAAATCTGCTAATGTGCAAGAAAAAGGCCAAGGTTAAAGCTAAAATCAACAGTTCACGGCATTGGCGGATACAGGTGTCCAGGTAATGGAGGAACAAGGTGGGTCTGGATGAGGAGTGGGAGGGGCACACAGGGGCTCTTACCAGATCCACAACATTCCCACAATCCCTCACACCCCTTCCTAGCAGATGGTCAGCTGGGGACGACCATTCGTATACGTCAATGGGATCATGAACGATGGTTTCGGCTGGCACTAATAATTCATAGCAGGGGATGTTCCCGCTGTAAGGACTTTGTTGTGGTGATTGGGAGGGGGGTGTGATTCAGATTTTCTGGCCCACAAGGTGTCTGGAAGTCACACAATCCAACCACCATCAGCACTGAGAGCAGCAGCGGGTGTCTCTCTCCCATTTATCGAGCTAGTCTCTGAGTTCTGAGCATCTATATCTCACAGAAACTGTGGCGGCGTGTTGCCGCGGGGACCGCCTGCTGTCAGCGGCTCCCATTCCGCCATTACAGACTGAGGGCACGACCAATCCTGAGGATCACTGATGGTTGCGGGCCCTGATGATGTGACAAGAGCCTCAATCAATCAGGTGTCCCCCTCCAAGGGTCTATTAAATTGGCAGCCATTCAGGGGGGCACTCCACCCCAGCAGGGAAAGGTATAACCTTCCAGGTCAGAGCTCACAAACAAAAGCAAGAAGCTCAGCTCAGTCGTCCTCGTGTGCTCAGTGCCCCTGAGGGACTCTGAAGGTCATGCGGGGAAGGGAGAGAAGTTTAAAGTCATTATCCCAGTAACACAGGAAAGTGAAATGAAACCACAAAATTTGTGCGCCGTTTACCAGCTGGCTGCGCTAAGCGCAGAGACACCACGGTCAGCTGGCCTGTGATGTCGCCCCCCCGAGGCCCGATGGAGAAACTGCATGCCGCCAGTTCAGCGCACGTCCCTTACCCTACATTTCAGGCAGCAGGATCACTGTGCAATTTCAGAAGTGGTATCGGCAGCTGTCCAGAATATTGCTACATCAAAAATCGTCTAAGTACATCTATGTACTTCTACATTTTTCACACGGACGTCAAAGGTCTAGAAGTGCTGAGAAAGGGAACATTCTAGCATTTCCTGATATAGCAGGGGCTGATGGGAGCTAGAGAATTATCAGCGCTCCCCAGTAAAGCATGCGGCTCTGAGCCAGCAACGCAGCCGTCTTTATCTATATTAATACTACTTTTATGATTTTGCCTGTTTAGCACTGACCACACTGTCAGTAAATCAGAGACAAATAAATGAGGGTGAGCACCTACTCCAGGGGAAGAGCAAAAAGGCTCTCATGGTGTTTACACAATGTGAAGGGAGCATGCATCAGCAGCGGTGCAGCCAGAGAGCGAGATGTGGATTCCCAGGAAAAATCAGAACTAGACCTCTTCAGGATAGCCAGTAGCCATATCACAGGGGGGCGGGGCAAATCTGAGATGGGCAGGACTTAGGCAGGAAATGGCAACAGAAAGGGGAATTTGAGAGGGTAGGGGATATGGAATGATGGGTTAAAGATTTTCATGGTGATGGGGAGATGTGGGGGTTACAATGAGAACAGGAGATATGAGGGCTGGGGTTACGGCAAACAAGGGAGGGTTCGCTACCGGGACAATAACGTCTCCCAGACAAACTCACCCATGACGGACACGTCGTACTCGATGAGCAGTGTGGCCTCCTGCCCGCACTGCTTCAGGATGCTCATGGCCTCAGCGTGGGAGGTGCCATGCAGCCGGATGCCATCAATGCTCAGTAGCCGGTCCCCAGTTTTGATGGTGCCTTCCCTGAGGGGAGTAAGTCACAGTACAGGCCACAGAGATCACAGTGCGGCCAGCAGAGGGCAGCATGGGGCAGTCAGAAACCCCGGTTATTTAAGAAACCTTTAAAGCATTATGCACTCGGCTGTGGGGAGGGGCCAACATGAACACACACAGAACCGAGGGGGAAAAAAAAATGTAAATTTCATACAAAGGATGAGGAGTGTGTTCATTTGGAGCAGAGCTCAGAGACTGAGAGACGCGGGTCAAATTACAGGCGGGTGAGCGACAGGAATTTTTCTTCAGGGAGAGATGAAATTAGCATAGGAGAAAATTAATATTAATAGGACTGAGAGGCACAGAATGAGAGAGCCATTCACTGAGCCACAGGGAGAAAAATATCACAGCGATTCTTAGGTGTGAAATAATTAAGGAATCGGTCATTTATCATAGGAATATTGTCATACAGTATGGTCTGTCACATGAGAAAGCTCACTGCAGAAAAATACCATAGTACCCGCAGTGAAATGGGTTGTACACTAATAAGGACATATTTGTGCATAATCTGCAGTAATCAATGCTAATTAAACAGTGCCCATTTGTAATTCGATGTTTAGAACACGCTGATTAAAGATGGGGGCTGTCGGGCCAGGGGAAGCGGGACCAAGGTCGTGGCTGGAGCCCTGCGCCAAGGACTCACCTGTCAGCCGGACCACCGGGCCGGACGGTCGTTATGACAACTGGGCGAGACTTGTTCCTGTCCTCGTGGGAACCCCCTGTGGTCATAAAAATATAGTGGGCACTGCCAGCGGAGAGACAACGACGGGCATCACCAGGACAGAGCCTTTATAGCAATGGGTCAGCGGTCAAAGGTGACCGCAGTATATCCATCATCTTATTTACGGAGAAGATGACAGCTGCATCCTCCTCCTCTTCAAACTGAACCTCAAAACATTTACATTTACATTTACAAAACCATTCTTCATCACGCTAAATGAAGTCATCCTCCTCCTCCGAGCCTGTACCAGCACGCGTGTGGCTTGCGTGTCCACCTACCTCGTATAACGAATCCAAACGTGTTGCCTTCTTTGTGCAGTGTCACCTCCACGGTCTTGAACATCACCCCAGACCCCTGCACAGCTGGGGGAGGCGAGGGTTGGGTGACAGGGAGCGATATCAGAGACGGGTGAGGACAGGTTCCAGAGGAACTTAAACACATATGTGGGGCTCCGATAAGCCGAGAGGCATCGTGCAGATGGTAATTATTAGTTAAGGGAGTGGCACACCGCTGACAGCAATCACAGATGCCCTTTAAGGGGGTTAATTAAGGCTGCCTCCACTGCGGCCTAACCTGCCGGCCTGGAGGGGCCCCCGCAAGGTGCCGTGCTCCTGGCAGGCCGGTGCCACTTGGTTTTGGAGAAGAGGAGAGCGTGTTTCGCAGCCGGCAGTGACGACGCGCAGACGCCAGAGCCCAGCTTTGCTTCCCGACCACGTATGGTGCCTTATTAAATGTCAACGGGAGCCACAGAGGCGTTATGCAAGTCGGATCAGCGGCTGTGAACCTCGCAGATCCCAAACGGACAGGAAGGGCGGCGCTCTGGTGACACAGAGCAAACACACGAGTGCCTGAAGCTACCGATAGAGGTGGGATGTTTCTGTCACTGTCGTTCCAGAGCGTAAGAGGAACACGGAACCGAACCGAAGCGAAGGCACTCCCTACAAGAGAGAGCTCACCACGCTGGCCGCAGCTGCAGAAGCGGCTAAGATACAGCCACAAAATTAATTTTCTGGGTTGAGGGAAAATTTACTTCCTTCTATGTGGCAGAAAGACCTCATTGAGCTCTGCAGAGTTTATGATGAATGTAAAAAGAAATTGGTTTTCATTGCTTCCAGAGTCATGGGGCCACTTTCTTATGACTATCATACAGGAAGAATAACAGATAGTCTGGGGTGGGTTGGGGGGGGGGGCTTCTGGCAGAAAGAGCAGCTTAAAGACAGGAGGCAGCTCGTACTCCACCTCCAGGACCACACGCTCCCCCACGTTCTTTAGCAGGCTGATGATCTCATCATGCCGGAACTTGGTCAGGTTGATCCCATTGACGGACTTGATGTAGTCACCCACGCTCAGCTGATCGCTCCTGGGGGCCGGGGAGGGGTGGGGCGTGTCGGGAGAGGAATGGAGAAAGCCACATCACACTGCTGACAATGCTGTAATTTCATTTTAAGGGGGGGGTGTAGTGGTTAAGCATTCACTGAAGGCTTTTGTTCCGGTGAAGGGCTTTCCTGTACCAAACTACTGTAGCGATTATTTTTTGCTACTTTCACCACAGCGAAATCACATCTTGTGTCTCGGGTGTGACACAATAAGCCGAGAGAGCTCCTCTCTGCATGAGAGGCACTGTGAGGAAGTCCCTTTGTGCTGAGCCCAAACACTACATACATCACGCCGTCCCCGGCGAGAGCCCACTGCACGTTTCTGACCCGCAAGCACTTCACCCTGACTGCCTGTATAAAAGGCTTATTTCACTAACGGCACGTAAATAAAACAACATGAGAAAGGGTTACAGAAAGTGGCATCGACGTACTCAGATCGTCGTGTGTCCCTGCGACGTACTCAGGTGTGTCCCTGCTTTGTGGAAGATCTCTGTCTGATCACAGGCACTGCTGACATGCAGACCTTCACATACAATATTCCCCCCAAAAAATAACATGAAAGTCTGCAGCATCTCCGATGACTGGAGCATGGAGAATGTAATGGTAAATGGGATCAGAGTCTAACAGAACCGGAAGACAGACGGACGGACGGATGGACAGGCAGACACACAGTCCCTCAGCTGCCTAACCTTACAGTACACCCAGCACTCCCACATAGAGGCCGTTGTACAAACACGTTCCCCGTTGCCTGACGCTGGGAGGCAGCTAACTAGGCTCCCGCTGCACGGTTACCTGGCTGCGATGCCGCCCTGCCGTAGGTTAGACACGCGGGGCTTGCCGTCCTTGTCGATGCCGCCGGACACCGTCAGGCCCAGGGTGGTTCCCTCCTTCTTCATCAGCTCCACCACGGTGGAGCCCTTGAACTCATCTGTGGGGGGCGGGGACGACAGGGAGGG
>JABFEA020000001.1:14819480-14835932 GCA_019775915.2 Cyphomyrus plagiostoma | reverse complement strand
CCCCCGATCCTCACCCAGGGCTTAGCGCCGTCAGTGTCCCCCCACCTCAAACGTTGCACCCAATATCATGACACAGAAAAAGAATTTGAGTTCAACTTTAGAATAAATACATTATGTATTATTTTACATTATAAATTTATAAAATTGTTATTGTTGTATGTTTTTTTGACATTGATCTGCCTAAATTAGTTTGCTTTGCAATCTGGCTTTTGATTTGAATGGGAACAGATAAATCCATTTTAGGGCACTACAACAGATGAGGTTCCCAGTCACGTTGTTACAACAAAATAATTAAAATAAAATGTTGGAAAGAGAGAGTCCATCCATCCATTTTCTGTAACCATTTGTTCTTTTCACAGTTTTGGGGGGTCTGGAGTATATCCTGGAGGCTACAGGTACACAGCACGGAACAGCCCAGGATAGGACGCCAACCCATCGCAGTAAAGACAGAGTAATATCTGGAACTTGTTTTGGCAAAACAACAGAGCCATTGGAGACCAAGCAAAGCAGTAATGGACCAGAAAACCTGAGGAAGAACAAGCAGAGACCATAAAAAGACCAGAAAAACATGCAAGAAAAGTACAGCGCAGACGAAAGGTTTGCTGCAGGGTGAGCAGATAACCCACATCAGGGACGACATTTCTAGCGACTTCAGGTTTTACAAGCTACTTTAAATGGGAAAGGCTCATATGATTGATAATGATAAATAGTTCTGTTCTTTTTGGGCTTTCACTGGTCCGTTTCCTTGATTAACATTAGTGACACATGCTTGATTAAAGGAGACTGACCAATCAGCATGCAGAAAGAACTCAGTGCTAAGGTGAAATTCAGGTGCTTTTAATTGAAATGGTAGTTTACAAATCCAGTCCTAGCTTAAAGTGTTCCTCCTGACATTTCTTTTTCAAATAGGTCACCCTGTTTGATGTAACTAATAGGTATTGGAAGAAAATGCTGCATTGTTACATGTTTTAATTAATAGGCCATTATTGTTGTTAAATACCGATTTGTGTGTAAGACGCGATTGTAGTCTTTTTGAACTCCGGCAGCTCAGATCTCACAAATTAAGCACCGTTCTCTCCCATCCATTGGGACAACCGCATGCTGACATGGGATAAAATGCACAATTTTGACAAAAACATCATCAAAAGGAAACAAGTTCTGTACAAGCACTGCAGAGAAATGTGTGTATTAATACAGACAGGGTAGTAGGAGGAGCACAAACAATGCAGTACTACACTCTAGCTTATCGTATTAATTAATCAAAAACTAAGTGTTTGATCCCTTGTTTGTTCATCAGTCACAATGGTTCATGAAAGGTCAAGGCATGTTTAGGAATGCACCTCTTACTGGAGTCTCTGGTGGACAATAAGTTTGATCCCAGCCACACCATGTTCATGTGCTGCAAACATGATCACTGTACCCTGAACTGGGTCATGAGGAGGGATACCAGAGGGGCAGGGGTCAATACAGGAAGTGACACGTGCTTATGACCTCAACAACGTCACTGTGATGTGAAAGCGTACTTTCTACACAGCGACCGTCTTGCACGAATAACCCTCTGCACACGTTTACCCACCGAGGTGCCTGCCGGCTGAAGCGGACACCCCAGAAACAGGCATGCGGACACACGCATGTAGCTGTCACATGTGCAGTGAGGTCCCGAGGTGCAGTGCTCATGCCTTGTTGACCAGCCCAAGCGGCAGTCACTTGATGGCAGGCGTTCCCTGCGTTCCCAGTACATCCAGCTGGATTCTATAATATGTAAGTTATCCTGCAAGCAGGGCGGTCAGCGTACAGGGTCGAGCGGTTCATTCAACCCCAGATACAGGAAGCACTGCTGCGGGCTCCGGGACGCGTTTGGATTGGATTTCCAGGGACACCTTGTTCACAGCATGGTGCCTCAGTGACATACTGCCTAGTTCATCTGTAAACATGTCACTGCAGCCGAGCCAGGCGGCTGTAGGAACGCAGTTCTGTCTGTATCTCACACATGACTCTCTCCCAATCGCTTTCTCTCATCAGCTGTCACCACCCTCCCACCTTCTGGGAGCCTTTGATGGCCCCTTGCCACCTCATCACACGCTTTGTGAGATACTGAGAGAGACACAGAGGATCTCCGTAATCCCCGTGGAGGGTGGGGGGCTGATTCTTGGGGGGGTTGGGGGGGGGCAGGGCAGTGGACCAGATCAAATCCTGACAACAGGGATGAAACAGTCACTGCTATGCGGGGCAAGGCAGGCCAAACAGAGGGGGAGAGGGCCGCACCTCTGTATCCACAGGCGATGGGGAAGCTTGATTAATGACCCTGATCACCCCCCCCCTCCTCCCCGAGCTGCAGCCAGCATAAAACCAGCGAGGTAGGAAATCGCATCCCGACAGCATGCTGTGCTGATTCTGTCTCCACAGAGATATCAGTGCATCTCAGTGAAGAAGACAAACAGCCCACATAATCCCAAAGCGCATATTTACACACACTGCCAATCCTCAGGGGAACAACAAAGCAGACGCGTAAGAATTCAGCGTCTTGGAATGGCGAACTCACCTCCACCCCCTGAGGATGCCGTGAAACGTCTCAAGCAGAAGAGTTACAGTGAAAGAAGAGGAAGTGAAGACTGTACTGTAGCTGAATTTAAAACAAATTAAAAAATGACACGACTAATATTACAATAGTATTACATTTAATCATTTAGCAAAAACATTTATCCAAAGTGACATACAACTGACAAAGCGGGTCCCGTTCTTTCCCTGGACAATTTGGCTTAAAGGCTTACTCAGAAGCAGCCATGGGCTTTAAACCAACAACCTTCCAATCACAGGCACAGACCCCTAATCCTCAGGGGCACACATCACCCCAGTAAGCTTAAGCAGAAGACTGGACCAAGGCGCCAAGAAGCAGGACTGCAGTCACCACAATGCAGGCTTTCATCTCTGAACTCAGGCCCTTAAGACCAATAAAGTTTGCAGGGTTTGAACAGCCAGGAGAGTTTTGCTTAAATTGGCCCCAGAGAGGCCGGCACTCAGACACTTGCCCGCTAAATGCTAGTTTTAAGCACACAGTCCAGTTTTGTGCTTCAAATATTAAAATAGTGCTTTCACGCTGATAGCATCTGATTTTCCTGAGCCAAGGACTTAATCTAAAGCACTTGGCAGAGACGTGCCGACCACCCCAGCACTGCGAGCACTTGAGTGCAGTCAACTAGGGATACAGGGACGACAGAGTATTTCAGAACATCAGTGCTACACGAACACGCCGTGTTGCTAAATCCTACAGCCAAACAGCGTACCCCACACTGGTAATATGGTCAGGTGTAGGTAAAAGTGAATGGTTTTACAGATCTATTTAAAAAGAGAAGTCTGAATTTTGGGGAGGACACCTTTCACGTTCTCCTAAATGTTGAACGGTAACAGGAATTATGCAGGCTTCAGTAGCCAAACGGAGACTGGATCCTGGATGAATCACAGCGAACATGCAACCGTGCAGGAGACACTAATAAAATGTGTCAGATGGACTGCTGACACCCACTATGAAAAGAGAGTATCCCAGGTAAGGACGACGGTGACATAATTTTTTCGAAGTGGCTACATTTAGGAATACATAGCTAATTAACGACTGGCTTAGTACAGACGTCCCCGGGTTATAATGGTCTGTGTTACGATATTTTGACTTTACAATGGGTAAATATTTCACTTTCAGTACATTATTCAATAAATTACATGAGATATTCATTATAAATAGGCTTTGGTTAATGCTTTTGCCAAACTGTGGGCTAATGTAAGTGTTCTGAGCATGTTTAAGGTTGGCTAGGCTATGATGTCTGCTGGGTTAGGTGCACTGTATTAAAATGCATTGCTGCCTTATGATATTTTCACCTTACGATAGGTTTACCGGAACATAAACCTGTTGTATTGTGAAGAGAGGCTGTATTTGGATTACTAAACATTCCTTTGCCTCCCCCCCAAGTCAGCCACAGCACAAAAGGGTTAAAGCGTGACACGGACCAGCTCCTGGGTGAAGATGGGCCACTCCTCTGCTTCACCATATATTTTTAACAAGCTCTTCAATAATGTAACGTACCCCTGCATAGCCCATTAAGGCTCAGAGGGGTTTACAAACGGAAGCACACCAAGCTGCCGGCCGACTGCTCCTGTTACCAAGAACCGTTCACACAATCCTCAAAGACTCACTTTAGAAGTTTCACACACAGCTCCAGCATTAACCATTTTAAAAATTATTTTTAGTTTGGGGGGAGGGGGGGAGCACAGTGATACCGAACCTCACTTTTAAACATCTCAGTTGTCAAGTCCAAGGCATTTGATCCTAAAATCTCGTCATTGGTGGTATTTTAAGGAACCAGGCAGAAATGGGGACCTAGTTACGCTACCAAAGTGGAAAGCAAGCCCTACTGTTTCCCGCCATGTCTGTGTTTGAGCCAAAACACAGTAACTCTTCAACTATAACAATAATATTTAAAACTACTTCTGATCTGGCAGGTCTTTTTGAATCTCAACATTATCCAAGACAGGAGAGATCAAGGACACTCATGTCCTCTCTGGGCCACCATACCCAGACTGGTAAAATGTGAACAAGAGCTCGAGGCCCTGTGACATTACCACCATCACATGTTACCGTGCCAGCCCGGGCCTTAGGCGGGGTCCCCAGCCCTTGTACTTCAGGCTTCGCCCCATGCAATTCAGCTCATGCTCAGTCCTAAAATAAACTGAAGCTGTTTGCAAGTAAGAAAACCACCTGAAAACACCTCAAGACATCTCAGCAGATGCCAGAAGCCGATAAGAAGTCAATGTGAAACGTTCCGAGGCTTCCAGCTGGTTTTTACCAGATTATTAATGAGGGCTGTCTGCACATTGCCAGCCTCTTGCCCTCACCCATGTCGCTACACATTTAATCTTCGAGATATTGATGATAGTACAGGACGGCACCAGGCACACGGCTAGTTCTGCCAAGAGAGGATCTCTGTTAAATAAACACGTCGACTAATTTCCAAACTGCAGAAACGCGCTTGTCTTTCTCCACGATGTGTGGCAGAACCAATCCATGAGACCGCCAGCACCCTCTCTTCCAGACATGTCGACATGCACCATGTTACAAGGGTAAAGCCCAATCGATTTCACGGATGATTTGTATGCCCTCTGATTATTAATTTGCACTTTTTGTTACTACTTACAATAATGTCCTGGTAGCTAAACCTCCGGGTTTGGAGAAAGCACAGCTTTATTTAGAAGTCAGCAGTCAGTCTGTAGCAACAACTCACTCCGTCAAGCTGGCTAGCCACTGGAACCGTGGATAAAGCCAGTTATCACATCGGATCCTAAATCCCTGTATGACTGCTTGGTCCCTACTATATTCAGGTAATTGAAGAGCGATGCCGGAAACATGCGTTCAGCTCAGCTTGTGTTGGTGGGGGTGGGGGGGGGGTGTTCAGAAGCACAGGTCCATAGCACACACAGCCTCTGAGAAGAGGCTAACCTGCTGCCCGCAGGGAAAGAGGGGTCCCACACACAAAAGCAAGGCCTAGGGGCAGCATCAGAGGGCCTTACCTGGGATACTCTGTCTCCTGATGGCCAGCGCTCCATCCGGCGGCTTGGAGGAATTGGAGGGCTTTGAGTACGGGCCCTCATCTGGGGAACACAAGGGAACTAGAGTCAGCCACGGAACCACCAGGCAATCAGGAGCTTTCGCGAAAGGACGCCAACTCAGCACACGAACGTGGCTGAACCAAGAGGCCCAACGAGGCTGACACACCACTCAAACCCTCAGGGAAGTGAGGGTAGGGGTGCAAATTTTACATGCAACATGAGAGATTTGTAACTGCCAACATTGGGCTCAGCTGTAGACTACTGACTGTAGACTTCTAGTTCCACAGAACAATGTACAGGGCATTCTATTTAGACTATTAAAGTCATTGTGAATTCAAAGAAGGGAAGTTATCAATTCTCAGGACAGGACTCCAAAAAAGAGGTCTGACAGAATTATCACAAAACCCCAGTGGGTTTGAAGACAAGACAAACCAACCAAGATTACAGTAGACCTTTCTATACAATACAAGCTCATTGTTGGGTTCCAGATAAGAACCATTCAATACAACAGTCATGGCAGCAGGAAATTACTCATGGGAACACCTAGTGATACACTGTAGATAAACAATAACAACACAGAGGTCCCAGTGGTTTCTGCCACAAAGATTAACAGGAATAGGTCCAAAGACTTATCAGCTCAAATAGTTCTGGGTCACACTGATGAGAGTATTCCAAGTACCAGGGTGAACATGCGGAAATCATGCCTGCTTCACATGTACAACAGATGGCTGGTTTCAGATGCTACAGCATAAAGATCACTGCCGTTCCAATCCTTCAGGCCCATCAGCATAAGGAAATAAAGAGAACGGATATGTAAGGTGGTGCACTTAGGAGAATGGAGATGCTAATTGGTTGCTCTGACATAATCTTTATTACAATCAGTTCAACTGTTACTGGATGGTAAGAGCATAGTGGCTTAATGCTATGAAAGGAAGCTGAAGTCAGACATGCCTGGATATTGAAAAGTTTAACATCCTATTTAAGCACCGCAATCCTGGAAACACTATGAAGGACCATCCAAAAACATGGATCCGGTACAAACTGACCCGAGACATCTGACTGATGGTGCTCAGATCTGGAGAGTACCAGCCCATGTGGATCAGAAGAAATCATGAGCTTAGGAGGGATGCCTACCTAGCCATGTGTAGTCAATACCATACCATAGTCGACCAAAAACATCAAACACCTTAGGGAGGACTTTCTAACCGTGTGGAACTATGGTGATGATTATTGATAGCAAGTGTGTCTGTTTGGTTTCAATATTAGTTGGTACCAAATCGACTCTAACCCCCACCCACCTTAACATACATGGTACTCCCACAAATCTATTTTGTTTGGTTGATAGCATCACACCTCGTCCCTCATTCTAACTGTGTGGAACCATTATGATGACTGTCAGTAGTATCAAACACCTTAGCCAGGACATTCTTTGGCAAACCATGACAATGACTTAACAGGGTACCAATGAATAAAAAGCTGTTTATTCACTACCTGGAGTCACAAACCCTCTCATTTATCTGTTCAATTATTTGCACATCAAAAACGCAGCGTTTCTAGGTGAATTTTGCTGGTAACCAAAGTGATAACATGATTACTATTTCCATTATTACTATTAGGTTCTCATTCAGACCCATATGTACATTTTAGCACAGAATTTCATCAGTTGACGCTGAATTGACTTAAATACCTCAGTCCAAATACACAGCACAGGACCACCAGGAACTTCAACCTCTTTCACCTTTTACTGCACAAAGCTGCCCCTCATTCATTAACTGACCTGTATGAACTGGAGTTTGAAGGGAAATTTATGCGTACAATATGCAGGAAATAATGGGTCGCCCTGAGCCCTGCCGTTGTTTACTCACTAGGTACCTGGGTCAGCACACAGGCGTGCATTGAAGCAAAACTTTCCGGGAGCCATAAATAACAGAAACAGTAATTTAAAGAGGGTAATAAGAGGGCAAATATACAACAGTCTGAAAATATAACTTGGAAGGTGGAAACTAAGTGTACCTGATCCCAGCCTGTTGTAACAAATAAAAAAAGGGACAAGGACCTTGTGCGTGATCTATATTAAAAGTGTGTAATAAATCCAGAATGGTGACTCCATGTCCCTGGGTGTGTCCATTTCAAGCTCAAAATATAAAATTAGACACAGACACAGACTTAAAGAGGAAACGACTGTATTATTTCAGGGAAATATTAACCATGACTGGTGGCCCATGTCTGAAGCCCTTGAATATATTTCCGCCGTGCTTAATGTTTACCTACACCTATATCTGTAAAGCAGAAGTAGCCCTCTGATGCAGGTTTAGAAAGCACCATATTGCTTTGCGATTTTCTGCTAAACAGCACCCACTGATCACGTGATCTGTCTCCCGGTGGAACCCCCTGCCTCTAAGTGGCACACTGCGACTCCCACCGGCAAACAGACTGCAGGGTTTCCTTCTCTCACTCTCACACACTGGTCTAATCAACGTCAACACCGTTACTGGCACGCTTACTACTCTCCTTCCATCTACCAAGGCCACACCAATCCAGAAGCTGTACAGGAGCCCATCCTCCCAGGCCATGAAGACCACCCACCCAGCCAAGCTCCCAGCTCTCTCCGCATATGCCAGGCCACATCCATCAAGACTTCACAGACGCCATTCTGACCTCTGCCAGCTGGACCGGCGCCGGGCGGTGGTCTGACCAGAGGCCCCATGAGCCCACAGAGAGGCTGAAGAACAGCTGCCGAGTCTGGAATGGACCAACCGGTGAGCAGCCACAGCTGTCACACATAGACCCCCATGTCACGGAAAGATCCCCACCACACAGAATGAGCCCCCACCCATCTAACAGGGGGACCCCAGTGTCATCCCCCGGACCTCGTCCCTCATCATTAAAGTCCACACGCCAACCAGACTTAAAGATCGGCGACCATTATAAATAGAGAACATTTCAGTCCCCGCCGCTTCTGCCCGTACTCACCGTTGTCACTGCGGAAAGCCTGACTGACGTCGCAAAGGAACGCCATGGGGCTCCTGACGGGAGGCTTGTGAGGTACGACCCTAGGAGCGAAAGTCACACCGTGGCCCGGTATCAGCACAGGCCTGGACCGGCCCGCCACGCCCCGGCTGCCGATTCACAGCGCGGGCTGAGCAGGGTGCGGATCTGACCCAAACTCCATTTTCTCCATGCGGTCGCGGCGCAGCCAGATCTCACAGCTGCTGGTGGCTCTCGAAGTGGTGTGGAGATGAAGCACGACGAGGAACGGGGGCCCGAGGAATTCCTCTGGCGCTTGGTGGGGGGCAAAGCGGAGGCCCCCAGTGTCGATCCCGGCTGTGCGAGCACTCAGAGGAGCGCCCCAAACGGCACGCACACTTTCTGGGAGAAATACAGAGCTGTGGGGTTGCAGTACGGGCTGGCGGGGAGAAGAGAGGGAGGGAGAGAGGAATGGCACAGGGACCGTCAGCCTGTCAGGTCACACTCTGCCCAGCCATGCATCACTGCTCGACTTGGGGTGGGGAGGGGCTAACACATGACGTTCACTCGCTGGCGCCACCTGCTGCTAGTTATGGGAAGCCGCTCCATTCCGAGCAGATCACCCTGGTTAGCTAATTAAAAAAAGATTTTGTGTCCCCGCCCCCCTCTGAGCAACCAGATTAACCTGATGCATGCCAACATGTCACTACAACTCGCGCTGGGGGGGAAAACACCCCGCCCCCCCCGCCCCCCCCCATTTACTGGCAGCCCACTAGCAGTATCATTGTTGTGGCCAAGTGGCTCCTCATTCTCTCTCTGTTATACATGAACCGTCTCGGCAACCCGGCACCAGACGGCCTTCAGGGGGCGACGTGCCGCTGGGTCAGACCACCCCCAGTAGCACGAGCACTGCACGCGTGTCATCGTTCTCTTATTTTTAGATCACGACTCATGCAGCACCCCGCTCCCCCCCCCCAACCCAAAAAAAACTCCTGGGAGTAGTGTGGCCCCCTCACAATACCGTCGGAGCACAAGATGGGAAACTGGGGCGCTCTGGAAGTAAAAGCGATTTCACACAGGTGCTACAAACGTTTCCTCTGTCAGGCTCAATCGGGGACGGTGTCTGCGCTGGGGGACTGGCGGGGGGTGACAAGATGACTAAAAATAAAGGCAGAGCAAAGGGAGGAACATCTAACGCACCCGAAGCTTTGATCCAACCTCTCATGGGGGAGCCTTTCAACACATTTTGTACATTCTTGCGCTGTTTGTTTGATCCTATTAAGCCGCTAAATAAAACATTTTTATGATGCGTCGTTCTCATGCTTATACGGCCATTTAAGACATAAAACCTTAATTATAAAGTAAAATATGACCCTTGTGAAATTCTCCCGTCATTCCAGAAGCACAGAAGGTCAACAATCGGCACAAACGGCAACACAGTGGCTCAGCAGCCTTTCACTATCCCCTCGCTCACCAAGTCACATGGCACAGATGGGCAGCGACCTAGACCTTTCTATAAAATTCCATTTCTGTCTGGCCGTCAGACTGAAAGCTCAGCCAGAGAGTAGGGGATGTGGGTCTCAGTGTGAGAGCAGTAACAAAGATATCCTCAGGGGGATGCTATAGAGAGGACCGATGTGACACCGGGTCACAGCTGGTAGTGAGGGCCGTCTGCTGGGCACCGCTGTCCGTCACACGGCACTCCGGTTGAGGCAGAGATGCAGAAGCTGGGTGGGGTGCCCGTGTGTGCCGGAGCCACACTGCCCCCTTCAGGATAGACGCTCACATACCCAGCAGCACGATTTATTTTTAAACCATTCCCTCAAGATGGCTAAAGGGAAATCCGAGGGAATCAACGTGAGAGCGATTAGGATAAAATCTAAATGCTCCGCTCTGAGAGAGAGAGAGAGAGAGAGAAAGAGAGAGAGAATATGTTAAACGGATAAAGGGAGCTTAAGAAGACATGGCCTGGTGAATATCTACTTTATTAACTGCTCCAGTAATTACTCACAGTATACTAATATACAGCTGTAAGAGCTCCACGCTTTATCCTATCTGGGTAGGATAGCAATGAACCTGGAGCCAATAGCAGGAGCTACAGGATGTGAGGACCGGGACCAACAAGGTGGGAGGCGGGGCCATCGGAAACACACACACATACACACACAAAATCAGGTGTGAGGCTACAGTGTTAACTGCCAAGCCACCATGCTGACCTGAGTGCAGTGTCATTCATCAGGACACTGGGAAACATGTGAGGCACTAATGGGCTCACTGTCCCATAAACAGCTGCCAAAACTGCAAAGGTTTGTGGGTAATGTATGTGAGTAAATACTGCTTAGTTAGCTTTGATTAATGAGTCAAAGCCTCCATCACCACCAGATAGCCAAACGTGCTGTCTGATTCCAAAGATGGAGACTCCCTAACAGCTCTTGGTCAGACCAGGGAACGCAGACATCCCTGGACACAAAGGCTGCCCCATCAGCTGGATCTTGGAGGAGACTTGGGAAAGACGGAGATCACGGTGTCACTCGGAGCCGCTAACACGGAGCAGGCCGGCAGGCCAGAGAAACACTGACACTAAACAGCATGATGAGCTCATAGTCCCCCGACCTGACAAAAGGAAGGGGGCGGGGAACTCTCTACTCCCCCACCAGCCCAAGCATCCACACCACCCCTCTTTTTATTGGCCTTGTCCGGTATTAGGGTAATCCAAGGCTTCAAAATACTGCATAGTGTTCATTTTGAAAATACGGTCAAAATACCATACACCGTGGTATAATGTCTGGACAGTATGACGGTATGCAAAAATTAGATACCGCCCAAGCCTACTTTGCGCTTCCTTTTAGAGAGGTCTTTCTCATAAATAGCTGGGCAGGCCGTACTGGGACGCATCTGGAACTGCGGCAACCCAAGGCGGCCAGCCAATCACATCACTTAACCGCCAGTCTCCCGCCCCTATTACCGCTCCTTCATGCACCTTTTCCCTGCTATCGCACCTGCCAGTTAACACCCTTTTTACCAGCCCAGTATCAAAAACCTTACTCGCCAGCACTGCAGTGTCTCACATAAAACTTACTTGAATTCCATCTCCCGCCTGAAATGGGGCTTCGACACTTAAAAGTAACAAGCAATCAGCAAGCGGCAAATTTTCAGGGATCCCGGATGATTCTCTCAGAGCCCAGACACCGCCAGGCAGAATAAATGGCAGCCGAGATGGAGGCTCCGCTTTAACAGCCGCAAACATCAGCAACCTCACCACCAGCACTATTACCCGGGAGGAAAACTCCCCTGAATTTTCAGCAATTATAGGTGCATCCAATCTTTATAAAATACTGCCTTACATCTTCAAAAGTCCCCTCTCTTGCACTGCACAATCACTTCTCCTTTCATCACAGGGAAAGACATAGCACTGTGTAGTTAGAGGTTCAGTCAAATATACATTCTCTGCCTGCTAGTTCAGCTGACTAAGAGACACTGAGATGGATTCTTACTTTTTTTTCTTTTCTTTACTGCGGCTTCCAGAATGAAGGGACTGGGATGGATTTATAATCAGAGTTAGAGTTAATGAAGTGCTTCCCCACTAGAGAATGGGCTGGAGGACCAGACACGCGACTGGCTGACTGCTCTTGATAAGATCAGCCTTGCCGATTCCTTCCCAGACACTCAACCAGGGATGTTCACTCACAGCCACACAAAACTAACTTTAATAGTTGAAACTATTACCTAGGCAATTTAATATTCCTATTATAGAAATGCTTGCTGTGACTGTAACGGCCATCGGGAAATACAGCAGGTGTATGAATGACTTAGAGGCACATTTTTAAATTAATCTGATTTCTAATGAGTGTTACACAAGTTACTAGTGGCTCATGGGGAATGTACTGGCAAATGCTGTTTAAACTATGACAGATTTACAGAAGGTTTGCAACAACAGATGTGTACAATAAGGTAATTCCTAATATTGCCATTTTTAAAAAACTTTGATTATACTGTGATTCAAAGGACCAGAACATCGAGAAAATTATGTTACAGTTTACAGTTGGGGAAGATGGTGGTGCAGAAGGCAGTGCTATCGATCGGCAACCAGAGGGTTGCCGGTTCGAGCCCCGCTTCCTCCTGACCCCATCAAAGTGTCCTTGAGCAAGAACCCCAAATTGCTCCCGGTGTGCAGGTTGGCACCTTGCATGCCAGCCTTCGCCACCGGTGTGTGGATGGGTGAATGTGAGGCATGAACTGTAAAGCGCTTTGAGTACTCGGAAGAGTAGAAAAGCGCTATATAAATGCAGTCCATTTACCATTTAACCCACTCATGTTTCCCTCCCTTAATTTAGGACGAATCCTTCTTACTCCCGCTCTTGCTCAAATCGTCCCTGATTGTGTTAGAATATGTTAAAATGAAGCGATTGTCACTGGCCCTCTGGCTCGCCTTCCACTCCCCCGGCTGTGCTGTTGGCCTAGCTGTTTAATCTGGGATCCCCTTCAGTGCGTTCCATCTCAGAGCTTCCCGTTGCTCACAGAACATCTTTTGCTCAATGCTGTGCAGACAGATCTTCAGTATCTCCGGTGCAATTAACAAACAAACAAACAAACAAACAAACAAACACCACCTGCAGACAGTGTCCCACCTGATCTGCCATGTCCCCAGTCAGCAGTAATGATACTGAACATTTATTATTCAGCAGATGCATGTCCAAATTGACATACTGTACAAGTGAGGATCAGAGATCAGGGTCAACCAGTGTCCCCTGGATAACAGCCTCGATCACTAGCCCTATGGCGGCATTACTCTGCCAGACACGGGATTTGAACCATAAACCTATCGATCTGCAGAGCCCCATTCCTACATGCGGCATACATATTTATTTATCTTGTGATACACGGCAGCATTGCCGGCTAATGCTGTCTCATGCACACAGTCAATGGACCTTTTCCCTTCTAACCCTGTGTTCCTCATGTTTTATAGCATAACTGCGCTACACTGCCTGTTTGATGTCGCTGATGTTAGTGCCATGATTTCAGCACAGGGATTAGTAGTGTTTATTTTTCCCCGGGACTGTCATTTTTACTCTCCTCAGCTTTGAATTTAATACAATCACGCTGTCAAAATTAGGTTAAGACGCAGGGTGATGTTTCTCTCGATTCCCGTTTCCTGATTTGTTAGAGTCATAGGAATGCTATGAGGGATTTACTCAGTCTCTCCATGCTCATTATCACTTTACAGCTACAGTTCTATGCGGCAGGCCTGTTAAACCGCAAAATTTTAACTAAAATTTGGGGTTAATTACCCAAGAAGCTCCTTACAGACAGATTAATGTGATGGTGCTCTAACAATGACTCAGAAAACCCAAGAATTCATGCAGGATTGTCAAAATAAGAGTGCAGCCATGTTATTGATTGCATCAGCCTCAAATCCCCAGTACAATAACTCTGAATGATATATGGAAGGTAAACAGACATCACTGATTATTTAAAAAGCAGTGCCATTTTTAAAAGTAGCTCCATGAAATGTGAAACACAAGCAAGGGAAACCAATGTTTTTTCCCCAAAGGCTATAACAGCTTGCCTTTTTGGTGAGGGCTCGCAGTGAGCTGGCAAGGTGTAAGACATGCCCTTTAGAAAGGACTGAGACAGCAGCTAAGTTCACTATGCATCAATCGACCTCTGCTTAAGACGAATCAGCATTAAGCACCCAGAATGTTTCCAGCGTCTCCCAGGAAACACCCCACTTCAAATTCATCATCCTGAAGAGTCCACATTTAAATTCAAATTTCACAGCAGCACAAAATCTAAGATGCTTATTAATGCACCACCCTCACTAACACTCCTCCCCTTAACCCCTCTATTGTTTACCACTTACTTGCCTATTTATTTACAGTTGTTTTTCCATGTTGCAGGGTTCCCTCACATTATTTATGCAGAATTGCTTGTGCGTGTTTCCTTGCCTTGTAATGAGACACTTTCCAAGCAACTCCAGAGTGGGAAAAACCACCAATAACAGCCCACACTGTCTGCAAAATTCCACACACTTTCATTATGGAGGGAAAAGAAAAGTACTTATGGAGTGCGATGTCACCAAGAGGGCAGCCAATTAGAAGAGAGAAGATCTAGCACTCAATAAGGAAAGCAAACAGTCCATTAGCATAGCAGGCACTACACTGTCAACAGTAAGGAAACCGAAGGAAGCAGCAAAACAGCCTTGGCGCGTGTCCCCAGTGACAGAGACCCACACACGCATACAACAGAAGGGCATAGAAACTGCTTAGAATACAGAAGATGAAGGAGGCTGAGTCTTGGCCACCCTGGCAGGCAACCGGCTGAGCAGAAATAAGACATTTACAGCTATCTCATACCTATGCAGGGTGGTGGATGCTTAAGAGGCACAGGAAGGCTGCAGGAAAGCCCAGAATTAGCGCCTTGCTGCCATGCATCCTCAGAGTTTGGCTTTATCGAGCTGCCTTTGATATATGCACTTCCCATATTTAAGCCCTGCTTTAAAGGACCTTTTTATTCCTGCCAGCGAGCCCCAAACCATGATGGCGTGCCGTCTCCCAAATAAGGAAACTCCTTTTGAAATAAAAGCTTTGTGATGAGACTTACTGACCAGTCATGCAGATAAGTGTGAGGAAAAGACCAAAGAGTTTAAGAAAGACCCCCGAAGTACACTGGGAGATGTTTTCCTCAAGCTGACCTGTAAAGAAGCTGTAACACTGAAGTGAATGCAGAAGAACATGGATGTTTATTGTTACACACAGTTTTATCCTAAAAATCACATTTATTCAGCATTTTGGGGAACTTGCTCTGATATATAAAAGTTTTACAACTTTTGACTGAATTTTGGCAGCCAATGTGATTTCTATAGGAGGGCGCCAGGCCTGCAAATTTATGCGTTATCACCCCGAGGGGATCTGCGGTACACAGTAAGTATATTTGGGTTATTAGCTGTCATCTACGGAGCTCCGGAAGGGACATGGAGAGAAAAAAAACAGCGGTTGAAAAGAAAAAAAAAAACCACACACTTTTGCGAGATCTCGCAATACTTTCCATTACCATTAATAACTATGCTGTATCCGTTTCAACTATGAAAGATAGATTTTTTTATGGACTAGTAAGTATAAATCTAAATGATACAGACATATCCTGTAAAGTGTGCTTCAAGCATTAGACTTTGAGAGGCAATGCACACTACGCCATTTTCATATTATGTATTCTAATTTATGTATTTTATTTCTTAATAATTGCACTGTGTTCGTTCACTGCCAATGACTGTAAGCAAGACATCTAAGCTATTGATCATTAAGTGCATACACAAACATTGAAATATGCATTGAAATTCGCTCATGAAGAAATCTGAAAACCCAATCTGCATTGCTTGCCTTTGTGAAAAGATATTACAGCCGGAAAATACTGAACAAAGCTAACTTTACTGCGGTGCTAGACTTAAGGGTTAAAGCCGAAAACACTTTCGGATATACCTCCCTCGTATTCTTGCTTGATGATGTATGTATGGAAATGCGGATCTGTTCTGAAATACAGTGGTACTTCGGTTCTCGAACTTAATCCACTCTGGACTCCGGATCGAATCCTAAAAAGTTCGAGTTTTTCCCATAAGAAATAATGGAAAACCAATTAATTGGTTCCTGCCCCCTAAAATTACACCTAAATGTGTTTTTTTTGCATTTAAACACAAAATGAACTGGATAAAACAAGAAGAGAATTTTTTCTTAATTGCTTCCAAAACGATAAAGATCTTATCCCAACATTACCCCTGTCCTGCCACAATTGTCCGCTCCTTCCGTGTGCCAAGCCCCCTGTTAACCTCACGTGGGATCCCCATGTGATCAGCTGTTTCTGGTTGTTGTCATTAGTCCTCTGTATTAAGTCCGTGTT
>JABFEA020000001.1:14766913-14778200 GCA_019775915.2 Cyphomyrus plagiostoma | reverse complement strand
AAAAAGTAAGCAACCAAGCATTAAAACTGCATTCGCTTCTGTTACGCCATATGAAAAATCGAAAATCGCATCGCAATAGCAATATTTGTCAGAAAAACCGCAATTAGGTTTTTTCTCAAAATCGTGCAGCCCTAGCGTACAGACAGAGGCTTCTGTTCTCAGAATTGTGGACAAAAGGGTTTATGAACGGTTTATAATCTGGTTATTAATTAGGTTGTAACACTTTGTAAATTTTTAGACAATTTTGAACAACGCAGTTTTTTTATTAATGAGTTACTACCTTTTATAAGTGGCAAAAGGGAGCCTTATTGTGATGTGGTACCAAACACACTCAAAAGCAAGGTTTTCACTGAGAGGTACACAGCAGGTAATAAGCAGGTACCATGTTCCCCTGCTGGATGGGGGGAGGGGCTGGTTACTCACCAGCTGGGCCCCCCCGGCACTGTTTGCTTTCCAGCTGGCCGCTTCCACCACACCCCCGGCAATAGGAATGGAAGTTGCGGGAACATACCAGTAGTGCCTTAGATGCCTACAGGAGGGATGAAGGCTTCGGCGACAGAGGAAGTTGGGCGGGCGAACATGCAAGCCCCGACGTGGACCCTGAGAGGAGCTTCTGAGGAGTAGACAGGAGGTGACAGGTCACCCTCCCTCTGAGCTCACTCCAGCCTCAAGGGACGGTGTGTTATAACGTGGAGATACAGCTGTTTTAGCCACAGTGAGGTACATGGTCCCTTTTATTAAGGCTTTCCAAAAGCAGGTATTATCTGCTGTGCTACCATCAAAGACAACAGCTGGACAGGGGAAGTTAGTCATCAGAGAGCTCCTAGAATCTGCTCCGGAAACATGATTCACCTCTCCCAGCTTGGACTAGAAAGGACTGAGACACCATAAACATGCAGCCTTTACGTGCGATTTATATGCAGATAATTATGCAACAATGTACCAATTTGCAAGTGTTTTCTGGCTGGATGATAATTGTTTCTTTGTTCCCTAGAAAAGCATAATTAGACTCCATTCTTCATATCTCACAGCTGGTTAGCTGGGACGCTCTTGATTCAGCTTGATTCTCCAGAACGCTTCCATTTTCTGATTAAAATTACACAGATTTGCGAAATCTCTCATGTCTTTTTTTCTGGTGGAAAGGTCACTTTTTGGTCTGGTGGTAAATAAAAATCTACTCCAGTCCTGAAGACAGACAAACAAAGATGTTCACCTCCGGATTGACCTCCATGGACACAGCGCTGACCTCCAAGACGACCAGCGAGTCATAACCAAATTTCCCCTCTGACAGCACGGTCACTTTGTAATGACTGTCCACACGGTCAGATCGTACCCAAAAAGACAGGACCCACATATCACCAAGCAAACCCATCAGCCTGGTGATAAAAGTTGTGATGTAAAGTAAATTAAGTTACAAACAAAAGAAAATCCAGCTTATCTCTGCAGGCTAAAGCGCTCCATCTCCCCTGACCATGCTATCAATCACACAGCCCCCCCCCCTCAGTTAAACTTAGCATCAATTACCCCAACTCGGGCTTCACTGTCTACAGTGATGTATTTCCGATGGATCCAAAGTGTCATTAAACCGGTTTTCATAGATAATCGTGAGAGACAAGCCGCAGCGCGTGCTTGAGTCCGCACGCTGAAGATCGATGTCGGCCTGTCCTCAGCGCCCTCTCTCTCCGAGCTGAAGGACGTTGACGTCTGGCTACGGGGCAGCTCGCTGCGTCCTCTCACCCACAGTAGCAGACTACGCCCTGCCCTTATCTCTGCCATGCAGGCCATCACTTCAGCAAGCTCGCTCGGGTGAGTCCACTGAACCATGTTACCGGCCACAGTGGAGAGGGCAATCAGCAGAGCCAGGAGCACTAAGCATGCGGGGTTTAGTATGACAGCGACCTGCAATCGGCAGGGGGCAGTACTGAGCACAGAGCAAGTTGTGACTTACGGATCCCACCCACGGGTGCAGTATTATAAATGCATCAGCGGGTCCTGGGGTTGGGAAGTTGCCCTGCTCTGGAGAGGAAACTGAGCATGAGAGAAAAACTCTCAAAATGGATGGAGACAGTCCATGCTGTCACACTGGAAGACAGGGTTTTTTCTGGTGAACTAATATTATATAAAATGTACATTAGGCTACCCTGCAGAGTATTGGGTTTTATATGCTACCTACGTGCAGTGTCCATTTTCCTTTGATTACCCGATTGGAATTCCTATGCGAAGGTGAAGACTAGCGTTTGGTGCGGTGCTTTATATTACTGTGTAAAAAAAAGGATATTGTCCACAGTTGATGGCCTCAGCTGATTACTTCAGCATCCATTTCGAACAACTGGAGGAGATCGCATTCGTTTTTGAAAATGAAAGTGGGAGAAATTTCCGGGAATGCGTGTGGAGGCTGCATGGATTTTGTCACTAAAATATAGCCTTAGGGTATTTTTTGTTGGCACATGTTGAAAACCACAATTTATGTCTCCTGCATCCGACCCGACTCAAACCCGTATCTGACACAGTAGAATATTTTTCATCCGTTTCAACAAAATTTGCGGGTCACCCGTCGGGTACCCGAACCCGTGCAGGACCCTGCCTGGCAGGACCTTTATAGGAGAGATGGTCATACTAATATAGATGGAATTATGACACTAGTCTAGTTCTGTGTCTTGTTTCTGCTTACCTATACAGTACAGTTTACAAAACCAACCTGTGTTTTTAACACAAGATAAAACCAGTGAAGTTACAGGAAATGTTTTCGTATTTTTTCTACAATTGCAGATTTGCACAAAAAATATTCTACGTGCATGATTACTTTGAAATGATTACTTTTACTAGTAAAGTTTATTATACAACTTCCTGCTACAATGCCTTTGCTAGGGAAATATGTTACCCTTTCAAAAACAGCTATATCGAAATTTACAGATCAAATCATATACCACAATATATACAGTCTACGGTTCAAATTATACCACAATATGAGTTTTATGTCTTATCGCAGAGCCATAGGAAGCCGCATGAAATTGAATCCTGCTACCTCACAAAAGAGAGACACCTCACAGGAAGTGACCTCACTGGCCCTCTTGCCCAGGAGCACCATAGTGCCGCTGGGCACGGAGTCTGGTCTAGTTTGTGGCAGCTGAAAATTTAAATAAATGTATATTCAGCAGTAAGGGGCGGCATGGTGGTGCAGTGGTTAGCACTGTCGCCTCACACCTCTGGGACCCGGGTTCTGGTCTTATGTGTGTGGAGTTTGCATGTTCTCCCCGTGTCGTCGTGGGGTTTCCTCCGGGTACTCCGGTTTCCCCCCACAGTCCAAAAACATGCTGAGGCTGATCGGAGTTGCCAAATTGTCCGTAGGTGTGCATGTGTGCGTGACTGGTGTGTGAGTGTGCCCTGCGATGGGCTGGGCCCCCCCCCCCAGGGTTGTTCCCTGCCTCGTGCCCGTTGCTTCCGGGATGGGTCGCGGGATAAGCGGTTTAGAAAATGGATGGATGGATATTCAGCAGTACAGCTACAGGCAACACAGGGACAAAGCTGAAACGTCATGTACAGCTCCTGTGGGTAATACACTTCTCAGAAAGGCAAACACACAACTTCTGTGTATGTCGGCCGTCTGTGCGGGTGGACCAGCGCCTCCATTTTAATGGTGTGAGAATCCACCGGTCCTTCCTTAAGCCGCTTGGACTGCAGACAGCGTGAATCTTACAGGCTGCGGCCCGGGCGGCTCACGGGGGAGCAGCGCAAGACACGGTGTCTCGAGGCTGGCGTGAGTGTGAGCAAAATGCTGAGGACGATGAGGGACACTGATGGAGAGTGGGGGGGGGGGGGTCTGCTGTTGGTTTTGGTGAGGGTGTAGTGGAAGGTGAAATGTTGAGTGGGAACAGAGCCTTGGTGTTGGTTCATGGGAAGATGTGAGTGAGTGCGGCAGTGTGTCAACACTCACCTGGACACCTCTTAACACACCTACACTCACAAACGGCCTGCTGTGCAGCTACACTGCATTACTGCGTAATAGTGACAGACCGCACACTCAGCTATCAGTGCTAGAGGAGACTGCCGGACACAAAGGCTCCCACTCAGACAGACATCTTTAATGAACCGACCCCTCCGGTGTGTCACTTTCAATACACGTCCGTCTCCACGGCCAATCGGAGCACACGTTCTCAGTAACAGCTAAACAACATTCTTATTAACAGCAGGTACAGAAGTTCAACTAAGGGACGCATATGGCTGGTATAGAAAATATGTTTATTTATCCCTCTGGAAGAAATCACTTTTACAGGCATTCATGCTCTCCTGGGTTCTTGACAGCTACCAACCACGCTCACGGAAAAGACAAACAGAATGATATTTAAGACATTCAGTTATACCATTTACGCAATATACAAAACACACTGGTATCCATGCACACACATTCCTGTTTGTGTCACTGACTATAAACACTTTATATTCTGCACAGCCAGGCCATCTTAAGGGACAGAAACTACACTGTAAATCTGGTCACTTTGAAAGCCGAAGCAAGTTTAGAGTTTCATTTATGGGCAAAGCAACTGCCTGCTGTATACAGTGACTGTGTATTATGGCTGCACTAACAATTTGTCTATGGATTAATCAACTATTTTACCGATTGGTTGATTAATCTAAATGATTAATTTTCTTCCAAAAAATTAACTTGACCGTTTAAGTTGATTTTATTTTGACAACAAACTGTGTCACTGCAGGGATTTAGAAAATTAATCCCAATATTAAAATAATTATACATACCGTATCATTGGTAGCGGCAAACTGAGTCAAAAACAGAAAACCGTGATCAATAAAACTCAAATGCATCCAAAAAAAAAAAACAACAAAAACTGGAATAGCAGTCTCAAATACACGAAAAGCCCCGGAAACAGATGTTTACCAAGGTAGTTAACTACTAACAGACTTCCACTCGTACATTTCCGTTGCGGAAGTAAGTGGGAAACAAAAATGAACAAGGCTAGTTTCCAAAACTTTTCCTCTCTGTCCAAGAATTCCAAAAGTTATTCAGGGCCTGGAAAAATTATTTCACAATTCCAAAACCTTTCCAGGTTTTCCATGACTGCGGGTACTCTGCCCCATAATTACGGGACAATATTAAAGGAAAACATTTGTTATAAAGAGCGTTTTAGAAATCATAGGGCTAATTTTATTTATTAATTTTTTTTTAACGATGCATTGATTTAAAATATAGATGTCGACTCACTGGTGACAACATCATTGACTGCGTCAATGAATCACAGCAGCTTTGCTATGTATATGTCATACTAAACCAGACTGAGCATGTTTGTATGGCACTGACATCCACAGAATGACAACAGGATAATTTCACTGATGATCACTCACAAACCAAAGTTCCACATTCATTAGCACAGTAGATAATGATTTGCTTGCCAGCCAGCTGAAAGCATAATGAACAGACCTGTGTAGATCACAGCCCAGAATCCAATTAAGAAGCTATCTACATTTTTACCAGTATGATATTAACATATACATTAATATATGACAGCTTCCCACCCAGAGCGCCCCCTGGTGCCGGATAAGTAGTTAAAAGAATTTCAACATCCCGATCAATGTTGAAATGTGAGCCTCCCGCTGTCCAGGGCAGACACTCTCCCCAAGACTGATGACATGTGCAATGAGACATTTATGCGCAGATCGATCTGGACCAGCTGTGCTATAGCAGTTTACGAGAAATGGACAGGGCACGTGTTGAAGGACCACTGATCACAGTCGCTTCCCATAAGGGAGCCGTATTCACCACAGCCTCTTCTCTTGGACCCCTACAGCATTTCAGACAAGAGTCATAAAGACAATGAAAGCAGTACAGCTTCTCAATTTTAACCCAGCCACCATAACCTGAGCTACAAGAATGAACAATATTAGCAATTACCAGGTCCACCCCATGAGAAAAAAGGCCAGCTTTACCACGGACAAAATTATTATTCTAATTACTAAAAGAATCGGGTAAAAAAAAACAAAAAAAGGAGTATAAAAAGCACAGAATAATATGGAGTGACGGCTGGGGGGAGGGGGTTAGAGGAGAGGAGATTCAGACATATTATTCTGTGAAGCCACCCATGAAGAGGCTTTATTTTAAAAGTGGGTTCTGGGTGAACCTGCAGCCACTTCCGATGGCAAGAACTCGGCATGTTATTATACAGGCTTCAGGGCCAGTGAGATGGAAAATGGCAGCCAGTGCCCGGGAGGACCGGCAGCCAGTGCCCCCCCCCCCCCCAGGTCTCATCCTGGTTGCGTCGACAGGAGCACGAATGGAGCAGACGCCCCTGCAATGCTGCATACTGCGACAAGAACCAGAAAAGCAACTCTTAGCACACAGTTCAGAGCTACAGCATGGGGCCTTAAACAGAAAACATACGTCACAGTGGGACTTTGCACTCCATATGTGGAGACATAGGGCCAAAAAGTTACCGGAACACATGCCGCCCCCCCGCAGCGGTGTTTGGCCCCTGGCTTCATAAAAATCTTCTAATAAAACAGCTGCTCAGTGCTCCGATCGAGCCAATTCACTTCAATTACTCTACTGCTGGCAGGGAGTTGGGGTCAGCACCTCAGGAGGGCCTGTGTTGCCGGTGACGCTGCCGCCCATGATTATTATGGGCTAGTCTGAGCCCACAGCTGCTCTCGGGATGCAAGCAGCAGAGATTAAGATGAAGGCAAGTTCAGACTCCCAGAATGCTCCCGTGCAGCAGCACTCACATCTCCCACCACCTACACCCCTTTTATTCATGTTCCTGCACTCCCCATATTATTCCCTTTCAAAGCCAAAACAACAGACTGGAGAAAGCGACTGCGTTCCCAGAATACCTTGGTCTCGGTGGAACTGCGTCCAGTGAGCTGGTGGAAGACTGTCGCTGGGGGATTCCTCCCCCGCTTTTACCCAGCGCCCTGCTGGGTGTGCCGCTCCCGGAATTACGCATTCCCGGCATTCAAAGCACCCTGGGGGAGTCTCCCTAACAAAGCCTCAGTGCTGATGAGCGCTGAACACTGCCTACCTGCTGAGAATATACTCAGGCAGGATTAGCGGGGCAGGCAACCCACGCTCACACCTCACGTGGTACCTGCCGAACCTGATTTGTACTTGCGGGGAACTGCTGCAGCACGGGATGCGACGTGGGCTGCGTGAATGAGAGGCAGGATCTCTGGGGTGAAAAAACACACGACTGCACCAAAAACAGAGGCAGAACCGGTGAGGGATCCGGCATGGAGCAGGGACCGACTCCAGATGGTCAGGTAATGCCAGAACATTCCACTGACTGCCACATAAAGAGTTACTAGTGTGTTTCTGATCCAGAGTAAGGCCTGCTCACACCTTTGATGATAATCATAAAAAAACAGACCTACCAGAACAACCAGAATGACAAAAGCAGCAAATGTATTTTTTGACAAAAATCAGCATATTAATTTCCACTGTTACTACAGCAAAATGTAAAGACCCTCCTCCAAGAAGAGAAATTGCATTTGTTTTCACTGACAGAACACGCCATCTGAAAGAACATGACTTATAGTACAGTCATTTCATTTATTTTTAACAAGGCAGTGACTTGTACTGGAGTCTACACTTGAAATTATTTAGCCAGTGAAACGGGGGAGAAAACAAACATAACATTGTTCGGTTTAAGCTGAGGCACACTGCCAAAAAGCCACCTCTGGCTAGTGGATTTCACCGTTCAGGTGAGTGAGATGCCACCTGGTTTCAGACCCAAACTTTTTATTACACAACAGCAGCAGTAAATGAGAAACCAAGATCACAAGTGTCACCACCAACCTTAATCATAATCATCATCGGCCTCTCGCAGACAGAATTCACAGCCAAGACATATGCACAGTATGGAAAACGATAAACGATTCATTATTGAATTTGAGTTTCTGGTGTGGACGTGCATTACAGGGCTAACAGAGCACAGTCCACCACCACCATGTGACATGAGGCCAAGCAGGCCTGATAACAGCTAACAAACCAGACAGCGGCTGAGGCAGAAGGCGGCAGACCACTGCTGGCTGGTAGCTGAAGCAAACGGCAGGCAGCCCAGCGTTCGCCTCCAATCAGGCTGCCAGTTATTTACTTTGATTTCCAGCTGTGTAGCAGCTCCTCTGCTGCAGGGGCTGTAAATGCACTTTCCTGTCCAGGCAAACACACCAAACTGTAAATTTCAGGCATTAAAAGCTTTTCAGCCTCCCACGTGACGCGAGCGCCCTTTTTCCCAAGATATATCGGCCAAATAAAAACCACTTGCTGTCGTTTTCCCCGTGATTCACTGCCATCATCTTGATGAGTCCTTCCGGCCATTGCGTTGAGCAAGCCACTTTCATGTAGTGACATCTCCGGGAGAAACGTGGTTTAAATCAAATGCCAGCAGAGCAGCTTCAAAGAGTCCTGGAGATTAGCATCAGGTCACAGTGAAGGATGGAGAAAGGGAGCTAACTCTTATTAGCACAGCTAGCATTGCAACATAAGGAAAGTAGGCTGACAGTGATTAGCACAGCTAGCAGAGTTGCACGAGGAAAGGAGGCTAATGGCGATTAGCATAGCTAGCAGTGAAGCATGAGGCAAGGGGTCTAACGATAATTAGCACAGTTAGCAGGGAAGGATGAGGAAAGCAGGCTAATGGCAATTAACATCAGGTTACAATAAGGGGGGGGGGGGTGATATGACTAGCACAGCTAGCTGGGAGGCTGAAACTGCTGCATTCTGTACTTAAGTCTAAAAGACATCCAATAAATCTGAAAAGACTGAACCCAAAGATAGGGAAACACAATACCAGTGAGGTCATGAGTGTGCATTTTCAGATCTCATTCTGTAGAGACATGTGCAGACTGATGGCTCTCATGCAGGCAGCTTTGGCCTTGACACCTGACAGATGGAGGTGTTTCCAGAAGTATAAATCTTCCACCCTCACAAACATATTGGCCACACTCACACAGGACCACACACCCGACGTCACCAAGTTTACGATGCGCTTAACAGAGGGTGCAATTGCCGAGGTCCCGGGGCGGCTAGGCAGCATGACGCCCCGATTCGCTTTGAAGGCGCCGCAGACCCACATGAGCGCTGCGCTGTACACATTCATGTCTCTCTTTAGCCTGTCAGGGAAGAGGTTGAGATTTCACACTTCTTGCTAATTATGAGTTGCACCCCCCCTATGATAAATGAGATCAGCCCCTAGCAGAGGGCACTCAACTTGAGGAAACCCTAAAGAAAACACCGTAACGCCCAGGCCGCGATTCCAGTGATCCACTCGTCATACTGCGCTGTCTTCCTGGACACACACACACACACACACACACACAAAAGTAATAAAGTCAACTCCTCAAAGCATAGACAGACAGACCAGGAAATCACTGCAGCTTCCACACAGTACAGTACAGAACAGGGCTAAAGCCCCCCCCCCCCCCCCTTAACAGGCACAGCAACAGCGACGGGCAATACAAAGTAATAAACCCCACTTGTTTCCTATCAAAACCAACAGACTCCCCCTCCTTACAGTACTCAGAATGCAGGCCCATGTCTGGAAACATGCAACAGAATGAGCAGTGGGAGAGAGAAACGTACTTAAAATATGTACTACTGATGGGGATTGAAATTCCACGCACCAGTCAGGGTCTGAGTATCCTTAAGGGCCTGAATGCAGAGAGCTGCAGTTTGTGTTAAAGGGCTTCTCTTTGTACAACAAACACTTGGATATCGCATACAGCTCATCACATGGCGGCGGCGTACAGACTGAAAATTCAATTCTTAATGTTTCATGAACCCTTTCCGTGCTACACAGAAGGTGTACATAAACTGCATGAAGCACCTATTGGGAAATTAAGGCACACTTCCCATTAGAAACTCCAAGCAAAAGGAGTGAGACCGTCAGGCAGAGGTGACACTGAGAGACGCTTCATTAACAGATTTATGGCGTATGCACACAGTAATGCACTATATTATGAAAGACTATAGCCTCATCAACATTCAGGAAACTCTACGCTGCACCACTCTTTGGGCCTGTCAGACAATTTTTTATCTTATCGTTCCATGCATGTGCATAATGTCGGTGTATTTATGGGTGGGAATTCGGAGACAAAGTCCCTTGTTTACAGACGAAAGCTGACGGATTTTTTTCAAACTCAGAGACTAAAATCATGTGGTTTCTGCACTGTATTTTGATGCATGTCAGTGTGCGTCACCCACAATATCAAAATATGCTAAAAAAATACACACAGAACATAATTAAAGGAATTTGACTCATTAAAAAAATCCATCAAAAATGACTCACGCTAAATTGTGTCACCAAAATCAGTTTTCCTTTAGCTGCATTTCGTAACGCAAAGCCCTCAAATCACATATCAGGAAGGTAGACCCCCTACACGAAACCACCAGAGTAAATTCCTACTTCACCACAAAGAACAACATTAATTTAGATGTACAACGTGAACGAGTGAGCTGGTTTAACAGCCGAGTAAGCAAAACCCAGTGTGGACGCTTAAGAGATTACCTTTCACTCAAACGAAGTTTGGCAAAACCGTGGGGATCGTTTTACATCATTAAAACATTACAGAAACGCCACGTCTGAGAGACCACACGCCGCCTGATTTTCTGTGCCATCTGTTGGCAGAGTGTGGGTAGGCTGACTAACCAGAACACTTGTGTGGTGGAGAGTTTCCCACCTCACACCATTCGTCTGTGATGGAGCTGCACGCAGAGGAGGATGGAAGCGCACCAGAGCTCAGCATCTCCCTAGCCATCCCAGGGTTTGCATGCAACAGCGCCCTTTATCAAAACCCCTCCCCTCCTTAGATGTGACGGGCCTGTTGTTGGAAGCAGTGTGACCAAGCGCATCTCTCACGCAGAGGAGTATCCTGGATACTAGCGATTATCCAATTGGCTGCGCATCCAGTCTTTGGGGAGTGGGGGTGGGTCCACAGCATCGAATCATGGTGCTCATTGAGATGTTGACCGCCACCTTCAAGAAACGCATCAGGACCCATTTGTTCCATGAATCTCCTTACAAGCCTGATACCTCTATGTTCCCTGAATACTCTTTTGTTGCACCTCTGGTACTTGAATTGTGTACTCAGGTTCTTGTTTTGTTAGAAATTGTCATGCAGCTCCTGCTCCAATACTGCTTATACTTGTACCTGAGCATTCATTGGAAGCTCAGCAGAGCTGCATTAATGCCTAGTGGACTTCACAGCATATACAGTGGGTACGGAAAGTATTCAGACCCCCTTCAATTTTTCACTCTTTGTTATATTGCAGCCATTTGCTAAA
>JABFEA020000001.1:14736949-14752810 GCA_019775915.2 Cyphomyrus plagiostoma | reverse complement strand
CCCCCCCCCCCCCCCCCCCCCCCCCCCCCGGCCCCCCCCCCCCCCCCCCCCCCCCCCCCCCCCCCCCCCCCCCCCCCGGGCGGCTTTGAGACTCCATAGATACGCCACGTTCTCACCCTTTGTAGCAAAACTTCTCAGTAACCAAGGTCGAACCCGCCATAACGGATGCCAGGCTGTAATGTGAAGGATCCTTCCGGAAACCCCCAGGTCTGTCCATTCACTGGGCCACAGGCCACTCATCCCTTCTGCCTCCCGGGACCAATATACGGCAAGCAGGTATGGTCTGCAGAGAGGTGCTAGGTCAGGTCCACTTATTGTTAAACTCAACCTAAAGCAGTCAGGTTATTTACTGCATCAAACAGGACGGAAGAATGTATGTTACCTGGAAAGAGTCTGATGCAACAAATGCCATATGACTAAATCTGCACCCTACATTTTTGACTGACGCAGTGTCTCAGTCAGTCACTATTCAGTGACACATAAAAAAAACTTTAAAAAGTGCACCCAGATTATTCTGGCAAAATCCACTCAATGGGCTACAGCCCAAAAAAGTATTTAAATATAAAACAGCTGATCAAAATGCAAATTTAGGGCTGGTTAGGGATGTGATGGTATCAGTAATGCAACACCTGTCAGAAGCACAGTGGTGCCATATTGTGGTGCCATCTTGGGATGCTGATCAATCAGAGAGCATCACAGTACCGATGGCTGCTGAAATGTATTCTCCCGTTTCTGTTTGACGCCGTCATAAAATTCATCAAGTGTGCACCTCCAGGAGGAGAAACGCTCAAAAACGGGGGCTCTGTCTTCCTCACACGAGAGTGTAAACACGGCCTCCCGAGAGAGGAGATTAAGGACCGTCAAACAGAAATGGAAGAATACATTTCACGAACAGCCTCATGTAAACTACAGGAGGCGCAAAGCCACTGGTCACGGGAATGGAGCCAAGCTGGGGCTGGCCATTCGAGGAGCAAAATCAGCCAGCTGCAGCAAAACTGGACATTTATAACGCTGTTAGTATGTGAACAGGAGGGTCAGCTGCAAGGCAGAAGGCAGATGCCGGATTGCAGTGTCCCATTCCCCCTGCAGAAATGACAAGCTGTACCTCATATCAGGGGATGGGGATAGCCTCGATTTCCGCTTGAGGCTAACAAGAAGCGCTAATAAAACATTCTGCCAGATGTTTAAGCCGGGTGCATCATTATCCCATGGAAGCTGACCTCTGACCTGTAGAGGGGAGGGTTAATGATACCAGGACTGGCGGGGTGGAGCGCACTGGTAAGTCAGCCACAGTGCCAGTGGTTTGCTTGAAGGGCAGAGTTGTGCTGAAGAGGCTCTCAGCACTGTCAGTGGTGCATTTAAGTCTGAAGGGGGTGGGGGGGGCTTAGGGATGATGCGGCCCCTTTGATCGGAGTGTGAGTTCAGTTTTGTTCTGAGCATGGGACTGGCGTACTCTGCCTCTTTCCGAACTCTCAGGAGATGCGGCCATTTAGACGCCTTTTGAAGTATGCCAGACCCATAAGCTTCTTCAAAGACCCCCCCACCCACATACGCACACGGAAGCCCCCTCCCCCAGTCACCGCAAACCCCAGGTTAAACCCCAAGAATGCAGGAATGCACCTGCCACCACCCGCTCTGCCTCTCAGCTTCACAGGTGAAGGGCACCACACGATGGCTTATGGTCACCACCTGACAGCCCCCTCAGAATGAGAGAAAGTGTAGCGCTAACAGCAGCGAATTAATCACCTGACGGCATTCCAGCAGAAATAATTAAAGGCATCGGTTTTCCACATGGACACCAACATGTCATTGGCAAGGCTGTTAAGGTGAGTCCTGGGAGCGAGAGAGAAGCACTTAGTGAACCTGTACATCAGCGGTCATGGATTCTGACCACACGGTCCACCGCAGCTTGACCACTCAACACCCATAATTTCTGTTTACACCGTACAGGGAACCTGCACATATCCAAATTAATCACATTAATGCATTTTGCTTAATTCATCACACACCAAAAATCCATTTACTTCCAAAATTGACTGCACTTAAAGAAGTACAGAAGTGGTGGGGGGGGGGGGGGGTGTCATGTCCCCAAGCCTTATTTCTGTCAGTGTAAGATGGAGGGGAAGGGACGGTTTCTGGCCCAATCAGGATAAGGGATACGTCCAGTTCACTCCCAAGGTCAAAAAGACACCAAGATGCTCTGTCATGCAGCTTGAGTCCCAGAGCGAAATCCGCCGCAAATCGGGCGAGATAGCGATCAGCTTACACCGCGCTTTCTCCACACGGAGGCGGATGCTTGATCTCCCCTCTCCCTGCCAACACCCTAATTAATCCTATTATAATTAAAGTTTGTCATGCTTTTAAAACTACTGCCTTTGTGTTTGAGGTTTATCATCATCATCGGCAGCGATATGGACAGTGTCACGTGCGCTGCTGCCTTGGGCACAGACGGTACAAACAGCCATCCCCCCAAAAGGCTTGCTGGCGTGACCTCAGCAGAAGGACTATACAAACAGGCCGAATAGCAGCAAGGGCTCATGCCCCATGGCACAGAGCTTCCAACATGCCCCTCTGGAAATACAAACGTCACCCGGTACCATGAATACATAAAGCAGCAAAACTAACCCAGCAAAGAAATCATACAGACTGGCACACTGGCCATGACACACAGAGGGCAAGTAAATGAACCACAAATTACCCTTTGCATTGAGTAACTTTAGCACTCAACCCTGTGCAACACTCAAGCCCAACCCACTTACACACCTGGATGGTTTGCTGCAGAAAATCAGGTCAGGTGTGTCATTTAAGAGCAAAACACCAGGGCCCCTCCTGGGAAGCAGTCTAGCAAACCCTTGTTCCGGGTCTTTAAACGCTCTGTATATCTCGGCCACATTCTAGGAAAGTCAAAAAGTCACAGAAAGCATGACTACTTTCACGCAAGGGTTCCCCATGCTGTCATGTGACCTCACAAAAGGCCCAAAGTCGGCCAGCTGCTGTAGTAATGTCCCTGAGCAAGGCCCTTAAAGAACAACTTGAGGGAGGCGTAAAGACAATTTCCCCATGGGGATCAATAAAGTATCAATTATTATCATTTGTTACTGCACAATGACAAACCACTCTAAACTATCACCATTTCCTGGTTCCTGAAATAAGCTCCTTCAGTGAAAAAGCGACTAGGGTGAGGTACACTATGCACTAATGCGACACACTCCGCGTCCTCTGTAACCTTTGGCCACAGGCGGCTTACAGAGCAGCCCGTCATGCCTCTGGGCAGCCAGATTGTCTGAAGGCCCTACCTTACCGGGAGAATCATTTCCACACCACCCCTCTGAGATTGGCTTTAAAGGAGGAAGGGGGTGGGGAAGTGAAGCCAGCAACATTGACACAAAATACTCTGGGGTGAGTATTTAAGCAGACGGTGTTTTATGGGAGTTTTCCGGAAAGTGCTGCATGATTAGAGCCAGAGCTGGCTGCACGGAGCCTCGTCACCAAACCCCAATCACAGAAGCTTCCGAAGCACCATGCGACTGGAATGCAGGCGGACTCGGGGAGTGCTCTCATTCCACACGCTCTGCTGGTTCCTGCTTCCAAACGCCAGGAGCCTTTGCGGTGAGCCAGGGGCCAAAATGGGAGGCCCCCCAAAGGTCAGAGTCAGGCTGCCTGGTGCCACGGGCACCCTTGGCCGCTGAGAAATCAGAGCTCGAGGAGAAGCTCCGGAACAAACAGAACATGAGAGGAGACTGTGAAATGGGCCAGACTCTACCAGGCCTTCATCCAGGACGAACGTGTGCGTCACACAGGACCATGTGAAATTTATTCAAGCACACCACAGGCCACATCGCCGAGCTAGATAATCTCACCCCCCCCCACCACCACCACGACCACCACCTCCTGCCTGCGAGGGGGGTGGGGTGGGCAATGCTTACCCAAAGTGGAAGAATGCAGACTAGTTTCAGGCTCAATGAGATGGCAAAACAGTCATGCAAGGCGACATCACAGAGAGGTGGCATAGTGACAATGAAAAGTGAGGGACATGAAAGAGCCTTTCGGTTAAGGAGGGGGGACACCATGCCGATTCACAGGCTTTCCATGCACTTCTCTCGTTTTTGGGTAAATTGTCTCTCTAAGTGTTTGCCTCTGCTATGCGTGTTGTTCCAGCACACCCTACCACCCTAATGGGCTCAATTAATCATTCTGCCCTAATTAGCATCCATACCATTTACACAAATGCATTCGCAGTACTAATACATTAAAACAAGCGGAGTTAATTCACAGCTAAGAATCATAATGCCTTACAGGAATTAAGCCAAATCTGACATCTGCTTACCTGCATCTTCATTCATCATTAACATCATTAACATCATTTAACTTCCTATAGGTCAGGGGTAGGGAACCTGTTCCATGAAGAGTCAGATTGAGAGGTGGTTTTTGGGATGGCATCTCAAAACAGCCAATAACAGTAGGTCCCTAAAGTTTGAGCTGAGAACCATTGATGGAGAGGTCATCACAAAAACCAACACCAGGTCTCCATGGAACAGGTTCCCCACCCATGCTATAGCTCATATAATGTGCATGATACCATGTGATTGGTTTCCTAAATGAATAGTAAATCTGTTGATTGGTCCCAGGCAAGGGAGAAAATTCTAGCTGCACATCCTTTCCAGCATCTCATCAGCACAGCAGGCGGCACCTGACTGAACCTGGACAGAAGGGGGTGCTCTCCCTGCAGGAGCATCCCAAAAGGGGGGCACCCTCTCCCGGAAAATGCCCAGTAGAAAGATGCTCCATTACCCTTCTGCAAAACCCAGTGTGAGAAGCTATGTGAATCCCTCCACATGCACCAGAAACCCAGGCAGCCCAAAAATCAACCTGACATAATGAGAAGCCACACTTCACTTTAATACTCACACCCTGAAAATGACTAAATGCTCATAAGATGGACTTACACTATCTGCCCATTTCTGAAGCAAGGCCTTGCCCAAGAATAGCTTCTGTAATCTGTTTTTAAAGACAGCACCTAGACTCGTTCTTCCTGTGCTTATAGTTCAAGTTTAAGCAAAATGGAATAAAAAAAAACTGTAGCACAAGCTGCAAAAACATGGTAATTGGGGCATATAGAATATTTTAAACATTTGAAGAGTGTGAGACTGAACTTGTGCTAAATTTACACAAGATGCACTTCTCGAATGAAAAGCACAGCGATAAGAGAACAGCACCACCATGGAGTCGACCAGGCCCGCACCAGAGTTGTAGGAATTAAGGCTTTTAAATGGACTGGATGGGGAAAAAAAAGAAGAAAAAAAAAAAACAAAGAAAATAAACAGTCTAGTTTGCCTAGTACTCAGATTCAGTGAGCAGCCCCCAGCATACATCCCATAATTAATGACCGTGAATTACGGCACAATCTACAGTGGAGGTGATGACAGCCACTGGGGACTGGAATAAAGGCTGCTAAGCAAGGGCATTAAAGTTAAAAGCAATGCCAACTCCATGGTGCACCCACAGCGAAACGCTCATCTAAGAGCTGTCAAAACACCATAAAGCTAAATTTCCCTGCTGATATTCCAGCCTTCGTTCATGTAACGCCGTTTGACTGACAGAGTCATCAATCTAGGATGAGAATTTTTTTCAAAAGGATGTTAAGGGAAGGTGGAATACATTCACCAGAGATTTTTGGACTGTTGGGGGAGGGGAGGGGGTTCAATTTATTACATCGTAATCTCTGGCCTTGACCTCGAAGTGGAGCGTACGGACGTGGAGGAAGCACCAAGCCTCCAGAGAGAGCTGTACGGATGCGCCATCTCAGTGACTGGCCCGGTGCATGGATAAATGAGCCGGCAGGCTCTCCACCAGGCTGTAATCAGCCGCTGCTTGAGGCTGGAGCTAGGGCAGTGCTGCCGTAAATGACTGAGATGATTAGACACTTTAACTACCGATTAAAAGCCAATCTGGTAAATGAACGTTGCGGTTTCTCGCTGTGCCACACCCCTCCATTTCCTGTATTCACCTATCAAGTGAGGATGGGTCAGTCTGGTACAGGCACCTGATGCCCCCAGGCCACCATAACGGCTCCATAGCAACAATGAAACTAAAAACAAAAACAGACATGAGCAGCTACACAACTAGGTAAAAAATAAGTCTCGATTTTATGGTCAGGACTCCACACGTGTGATCAGAAGGTCACGAGTTCAAATCCCTGGGCCGGCACACATCATTGGGCCCTTGGGCAAGGCCCTCAACTACCAACTGATCCAGAGGCACTGCATGCTGTGAATTCGGACCCCAACCTTCACTCTCAACTGTATGTTTCTGTTTATCTAAAAGGCAGAGACGCAACAAGAGGACAGGCAGGGCCTGAGGCCCCGAGCTGGGAAGGGGCCCCTGAGGGCAGCCGATTACATAGCACATTGCAGCAGCAAATCTGCAAATATCTGAAAATAAAGGTATTATGTTTATTCAATTCTCTTTTGGGATATGATTAATTTTCACTTCACAGCAAAATAAAGGTAATCAATGTTACCATGTGAATGGAGGGGAAGTTGAAGGGCCCCCATGGAGTTTTTTGCCTAGGGCCCCCATAGTCCCTAAAATCATCTCTGCTCAAAGAGCAGCAAGAGGGGATATGCAAAAAGCAGCATTCCAATATACTTGTAAAATGGTACATAAAGCATCATTTCATTACATTTTCAAATCATCACTATATCCTGTGGTCATTCTAGTTTCTTTCGTGTATGGCGGGACACGCTTGTTAAGCATAAATGATCCCCCATCCTGGTGCCTGGACCTTGGCCCAGAGATTATTTAGCTGTTCCCTCATTGTCATTAATCTCTGCAGGAAGGGTCTCGCTGGGTCAGCGAACAGATGCACCCGGCCTCCTATTAAACAAGGCAACAAAACTGAACCCCACAGGCGCAAAGGGGGTTAAACCTGCATTACACACAAGACAAGAGCGGTTTCAGCTAAAGCAACAAAGCACCCACTGTTACTCTATCAGAGGGATAAACAGAGTATCAGGGAAGACAGACCAGTGAAAAAACAGACATGAGAGCCTCACCACGCCTTCCAGTTCCACATCACATCACAAGCTGTTTAAGGATTTGACACATTCATTAATGCATACACCAACTCAACATTTCTCAACCCAGTCCACCATTTTGCTTCCTCCCAACTCCCCACAACCTGTATCAGGTATTCAGGGTTCTTGATTGCTTGGTTCATTCTTGTTTGTTTGGTTCAGGTGTGTTGGGAGCTGGGAGGGAGCAAAAATGTTTACTGTCGGAGGGTCCCCAAAGACTGACATGAGAAACACCGTGCTGATTATCAAAGCCTTTCTTTTTCGATTCCAGTAAAGATTCATTATAATTTTCATACCTGGCTGCTTAGCTCATGGTTGCTTAGTTTGCCGTTAAACCAATAAAAACCTCCCCGGTGAGCACATAAACAAGACATGGGGTGTAGAGTGCATGACAGAGGTGCCCTCTATGGCCTTTCCAAGCCTCCCCGAAATCACTCCACCACCGGTTATAAATCCTCCATTAAGCGAAAGACAAGATCCATTAAAAGCAAATTTGAGTTTACAAAGGCGATAAACGCACACATGGGAGCGCTACACCAAGCCTCAGTTTTACCTGCTGTCAGAAACACACAGGGGAATTGACAGCACAGCGGCCAGCACACCAGCGGGAGAAATATTGTCGTCTCAATACCCTTTAATTCCCATGTGGGGGATTTCATTGCAGCAAATATTCAACCGTATAAATAGGTTAGAGCTTAAAACGCAGACATTGCTGGGCTTTTACTTTCACGGCGCATTAAATATCCAAGGAAAGCGCCCAGAATGCGGCGCGGAGATGCCTCCGGTGAATACTCACTTATCAGCTCATCAGAGGACTGGGAGCGAACGCGAGCCAATCAATGCGCGCCTTGTGTTTGGGCGCCTTCGCCGCACAGCTGCGCGAGACAGTAACGCGTAATTACACCAATCCGGCACAAAAAAAAAAATAATTCATCACAAGCTGCATGCCCCTCTCTCCGAACGAGAACAAACACGACTTGAACTTAATGAGGAGAAAAATCGACTCGTCATTTTCACGCGGTTTAAGACGACGCAGAGCGAGCTGTGAATCTGTCAGTTCGATTCTCAAACCGGACACTGACGTTTTTTTAAGACTCTTCTCTTGAGGTATGCAGGCTTAAAATCCGACATATTTAATTGAAATAAGCTTAAATTTTGCACCAGCTAGAAACTCACAACTGTAACTTTAACAGAAAAGTTCCTTAATCTGCAGCTCACGTAAAGCCTCCTGGCCAACCGCAATGCAGACAGCGGGCACCGAAACATTCTCATTCTTATGGACCACTCCCAGACCTTCGTTAGGCATGGGACACCCTTGGTGGTACAATGGCAGACATTGGTGTGACCCCCTGCATATCTATGTGGTAAAGGACACTGGAAGTGGACTGGGACCATATTTCCACACACATTCTGGGAATAAAACAGCAGTCAGGTGTCATCATCTGGACCTTGAGGCTCTGGTGTCATACACACAGCCATTTTCATGCTAACTAGATGGGGGATGGAGGGATGGACAGGAGGGGGCAATGTTAAGTGGTCTCCCAGTGATATAGTTCACTCAGAGCTACATACACTGGGCTAAATCTCCTGAACTGGGGAGGAAAAAGAATAACAAAATGTTTCATGTTTCCAGGGCACGTGTCAGTCGTCTGCCCGCCTGAAGACCGGGCAACAGAGCCAGCCTGTGGAAGAGTCCAGACAGGCAGACATCTGGTCAGGATGCCGCATTGCAAAACAAGTGGCTGGCTCCTTTCCTAGGGCTAACAGTAGCCAGCTGAAGACCCGACTCTGGGGAACCGCCATTCACTACCCCCCACCCCAGCTAATGGTAACTACGTATACATAATAAAGGAAAACTGAGCCTGCGAGATTCAGCAAAAAGTGAAAACAGAATCATATCTTTACTTTCATGCCCCCCTGCACTGCTACCCCCCCAGTGAGATTTAATTTATTAGAGAAGCACTTTGATGGCAGAAAGCACAGTGTGGTGCAATATTGCGAACAGATTGCCTGATAATATTACCCACAGAGAATTAAAGTCGTTGAGCGGGATCGTTAAACAGCTTTCTCTACAGCTTAATTCGTTTTTTTGTGGCTGTTTTACCAAAATGGCGCAAAACTTATAATTACACACAAAAATATGGGAAGAGCATTTCAGTTCTACTGGAGAGACGCTAGACCCAGTGTTCACCTTCTTGCCATCATGGGAAGCATCCGGGGCAGGGTCACAGAGTCCCCCCAGTGACAGAACGGGACTCCGTTTTAGGAAACTTACTTGCAAACTCCGTGCTAAGGCCAGACATGATGACTTATCCAGTAGTCTAGCTAAAAGTAATGTAAAATAAAGGGACATCGGTCATCATTTTCAGGTTTTCCACACTTATGCCCCATCCTGCCCCAACACAAGAAGCATTTTATTTACACATAGTTCATAATTTGTTTGAGGAGATCCCGATAAATTAAGGCATATTAAAACTGGTACTTCGGCCCAGTGACCTAAGACATCAGGATGTGTGGTCAGATACGACTCAAAAATAGACCAAACCAAGTCTGCTCCCCACGCACCCTCCTGTCTCCACACAACCTGCTGTCTATAGCCATAGAGCTTGACCAATAGATCATCATGCATGATGGATGCCAACTCAGTACAGAGGCTGGTTGGTACCTGGTACTGTTGGCACCTTCAGCCAACAACATTTGTTATACAGGTCCACAGTGTTATACAGGTCCCTTCCATCAAACCACATCCCCAGTCCCTATTGCCAACAGTAGGATGCATCTCATCTCCCTCAAAAAAAAGAAAGCTGACAGCATCGTATACCTACCAGCCGAGATGTTGGAGGGTACAGGGTAGTCTGAGGGCATTCTGGATACAGGTACAGATGAAAAGATCAACAGCACCTTCCCTTAACAGCATCACCCCTTAATTCTGCTGCAGCACCAAAACCTACAGTGCAAGCAGACAGGCCTGGTGGGGTTGGGGGTGCTATACTCAGATGGGGTGCAAGTGGCCACGGCAGCAGCCAATGAACTAGGGTTAAAAAAAATAAAGTAGTAGAGGTTCTGGGTATAGAGACAAATGGAAGAGGAGGTGCAACAGCAGCAATAATAAGGGAGAGGAGCTCCCCAGAGCACGGCCAGGGCACTCGCCATGACAACCGTGCCATTTGGCAACTGGCTGCTCCCAGAGCGACGCCGCATTAGATCACGGTTATCCATACAGAGATAAATGAAGCAGACACTGCCAGCAGCACCGGGTGAAACATAGGGCTTAGGGTGTGGACGATAAAACAAACAGGACATGGAACGACTCCGACGACAGCAAGATACAGCGGAAATACAGTCCTATCAGGAGGGTTAACCTGTAGGCAGTGGACCCCAGATTAGAACCCAGGGATGACCGCTGGCAGCACTATAAATCACCTTATGGTGAGCAAAGGTGCGGGACCTCCCACCCAAAGCTTGGAATGTAAGCGAAGCTGGTGAAGGCCAACGTAGCGGGTGTGAAGGGTCAGGCAGAGAATGGGCTGCGAAATGGGGCAGCTGGAGTAAACTGGTGCAAATGCGGGCAGTCACAGGAGATAAGTCTGCAGTTTGAAAGCACCCCCTGACTACCATCCAAACTAATTCCCTGCAACCTCCTACATCAGGGAAGGTCTATTCATCATCAGTGGGGCATTCTGTTGCCATGCTGTTAGAAGAACTACCACACAGGATTTACCCTCCTCTGTATCTGCCTCAAAGCAGCTGGACCCCTGGCCCTCCCCTTCATCTCCAGCCCACAGCAGGCTTTTAATGCTAGCAATTCATTGCGCTTAATGTGCTATCACACAGTTTTTGGGACATGAACCATCAGAGCTAGAACGATGACAGATAAAGTTTTTTTTTTGTGCCTGTAGATTCCCGGGCATCCCAGAACACTCTACCAGTGAGAGACTTGTGGGCCAACGGACCAGCCAAAGGATGCCATGCGGCAGCATCAAAGTTGGACACTTCAAACCAAAAACACCATAAGGAACTGGGGAGGGACTGAAAGAACAGCTGTCATGTGATCAAGGGCAAGAGGTCAAAGCACCGCCCACACCTAGATTGGGTTATATAGTTGCACTCAGTCTACGTAGCATTGCAACCAGCTGCAGAACCATGTACCGACATGCATTGATCTGTGTTCTTGATCTCCCACTCGAACACACAAGTAGAAAGACATTTTACACTTGTGAGTCGTCGACTCAGGGTGATTTCTTTGCTGCATTCATTAAAAATCTGACCCCCCCCCCCCCACAACCTCCCTGCTTCAAGTTCTTCACAGCGGGAAACATGCTCAGGCAGCCGACTCAAAGCCCATATGAGAATCTACCAGAGATAAGGAGCAGCATTTGTACACGGCAGCGTAAATTAGAAGGGTTAGGGGCCCAAGAGACGGAGTGAGGCCCGACATCCAGACATGCGGCAGAAGCCAGCATGACGTTTCTAAAAGATAATTAGCTGTTTTTCATCACCATCAGCAATATCCACATGAGGGGGCGGGGGCATTTTCTCTGGGACAGAAATCAACTACAAGCCAAGTATCATCCATCAGTACCCACACAACGCAGAAAGCTGTGACCCAACGGCATTAACCAGAAGAGGAGAGACCATGTGGGTTGTATTCAGTTAAGTTGCAGCTGGGAGGAAGGTGTGCGTTGACAAGGATATCATGAGAAAACTCTAAACGGAGGGAAGAGGAGGACAGGAAACATGAGTGTGAGTCTTGAGGCTGATATGTCTCTCCCTGGGTTTGGCACAGGTTTGGTGGGACCATGAATACCAAAATTCAAAAACCAATACAATAAAGAAATGCAACAGCAGTATCTCCCAAATCCCCCTAAAACCCAATTTCAACAACAGCAGACATCCTTGGGGCTATGACCCCACCCACTTGGGGCTATGACCCCTGCCACCACACTGGCTGCTTTTAACTGCTCCTAATCTGTACTTCGATATTTTTTTTCCCCCCCAAAACTACCCAACCTTGAAGTAACCAAAACAAAGATTTAATATTTTGATCATTTAGATTTTATACATACATTACACCCACCCCAAAGCTAGACAAAGGAGGGTCTCCACTCACACAAGTTCAATCAACGCATTGCAGCCACCTCAGCAGGTATAAAGGGGGGGGGGGCAAGAATAGTTGTAAAATGGAGCATCACCACAGCACTCACAGTGCCTTTTAAAAAAACAAAACACCAGAGAAGCCCCAGGCACAGGAACGGCATGAGCTCACCGCATACAGATAAAAATCACACAAGTGCACACACTCGCTGAATTTTTGCAGAACCAAAAAAAAAAAAAATATGCCCCATCAACACAAGCCCACCTGTACCACACCAAGAAACAGCTTTCATAAGGGTGTTGGGGGGGTGGTTTGAAACACTTAACCCAGAAGAGGAGGTCAGACACACTGGTAATGAAAAAAGAGTGGATTGCTTTCATGTGTTAAAACCATTATCTGGGCAATTCGAAGCCAAGCAGCCCTGAGAATACGCTTAACTCGTACGATATTTGCATTTCCACAGGGCCTGGACGCTCCCCTTGAATACCAATGCAGAGCGATACAGAGACTGGATCTGGGCTCTTTTATGTTATAATCAGAACCTGGCTCCTGGGCTTCCCTTAAATATCTCCACCATTTCCCAAACCATTATTGATTTTAACCATTGACTGACCTCTCCGGCCCGTGCCGGGACGGGCACCATTAATTTTTTAATGCTTGCTCATTAATTTATGGATTTTACAGATCCTGTGACATGGATCCAGATGTGGGCAGCTATGCCAAAAAGGATGCCCATCTCCCATCAACGCGATCCACACACAGATCCCCTCCGACAGCAATCCTGACGAAAGGTGACAAAAGCAGACAGATCCATGAATTCCTGGGCAGTGATTGATAGGCTTGAGGGATCTTTGCATTCATGTAATTTACATGCAGATTAACCTCGTTAATGCAGATACAGGGCACATCCTTTAGGCTAAAGGCTGGTGTATCAAACACAACATCACAAAAGACTTCACCGGTACCCAACCCCTACCCATCATCACATGGTATTGTGTCATCACAATGGCCATGATTACAGCCAGGAGGGCAATACCAAGAGGAAAACGCCTGATGGCTCTGTCTGCTGAGTCCTGATCATCACAAACCCAAACGCCTTTTTGTTGCTTGTTCTTTTCTCCCCTATGATCCAGCAGTCCACATGGAAAATAAACAGATGCCAGATTTGTGAGGTTATCTAGCAGGGACACTCATGTTCTTGTGCCTCAATATCTGATGCAAGGGACGTGTCTCAGCCCTTTCCCAAGATCACACCTCCTCTGGAGGAAAAATGGTGATTACTAGGTATCTCCGACCCAGCCTAGAGGACCTTCAGTGTTTTCTCCTGATGAGGCTCCCAGGCTGGTATCCACATTGCTGAAATGCTAACACGGTATAGTATACCTAACCCCATCACAATCATTTGGGAATGAGGCTTTACGAGATATTTATTCTCATCAATTTTTAGTTAAAACTCAAGACCCCTTCGATATGCATAAGGCCATTCCCCCGTTTGAAATTAACACCCCATCCAACCATCTACGCATACTTCTCCGCAACTGTGGATGGAAGGCGCTCACACCCGTAAGGAAAGGGCCTCACTTAGGTGAATCTCCACGAACAGTCAGCTCACTCTGACAGGGCTTAGGCCTAATCTAGGATCAATTTGTCAAAGTCAAGTCGGCTTCCCATGTACATCATCTCCTGCCTATGGCAGCTCCTTATTTAGAAACGGTTTATCCCCTGGCTCACAGCCCAACAAGCAGCAGGCAACCAAAATGGAGACGAGCATGTGAGGCACAGGAATCCGGAAATACATTTCCCTAATTTTGTTTGCATGAATGTTCAGCTCGAGAATGCAATCTTGTGATATGGGTGTTTGGGGGGGGAGGGGGAATCCTTCATTGGTTTCGACAGAAATGCAAAGTCATCAGTCAGTGTGTGCAATCGAAATTGTCCAACACCTTCAGGAACTGGGGGGGGGGCCTATCTGCCTCCATATGACATAAGCTTCATTTTCTATATGCAAACGCCTTCGCCCATTTATGACGTTTAAGGCTGTTTAAACAGATTAAGAACAACAAATTAAATTTGAAATTTAAAAAGGCCACCGGAGACCAACTTGCAGAGCCAGCTACGCCTGAGCGAGACGCGCCGATCACGTTCAGCGGGCCATGACTAATGTCCAGGGGGCCATCCCCGCGATAGCAATCGCAGGCGTTCCTTTGGTCAAACAGTTTGGTCATGCGGCACCAGCCTCTTCTCCACAGGCGACTGTCACACTAATTAATCTCTCTGGAAGTTAGCAGGCAATCTGCTCGTCGGAAAAGCACGCTCTCTCTTCCGACTTCTGATTTCCCCAAAAAACAGGCAAGGGGTCCTGAGTGAAACATCTGTATAGCTCCATAAAAATCACACACAAGATCATCACCATTCTAGTCCCGGTTTAGAGGTACAATATGGGGCAAGAATTCAGTCTGCAAGATTTTATCCTTCAGAATAAGGATTTAGGCTTAACAGGTTTTTACTTAAATCACTTAAATTAAGGAGTGAGGTCTGGTTCACATGTGACAGCTAATTACACAAACAACTGCCAACCAGACAGGCATGTAGCCACATAATAAAATGGAAAACAAATTTAAAAAAAGGTGGTGGGGGGGGGGGTTTGAACCCCCTCTTGAAATTTATTTGCTCCCGACCAGACTACTAGCCACGTAGTAAAATAACCCACCCCTTGAAATTTGCCGGACCCACCAAAAAATTTCTGGACATCCAGAATGAATTAGTTATACATACACTGAGCAAGAATCCTCTTAAAACATTAACGCGCTTGTCGTAGTTCCCAGAGAAGTAATAAAACGGCGAGATAAATCGAGGTCAATGCAGTGAAGTGAAAGTGAAACTGCAGAGTGCCGTCTGCCTACAGCGTATTAACATCAGGAATTAACGTCCATCTTCCAAGCCATTTCTCAAGCAGCGGATCATATTGAGCCTGGAGTCCGTCACCTGCTCCAGTACACCCTGGGATATCCAGCACAAGATGCCATTAAGGGCAGGGCACGTACATAAACTAAAATTCATCAATACCACAACAATTGCCCCTGCCCTCAGATACTCCTTATCGCCCACTGACAAACTGCTTCATCATCTAGGAGGACCCACTGTTAACCAACAGGCCTGCTCCGGGTGTCACAGCACCCCCACCAGCTCCGAAAGCAGATCCCACATCGTCACAGACGTTCCGGTCGGATCTGCGGACCCATCTACCGAGGTTCATGCACAGTTTGCCTCCAGAGTGTTTAAAAACTTGAACTGTTAAACTGGACAGCAAAAAAAGACCACACCATTCAAAACAATGCTTCTCCAGGGGCTCATTCCATCCCCATCAGACCACGTAAGCAGACTGTATACACATCAACCTAACAGCAGTGAAACCAGGGAGTGAAACAAAACTTGGACATTTCAGTGAAAACTGTGAGCCATCAATAAAAGACTCCTTATGCTCATTGCTTTTATCTTCACTACAAAATAATGCTTGTACTTACACAGACACTGGAATAAAAAAACGATCTGATAAATAATGCCTATACCCCGCGACCCAGTAGGATAAGCGGGTTGGAAAATGGATGGATGGAAATAATGCCTATACCCCGCGACCCAGTAGGATAAGCGGGTTGGAAAATGGATGGATGGAAATAATGCCTATACCCC
>JABFEA020000001.1:14717616-14729615 GCA_019775915.2 Cyphomyrus plagiostoma | reverse complement strand
CACACATGTAACCCAGGCGGAGACGCGAACCCAGGTCCCAGAGGTGTGAGGCAACAGTGCTAACCACTGCACCACCATGCCGCAATATATTACCTATTTATATCGGTAATAATTATTAACAACATGCTGGTTAAGTATGCATCCATCCATCCATCCATCACCTACCGCTTGTCCGGGGTTCGGGTTACGGTGGTAGCAGCTTCAGAAGAGACACCCAGACCCCCCTCTCCCCAGCTACCTCTACCAGCTCCTCGGGGGGGGCGCCGAGGCGTTCCCAGGCCAGTCAAGAGATATAATCCCTCCAGCATGTCTCGGGTCTGCCCCGGGGCCTCCTCCCTGTAGGACATGCACGGAAAACCATTCCAGGTAGCCGCCCAGGAGGATCCGCACCATATGTCCAAACCACCTCAACTGGCTCCTTTCGATGTGGAGGAACAGCGGTTCTACTCTGAGACACGCCTGGATATCCAAACTTCTCACCTCATCACTAAGGGAGAGCCCAGACACCCTGTGGAGAAACCTCATTCTCTGTTATTCTCATTCTTGCGGTCATTACCCATAGCTCATGACCATAGGTGAGGGTAGGGACAAAAATGGACCAATAGATCGAGAGCTTTGCTTTCCGGCTCAGTTCTTTCTTAGCCACAACGAACTGGTTAAGCACCTACAAAACTGTTGACGCTCCTCCGATTCGTCTATCCAGCTCCCCATCTCGCCTACCCTCACTCGTGAACAGGACCCCGAGATACTTGAACTCCTCCACTTGAGGCAGTACGTCCTCCCTGACCTGAAGAGGGCAATCCACCCGTTTCTGGCAGAGAACCATGGTCTCGGACTTGGAGGTGCTGATCCTCATCCCCGCTGCTTCGAACTAGGCTGTAAACCACCCCAGAGCACACTGGAGATCCCCAGTAGATGAAGCCAACAGGACGACACTGTCCTCAAAAAGCAGCGAGGCAATCCTGAGGCCACCAAACTGGCTGCACCTAGAAATCCTGTACATGGTTAAGCAAACATGTTGTTATCAAGGTAAATATACAGTAATAATCAACAGAACAATCAGTTATACTATCAAGCTAGATGTAAAATTTTATAATAAATTTTCTGAAAAACACACCTTTTTAAAAAGTAGTAGAACTTGGGTGGGGGAAAAAATACCGTGTTATACCATAAAACCGCCAGAATTTTTAAAAAATACCATGGCACAAATATTCGGCCACACCGCCCAGCATTGCGTCTGCCGGGGTACGAACACTTCGAAAGAGCACCATCCATAAAGAGCTGAAAGGCACGGCATCAAGGCAAACACACAGAATGCGCATGATCACTGGGCGACATTTCCTATAGCTGTTATGCTTTCAGGGATTAACAAAGTGGTGGTGGGGTGGGGGGAGACAGAGACTAAGCTGAGAATATATTTCAGGTAACCCCTGCAGGCAGCCATCGCCTTTGGCTAGAGCAGAACCTCACAAAAGAGGATGAGACTGAGACGAATGACTAAAGCTTTCATTCAGCTCTTCTTCACACAATCTGACGGTCTTCGCTCGGGGGGTGTGAGAATAGTGAAACGGTACAGTTATCAAATAACAGCAATTACCATGCAGCACTATTAAAACTATTAAAAACGCCACTCAACTCTGTAATCACAGAACACCATCTAACAGGAAACTCAGACACAGATGCGTTCATTATGCCGAATGCAGGGGGCTCAGCCCAGCCACGTGTCACCGGCCTGTCACGCGACTGCCACCGTGCGCGTCAAACTGGTTAATTATGCTCCATAAATTGGCCAGTCCCTTAACCAGCACATTTATTTGGGTGGCATGCCCCAAGCATCAGAGCTAAACACAATTAAGGCAAACCTGATAATTAGCGGTTAAGGATAGTTGTCAGAACAAGGGAAACTTAAAGAAAACCTTGAATGCAATTAGAGGATTCTGAAACCTTGCGGAAAGTAATTACATTTTTTTAAAGAAATCATTAGCATTGAAATATCGGGAAAAAAATTAACCAGCAGGCCGTTCAAGGTCACGTCACAATGTGGGTGAGAAACAAGGCATTTTATGACTGAGTGCAAGTAGAACATGAGGAGATCAAAGATCTGGGAGCAACACCAAACTATCCATCCATCTTCTGTAACCACTTGTCCTATTCAGGGCTGCGGATGGTCCAGAGCCTATGGGCACAGAGCAATGAAGAACCCAGGATGGGGTGCCAGTCCATCACAGGATACACTCGTGCACCATTTACATCTATGGGTAATTTGGTAACTCCGATTAACCTCAGCATGTTTTTGGACTGTGGGGGTAAATTGTAGTACCCAGACTGACACAGGGAGAACATCCAAACTCCACAGACATAGAGTCTGGGATGAGTCTCCGTTTGAGTCTCTGCCATGAGGTGTGAGCAACAGTGCTAACCCCCCCAGCAGGAAACTGAAGGGCTAAATTTGGGTGGCGGGTTTGGCACTGAGGGAGGACTGCATACGGGCCAGGCACGAGACCAGCGGCAGGTCAGCAAGGTCTCAAAGTATGTGAGATTACGCCAGCCCCAATTCAGGAGTAGGACCATGCAGGTAGTCGGGAACAGAGTATGTTCAGAATGAGACATGGGAAAGAACCTCAACTCTACTGGAGAACTGCCCCACATTCACACCAGAAGAAGTGACAGCTTATAAGGTAGCAAACCATCCACCCATTCATTCTGCATACCACTTTTCCAGAATAGGGTTACAATGAGCCTTGAACCTACCTAGGAACCTATGACAGGGAGAAGCTTGTACAGGCTGAGGCAGAACTAGTGATAGTAAGAGGTTAAACCGTGGGAGACCAGATAACAGGACACTTTGAGATACTTTGGGTTTTACAAACTACTTTCAAGCTCCTGTGCTCGGCTAAATAGTTCAGCTCTTCTTGTGCTTTGACTGGTTTGTTTCCTTGACTGAAAGACTCATCCAGCTGTTTCACATTAGCATTAGGGACACATGCATGATTATAGGACACTGACCAATCAGCACACAGCAAGAACTCAGTGCTCAAGTGAAATCCAAGTCAATTTAATTGAAATGGTAATTTGCAACTCCTGTCCTACCTGACATGGATTATCTGGTCACACTAGCCAAGAATGAATGCTTGTTGAATGAATAAAACAAATTTGCCGTTTGTAGAGATTTCAGTACAGGTACATTGAAATTCTTCTTTTCACAGATCCCCATCCAGCTTGACATAAACGCACACATGCAGGTGAAAGTGAAGCTTGGCCTTGAAGCACAAGGTCAGCCACCACTTCCGGGGCATCTGGGAGGCTTTGGTCAAGGTCAGTCCGCTAGCCTTAGGATTCAAGCCAGAAACCTTCCGATCCCAGGTGCAAAGTCCAAACTGGCTAAACAACGCTGCCACTGGGCATGATCATGGAGTAGTGGGGCTCAAATCTCCATCTAGTTCAGGGGCGGTCAATCTTATCTGCAAAGTGTCGGTGTGTTTGTGGGTTTTTGCTGCAGCTCCCTAACTAGATTACTAATTAGAGGATTGATTGGCTGAGGAGTCCTCACACCTGGGTTTGAACAGCTGACCTACAGGTTATCCCAAAAACCTGCATACACACAGACCCTATGCGGATAAGATTGGCCGCCCCATGATCTAGTTGGACTGCTCAACCGCAACTGCACCCACTTCCAAAAATGGCAGAGCATTAATGCAATGGGTCACGGGCCAGGCCAGATCCTAGCAGGCACAGACATCAGTCACCAGCTGTTTTAGTTGGACATCTGCAGCAAGTGGACGAACTGAACACAGAGCTACAATCCATAACCCATGTCGAGTGACACTGGAAATTGGCCCTGATCAACCTCGACTGAGAGCCAGCTGTGTATGTTGAGGTCCCGGGTAAATGGAGTGGATGGTGCTTTAGACATTGGACACTGGATGCTGTAGTATTCTGCACTTAGACTCATCTTACTTGGTATTATTTGAGTAGCTATTGAGATACATCCATAAATCCATTTTCCAAACCGCTTATCCTACTGGGTCGCGGGGGGTCTGGAGCCTATCCCGGAAGCAACGGGCACGAGGCAGGAAACAACCCTGGACGGGGGGCCAGCTATTGAGATACAGTGGTACCTCGGTTCTCGAACTCACTAGAACTCGAATTTCTTGAAAGTCGAACAAACCATTTTGATCTAGAATTCGATCTGAATATTAGAAGTCGAACCGCGAACGCTGACCTAATATACATTGTACGCGCTAGGAAATGAGGCATACTACAATGGAATTCTTACTTGAATGCCTTCTTCACAGACTGGACGATTAACCAAATAAAGCAGGGTGACATTACAGTAACTAACAATAAATGAACCACTAACTTACGTGTACTATTAGAGTACTTATGTATTTTATTTAAACTTTATTTTACCAGGTAAATGAACTGGTAAACACTGCTTTACGTGATATTCGGGAGAAATAGCAGATTACGCATCGGAACTGCCTGGGATACAAACGTCATGCGTGTAACTAAACTCTTCAGCCAATAACAGCAAAGGACAGGGGTAATGTTGGGATAAGATCTTCTTGTTTTATCCTGTTCATTTTGTGTTTAAATGCTTAAAAAAAAAAAAAAACATATTTAGGTGTAATTTTGGGGGGCCGGGAACAAATTAATTGATTTTCCATTATTGCTTATGGGAAAAATTCAACTCAAACTTTTTAGGATTTGATCCTGAGTACGGAACGGATTAAGTTTGAGAACCAAAGTACCACTGTATTTGGTTCTGTGGGGTGTTTTGTACAGCTCTTATTCCCACGACTATCTTACACTTGTCATTGGTCACTCATAGGGATTTAGCCTAGTAGCACTTGTACCCAAGTTGGAAACATAGTTGGCAGCAGAGCGCCTCATGTCGTTTTGGACAAAAGTATCTGCCAAACAGATGTAGATGCACATTGCCATGACTGAGCTCCCACCAGCCACTACGCCAGTCATCAGTCGGTTTTCGTCTCTTTCAAATATCACCCAAGTGACATCTGTACACTAAGCGTTCCCTCACATTTCCCTTTGAGTTAGACTCCCAACAAATTAAACTGTTAATCCAGCTCAAAGCAGGGTTGCTCTCCTAGGAAGAATCCCAGCTGGGTCACCAAGGAGCACTGCAGGACCTGCCAGGACCCGCTCGGGCCAAAACAACTCAGGAGCATATGCTACCTCATAAACCAGTGCTTCCCAACCTGGTCCTCATGGGCCCCTAGAGTCTCCACAGTTTTGCTCCCTCCCAGCAAAAACATGGGCTGTTTGGGAGTCCCAGAGGACCAGGCTGAGAAATATATGATGTCATACATCACAGTCACCCGATAACATATTGCGGTTGGGCTTCCTACCAAACGTAGTGTGATATGACCTCAGATCAATATCACATTTTACTTTAAATACGATTAATGAACAATTATTTTGTTTGCTTTTTTGACCTCATCTTTCACTGACAAGGGTTGCAAGGCTTGATAGGGTGTCGGTATGTGTCAGCACATGGTAGCATGTTTTCAAGGGACACTACATGAGTGCACACCGGGGAAAGTATTAACAGAATTGTTTGTTTTTCTAAGTATTAACAAAATAAAAAAAGACGACATTCCTTCAATTAGAGCTTCTCTGAATGAGGTTTTGATTAACTTTCCATTAATGCCCAGCCCTACCCCCCTTCCATCAGATTGAGCCCTGACCTTCCACAGAAATCTGCTTTGTTCTGCACTGATCAACTTCATGTCCCTTCATGGAGAACAGGAGGGCAAGATGCACCAGTACTTTTGCGCAAATAAATATAAGAGTTGGAGGGGTGGGGGTTCTAAGCCAGATGCCAGTCGTCCCTCAAGCCTTCCACCAGCTCCTCTGTGGGGAAATGTGTCATTCAGAGATAATTACACTGCAGTCTCACACACACTCCGACACACAACCACAGTCCTTGCACCTACATAACCCAAAGCCCTGAATTTTAAACATATCCCTGGAAACAAGGGTTGGGGGGGGTGGGGGGGCATCTGCCCACTTTCTCAGTGCTAATAGCTCAGCGCTAGTCGCTTTCAAGGCCACCCAGGAGCAGCTCCCAGTTCGCCAATTGCTGTCCACTCGCAGTGAGTCACAGGGGCCTAGAGACATTTCTCCGCATCCCCGCATCAGCCAGTCACGGGGGCCGGCCCTCGCGCCATTTCTCCGCGTCTGTGTCCCCATCAGCGCTGACTGGGGTAAACCGCAGCTGTCCCATTAGGCGCGATGGCATTCAGCGACACTCAGAGAAATAATATCATCTTACTACATACGCTGCTCAAGAACACAAGGAAACATTCATTCTTAATGGCTTATGATGAATAGTGCGGTCTGATGCCAGCGCGCCATGACCTTGCGCCACGATACCCCAAAGGCAGATACGAGGGATCAAATAAATAAGCAACCGCGCTTTATGCCTTTTAAAAAGCACCAAGAGACAAGGTCGTGAAACTGCATCTATCCCACCAGCCCCTCATGCCACTTCCTGTCCGCTCACTATCAGCGTCGAGCCCACAGCGGAGAGGAAGAAGGCCGGACGGGGGAGCGAGCAGGCAGGCATGACTGACAAGGCGTCTTTCGCCGAGCTGACCTTAATATGACAGGACGGCTCAGAATGTAACAGATGAAGAATGAAGGGGGCACAGAGGTACAGACATCCATCACGACGCATCGTCGTTACAGCGTTTAAAAGTAGGATGCATGCTGAAAAAAAATACACAAACAATAGAACTGAATTCAGACAGCGACTGCAAGCATCATAGCAGCCACCATACTCCTGTACAGGGCTGTGTAACTGTAATGAGACTAATCGCAATCTTATGCTGAACAGCACACAGGTAACAAGCCTGTAATTACACTTTTATGTTAAATCAAATCTGGTAGACAAGGGCCACACGAACCATATGCCAATCTACCTACATACCTACCAAAATGATTTAATGAGCTTTCATGTAATTGCTGCAATTAGCCTGGTCTTTTACATAATCCTAATAGGTGCCTAATTACTGGGATAGATGGGTACTGAGGGACAGTAAATCTCCTTTTTGTAAATGAGCGCAAACAGCATGTAATGATAACAGCTCGCAATTTCATGTAAAAATAGTTCAACAAATAGCCAACAAAGCATGACATTCCCGAAACCACAAAAATACACAAAACCAAACCACAAAATTACTTTCCGGGCCCAAAATGCCTTTAAGACAAAGCTGTCCATCTTGGGGAGTCCCGCTGTACCTTCAATGTGACCTTAACAGACCTTAAACGTTTGCGTTGCAAGGCCATAGCCAGGAACTCGGGGGAGATGTCTTATTGATAACGGCAGCAGGTGGCACCACGCTGCGGGGCTCAGCTGCTGCACACGGGGACATTTGTCAGCACCAGCATGTGGCCAAGCTGTTCTTCTCACAGCTTCTCAGGCCATTTTCACCAATAAGATGCCAGTTAGACCTTTAATGAACCACCTGCCAGTCTGGCCCGTTTATGAACAGCAGCCTTTGTTTTTGTTAGTTTTGCACCAATACGGATATTTTGACCATCACCAATATATTTCTCGAATATTGCCAATACCAATAACTGGCTGATGAGTGGCATCCATATTTCTTCATATTCATATTTCTTCTAAGCGGTGAGTAAGCCAATGAATTCTCCCATCCAAAATGGCTGACCATCCACTCTGATCATCACTGTTATTTTTAGAGGCGCCGATCCAGACCTATTGGACGGATCGGGTATTGGCCATGCGTGACCGATCCACGTCCTATACTTACTTATTTCGTTTTTGGCGATCAATCGCACAACAGTTCTTTCCCATTTTACATGTGTTTTTCGCAGCATTCAAATCGAACGCTATCGCTGCCCCTCAGTCTTTTTTGCTACTCAGTGGGTGTGAATACAGTGACTTCCGCCTGCTGTGACATCACGCGCAGTACGAGGAGCGTAAGATAAGACGTGACGATTTGGGAGTATTATACGCTTTTAAACAGAAACCAGTAGCACAGCGATTTGCAATCTATGTAAAATAAAGTTGAGATGGGAATAGCGTTTAATGGACAATCCCATTTAGCAAAGCTCATGCAACTGCGAGACAAAACAGAGCAATGGATGGTTTGGGAGTCGCTAACTTAATTGGACTGTCTTGTGAACTCGTTGCAACTTGTGATACAAGAGGTGCTGCCATCGCAACAAAAGTGTGACTGCGCTGACGCCAATGGGAGGAAACCTGTAAAAATTAAGCATTTGCCACTTGTGTATATTTGCTTTGAAGATATTCATATTGAACTGCAAAAACGCTCAAAACAAACAAGGTGGAACAGTACGTTATGTGTTTGTAGTAGCCTAATTAAATATTTTGTCATACATTTTTTCCATCTGTATTTACTAGCTTAAAAATATATAAAGTATAACAAAGTAAAAGAGCTCTTGTATTAGAGTCTGTATCAGTATCGGCAGGTGTGTATCGGAATCGGGTCGCAACTGAAAAAATGGGCATCTCTAGTTATTTTAGTAGTTAACTCTTTAGCTCTGGTGCTGCAAGCTCTTAGTGATAACATGTGAATATCAGACAGCAAGAGTTATGCATGAGACTAATATTTTTGTTTTTTTAATGAATATCAGGCCGATACAGAGATGATACCTGATTTATCGTGTATTTTGGAAATCTGAGGTTGCATTCATTGCTCCACAAAGCGGAATAACCTGGCTCTCTGGGACCACCAGACAGCCTACATTTTTGTTCCCTCTCAGCTCCCACTATGGACTCTTTGGGTTCCATGAAGACCAGGTTGCAAAACACAGACTATCAAAGAGGAAAAGGCAGCAGACCAGGTAATGTCTGCTTAATGTGGCTGTACCCCAACGTTGCTCCTTGGCTTCAATACTCAAAGTTCCTCTGACTGGAATATTGTCAAGGAAAGCGAAGGTTCCCTCTTGATCTAGCAAAGATCTGACCATTCAATCTTTCATGTATCATCAGGCACCTTCAGAGCCCATCTGTGCCAAACGCTTTCATAACAAGCCCGAATCGTTGCCTTCCCTACTCCCCGGTCTTGCATCAGCAGCCATTGATTAGAGGACAGGGACCCATCTCTGCTCCTCACGACTGCCCTTCATCACAACCTCAAACCTCGATGACCGACCATGCCTCAATGATTGACTGCAGACCATCCGAGTTACAGGCTCACATATCTGCTCCCCCCTTCCTTGACAGAAGGAAGACATGAATGGAAAGCCTACCTGCCAGCTCATTTAGCCTATTTAGCCTGTATCTTATTTCCCCAATCAGCCCACATCTTGCACAGAATCCCAGTGGCGCTGCCCTGTAAGCTGACAGTCCCAGCTTTTCGCTAAGGTTATAGCTTCGCTAAGATCTGAAGCAGTTCTTCTTTAGTAGAAGCTTTTATCCGAAGGGACGTACAATTGAAAAACAGGGTCAGCCAGTCCCTGGAGCAACTGGGGGTTAAGGACCTTGCTCAGGGGCCCAACAGCGAAACCACTCTGCTCACCCTGGGAACTGAACCGGCGACCTTCCAATTGCAGGCACAGAATCCCAACCTGTGTAGCCACACATCGCCCCCTATCATCGAAAGCAGGAAGTACCTTAATCACTAAATACAACAAACAGCGACAGACTGCCACTTTTTCCCTCCAGATCCAAGCAGATAGGCGAGCAGTGCAGCCCGTGAACCACGCAGCCACACCTGCATTTAATTCGCTCCCAAACGACACATAAGGATTTCCTGCTACAGCTCGCTGTCCTAACAGAGACATGCAGACCAGCGGCCATGCTGAATGCTAAGAGGAGCGACGGCATTCCCGTCGGTGCTCCCAGGGGACTGAGGGACGCATTGCCATTCACCAGACGGCAAATAGCGGCAGTCAGCTTCAGCCATTTTTATAAACTTACACAAACCCTGCTTTCTCAATTTCCCCCATGAATTTGTTTCAGATAGCAATCTTGTGATGAAATGTTCTGCCTTTAAATTAAAAACTAATCTCTGTGGCAACATTTATTTTAATGCTTCACACCGAGAAATACCCCAATTGGCACCAATGAGCTTGCTATTGTAAAAAAAAAAAATTAAAAAAAAAAATCCCACCATTCGAGAAATGAGTTTTTTTTTTATTAGCTTACACTGATAAAGTAAGTCTCACTTAAGTGCAGAACAAAACGACGCAAGACTCATTTTCATTAAAGCACATCTGCCTTATTGAGCGGATGGGACAGGATCAGCTACTGGCCCACGACTAACAATTTTGCCTGCAGGTTCAGTGTCCAATACTACTGTTTTTTCATCATAAGGACAGGGCCTTAATGTTTTACCTTTTTCCCCTCTCCCACAGTGGTCATGACATTATGAAGGAAAAATTAATATTCTGCTACTGCTGACTTTACTACTAAATTCCCCATTAACACGCTGCATAGGTGGGACGATCACATAAGCAACACATTGACAAAACGATGATTTATAATTGAAGTAAACTTGATCCATTAAAAACTCATTGATATGAACATGGCAAAAGTGGCAGCAGGACAGACAGTTGTTCATGTTGGTCCCTCTTAGCTGACACAAGAATGGACAAAGTTTGAAGGCATTTTAATTAGTTGCATTAAAGAGAACAAGAGCGGTACAAAGTTTTAATTAGCTTCATTAAAAAGTGCTATAGAAGAGAGCTGTAATCTGGGATTTGGGGCATTACTATAGATAGATTGGTCATGCAGTTGACCACCCAACAGTGGGGGGGGGAACCATTGCCCCATTATTTGCTGCTGGTCACATGACCTGCTGCTGCATTAAAAAAAAAAAAAACAGAAGCTGATGCTCGAAGACCACAGTGAAGATCATGCTGCAAGAGGTTAATACATCCCCTCAAGTCAGGCCAGGAGAAACAGATAGTACATCATATATTAAAATCTCCTTAAAAAAGGCTTCATAAAACAGAAAGCCTGGCAGAAAGAAAGCTTGCTTCAGCATGGAAGCATCTTTGTATTTATACTGCATCAGCATCTGCATGTGTGTATACAGACAGACACACACAGATACGGGATCACTCAGGATTTAAAAAAAAATGCTCAGTCAGCCCACAAACGAATTTCAAAACAAAACAATCTAAACGACCTCACAATCAATCATTTTTACTGTAAAAAGAGGTAAATCAGGGCACCGTGGCAACAAGATAAAGACTTCAACCCTCCACGTCCAGTGGACCTGAACAAAATACCCACAATGCAACTCAGCATGCAGCTGAGGTGCATCACCTACACTTCTAATGTTAAGCCAGTGAATTTAACAATGAAATGAGTATGTCGGCCTCCTGGACCATCCGCCACCTGCCACACCTTCAGGCCCTCAGACGCCAACCCCTTTCAGCTCCCATTGTTCTTTTAATGTTAATTATCAATGACGATTCCATTTCAAAAGGAGTGTTGATATGCATTCCTGTTCCCGTCTGCTCTAAACAGTGTATACGGGAAGATAAAATGCAACAAGAAATAATGCATGCATGCATAACATATTCAGCACATACACTGATTACAAGTTTTCAGAGACAAGTTTTTATCTTCCCCCAGACACCATGCTAAGATTCAGTTCTGGAGAAAAGCAATTTACTTTCCCAACTGTTGTTTGATAACTTGTGTTACACACACACACACACACCTGCCGCTTCCTTCATATCTAGAAAATGCACGTGGGGAGTAATTAAATTTTTCATTATTCAAAAAGGGTCACCAAAACTATTTGGTCTTTTCTTTTTAAGAAAAAGAGCAGACCAATCTGGAGCTGGAACATTCAGACAAACGCGTGAGGGCCAGACGGGGGTCTGGGGAGCAGCAGCCCAAGCCGCCAGCCTTCCCAGCATGCCGCTGCTCCATCCCCCTGCCACCACCACGTCTGTCAGGAGGCCTCGCTTCTACACTCGCCGTCATGGCCGCATCTCTCCTTCAGTGGAATTCTGCCTGAATTTTTCAAGCC
>JABFEA020000001.1:14684330-14699922 GCA_019775915.2 Cyphomyrus plagiostoma | reverse complement strand
AAGAGATGGCACCAGGATGCACTATGGGAAGAAGGCAAGCTGGCGGAGGCAGTGTGATGTTCTGGACAATGTTCTGCTGGGACACCACAGGTGCTGGCATTTATGTGGATGTTTCTGTGACACGTACCACCCGCCTAAATATTGTTACAGACCAAGGACACCCCTTCATGCCAACGGTATTCCCTGATGGCAGTGGCATTTCAGCAGGATAATACACCCAGCCATATCACAAACATTGCTGAGGAATGGCTTGAGGAACATGAAATATAGTTCATGGTGCTGACTTAGCCTCCAGATTCCCCAGATCTCAATCCGATTGCACATCTGTGTGATGTGCTGGACAATCAAGTCCGATCCATGGAGGTCCCTTACAGGACTTAAAGAAGCTGCTGCTAACATTTAGATACCGCAGAAGACTTTGAGATATGTATAAAAATGCTTCTAACTTTGTGAAGAGAGGACCGAAAGTCATTCAGTGGCAGGAAGGCCAAAATTTTACCAATCACCTTCTCCTCAGCCCATAATAGTTATGACAACAGAGAACCAGCATGATGGTTGAACTGTTAGTGGTGGAGGTGAATGATATTTCAAAGCAGAATACAGTGGTACCTCGGTTCTCGAACTTAATCCATTCTGGACTCTGGCTCGAATCCTAAAAAGTTCGAGTTTTAATCGAATTTTTCCCATAAGAAATAATGGAAAACCAATTAATTGGTTCCTGGCCCCCCAAAATACAGCCAAATGTGTTTTTTAAGCATTTAAACACAAAATGAACAGGATAAAACAAGAAGAGCTTTTTTTTTTAATGGCTTCCAAAGCGATAAAGATCTTATCCCGACATTACCCCTGTCTTGCCCCAATTGTCCGCTCCTTCCGTGTGTCACACCCCCTCGTTAACCTCGTGTGGGATCCCCATGTGATCAGCTGTTTCTGGTTGTTGTCATTAGTCCGTGATGACCTTTGCCCTTATTGGCTGAAGAGTTTAGTTACACGCATGACGTTTGTATCCCATACAGTGCCGATGCGTAATCTGCTATCTCTCTCGAATATTGCGTAAAGCAGTGAGAACTGGTTTTCAGTTCATTTACTTGTTGAAATAAAGTTTAAATAAATTACATAAATGCTCTAATAGTACACGTAATTTAGTGGTTTATTTATTGTTAGTTACTGTAATGTTGCGCTGCTTTATTTGGTTAATCGTCCAGTTTGTGAAGAAGGCATTCAAGTAAGAATTGCATTGTAGTATGCCTCATTTCCCGGCGCGTACAAGTTATATTAGGTCGGCGTTCAAGGTTCGACTTATAATATTCAGATCGAGATCTAGGTCAAACTGGTTTGTTCCACTTTCAAGAAATTCTAGTTCTAGTGAGTTCGAGAACCGAGGTACTACTGTATTCATAAGGGAAATCTCAGCTAAAATGATTCCTATTCGTGCAGTGGAGTTCCTGGTAGCTCTCCTGTGTGTCACATCCACCTCTCGTGCTCCCTATCTGATCCTGTTCCTCCTCAGTCAGTGCATGTAAGCATGTACCTGCAGGGGGCGCCATAGACTACAGCTGGGCGAGTGAGACACTTATCACCCTGTAGTAGATTAGCCTACTGAGTGATAATGTTGTGGGCTGCACTTCTTAACATGTACAATCAAAGTTAAAAGTGCAGCTTTCATCCAGCTTCCTCCATACCGCCCCCAGCGCTGAGTGTAAGTGGGGAAATGATACATGAATATGGCAAGTCAGCTTCAGAGTCCTCAGCCACTTAGTCACTGCTGTGGTTGCGAACAGCACTCATACTTTGTCTCGGCTAGGAAACCCACTATGTTTCATCCTTTTCTTTTTTCCCCTGAGCTGAAATCCCGAGCGACTCAGCTTCGATCATCATGTTCATTCAGGATGGAGTGTCTCTCTGTAAAAACCGAGCGCTTCTGCCCGGACCTTGTGGCTGCTGTCCCAGGGAGCTGCAATAATGCAGGAACCGTCAGCACATTTCTGCCTGTGTCAAACATCCACAGGCCCTTTTAATAGTAAGGCTAAAGCAGAGTTAAATCCCATCGAAACAGCACTCTTTCAGGATTGGTCACCGGCATCAGAGAAAGGCTATCAAACAATGGCTTCATTTTGCCGCAGTGACCTCAGGGTACAAATTCCCAAAGTCTGCAGCCCCAACCGTTTCTGTTCTGCAGAGCCAGTGGTTAAAGCACTACATTTTTTGCATTTATATAGGTGCCTGCATATCCTAGGGATTTTTTTTTGTGCAATATCCGTGTTTTTTATAATGCAGTGACAGCGCCCATACTCCACTCTCCCTCAAAAATGACATATAAATAATTGCGTTCAGCTATCTGGCCGACAAGTTCTCCAGGACCAAAAATGGCTTTCAGATTTGTCCTTCTAAGGAAACCCTATTTCTCACGACATGGGCCAAGCCGACCCACTACTGTAAAGCTACAAGGGTGCTCTCATCAATCAATTAACTAATGATTATCTGATTATCCCTACCTGAGGGTGTCCTACTTACGTCCTATATCTCATTTCCCCAACTGCTGAGTCTAAAGCAGATTTATTCTTACAGTAATCCGTTTTCTTCCAGCTGTGGTTCAGTGGTCCTTGTTGACCAAAATATTTTCCAGTACCAGTCTGTGTGTTTGGAAACCTACTCTTGCTTTGTTGGGTTATTGCATAAAAAACCCTTGGAAGAACCACAACTCTCTGGACCCAGACTTGTGCAACACCTTTTTTGCATGTAAACAAGTGTTCAAGCAGACCATACACAGTTTATGTACATACTTCATTGCAGAAACCTTGTTAAAATGTTTCTACAAGGGACCCCATATGACAACAGATCATATAGACTTAGTCTACTTCCAGAAGAATATTCTTATAATAAAAAACCTCTCCAGTAGACTCATTTACAACAGCTGAGCACCGTTCTTTTTTTTTTAAAAAAAAAAAATCTCCACAAAGAAAGAAAAATACCCATAAGACCCTTTATTATTGAGTCTTATATCTCTAGAAAAACATCTTAATAGTGCTTTTTTCTTTAATATGCTATTACAGTTTCATTTTCTTTGCCATCTCTTAAACTGCATGCAGTTAATGACATTTCTGAAAATGCCTGAGAAGCACGTGTGATACTGTTATACAAACACAACAGCGGATCAGCTGACTCATTCTCACTGCACGTTCACCTAAAGGTTAAGAGTTGCACTGAAACTGAGCTGTCATGTGACCTGTATATCGCAGAGTGAATGACACAAACTCACTGCATGTTCACCTCACTACTAAAGGTTAAGAGTCGCACTGAAACCGAGCAGTCATGTGACCTGTATATCACAGAGTGAACAACATTACAAGATAAAACTTTATTTTTCCCGATTTATCCCATCTTAAAATACCAAAAACAAGGAATGTAATGAAATACAAGAAATAAAATATAATACAAAATAAAATAAAGCACACAAGTAAATCAAAAAATTGCCTCTCATACTTGTAATAACAGTCACACACTGACGATCCAAAATCTCAAATTGCTTTATCAACTATTGCTGTTCATTCACTCTGAAGACACGTTTCCTCTGACCACAATAAATGTATGTGTTAGAAACTGAACCACAGTGTGTCTTTGAATAGCTCAGGTGGAAGAACAGAGGGATGTAAGCTAACATCTTTAGGTTACCGATTTGAATCCAGCTGGAAGCATGCAGTTTTGTGGGGAGTAGCTCAGTGGGTTCAGGCTGTGATCAGAAGGTCACCGGTTCAAACTGCTGGGTAAGTGGAGTCATGTAACTGTCAGGCCCCTCTGCAAAGTTTTAAATCCCAATTGTTCCAGGGACTGGCTGACCCAGTTTTTCTACAATGCATGTCACTTTAAATAAAAGCACCGGCTAAATTAATTAAATGTAACTGTTGATGGCTCATTTTGTAGTTGCTGCTTCTCACTGGATCCCTCCCCTGCTGTGTGTGTGCATGTGCCTCTCTCGCAGGCCTCCTCCCATAATCCAAATACATTCACTTAGAGGAGGAACTGGCATTTGTAAATTGCCCCTAGTATGTGAGTGTGTGCCCTGAGATAAACAGGCATCACACCTAGGATTTTCTCCTGCATTGTATTTCTTGGGGTTGACTTAAGCCCCCTCCCCCAGGTAATCCTGTGGAAGTTGGATGAAAATGGATGTACTTCCTTGCCTATAGGGATATTGTCTTAATGCTTGCTGCTCCTGTGTCACCCCTGGTTAGCCCCATATCTTTAATTCAAGCTCCACACTTGCAGATACCACAGCAGGAATTCCCCTCTAAGCTACATATCAGTGTTCTTAAAGGCTAATTTATCATCTGGCCGAGAAAACAGCTTGGGGATAAAGCTGGACTTTCAATGCACAAAGCGTGCATGGTAGCCGTGACCCAAACATAATTTTTCTTTCTACACATTCCACATTTCATCTCTATGTGGAAATAGAGATGAATGTTACTGGTAACCTTTTGTAACCTTTTAAAAATGGATTTTGTTTTCATCATTTGATGTGAATAGCAATACAGGATTGCCAATAGGGGGCGCTGTTATCACAGTGCTGAGGAGAGAAGATACTATCTCCAAGAGGTTACGTAATTGGGATATTTTTCACGCGATTCATGATTGCGTGAAAAAAATCACATGCTTGCATTGTAAGATTTGACCTCTGTGGTTCACTGGACAGCAATGGGGGGACTCTCTGCTGACACCTACTGGCAAGACACCACATTCTGACTAATTCACATCTATGGATAAGCAGACAGCTCAGCAATACCTCCGTGCTACAGGGACTTGTATCAGGAAGCTGGATTTTTGGGTTAGTAAGATTTGTCGGATTTAAGGTATCCTGAGCTAAACATGAAAAAGATAAAATGCTGTACCGTAAATCCGACAATTTATCCAGCTAACCAACAAATCTTGCTTCATGATACAGGCCCCTGGTGACACAGATTTCCCTTATTCAACACAATAGATTTCCATGTCTATTTAGTTTATATTTTGAGTGAAATACTTGGTGATTTTTAATTGAATGGACCCAAATAACCGTTCAAGTACTTAAGATAGTAATACTAAATGAATTTCAGTCAGCAGCTCGGGACTGATTTTAACTTTTGCTATCTGTGTTTTGAGACTTGCCATACACAGGTCTACAAATTGAATAGGCAGCCCCCCACTTCATGATGTGGATGGGGAATTTTTGGGGGCTGATCCATAACATCCAGAATGTTTCACGAGGAAAACAACTGCAAAGATGGCCTGAGGTATAATCCAAAGATGTGTTTAATGTTACTGTTTCAGTTATCCTTGGACGAGTCACTGTTTCAAGGGCTGAATAGCATCTGAAGACAGGATAAAATTTGTTCAGCCGTCAAGGTATTCTTTAAAGTGCTTAGCTTCTTTAAGAAATATGTTCTATTCTGAATTTCATCCATAATTTTCCATAACAGCATCTAAACTAATATGGGATGTTTCTGCATTGTTTGTGTGTTCAGTAATTTCCCATTTGGCCTAATTACCCCCAGCTGACCAAGACCTGAGACAAGATATATTTCAGGTTAGATTTCAGGTATTGTAGAAATAAGGTTCAGTCTGATTGGATGAGACCATTACAGAAAACAATCATATTTTTAATCAGACATGTATATCAAAAGTGAAGTATCATTTTTAGAAAGCAGATACAGACAATTGTGGATTAAGTGCTGTGCTCAAGTGCCCAATGGTGACATCACCCTTCTGACCATGGGATTTGAACTGGCAATCTTCCCATCATAGGTACAGAAACCCAACCTGTGGAGCCATTCTCTATAAAATTGCATCCTTTGAATCAGATTTGGACCAGTAAACTATGGATGTTAATTCATATTCCACTACAGCCCTCCACTATTCCACGTGACCTATTAAAGGAGACACTGGATAGCAAATTCAAACATGCATATTTATTTTGTTTGTTTGAGAATGAATGAACATTGAAAGTTGATAAAACAATCAGAAATTTTGGATTGACTTTTGAGTTGCTAGCTGTCTGGTATTGTTAGAGGAAAATGGAGTTCCTGATGGACAAGTGCATAAACCCAGGACGAACACAGAGATTTTACCAGAATGGAGCTTGTAGCCAACTGTAGCCAAAATCTGTGAGTTGTGAGCCATCACCATGTCCCACTGAGGTGTGCTGTAAATCCCCACGTGGAGCACTCAAATCGATCTAGCACAAATTGTTTTTGAAATCAATGCAATTACAAGCAAGGGAGGCTTCACCCCCGTCTTTATAATGGTGTTTTTTTGCAACACAGTTACTCCAAAAATTGACTACAAGACACTGAAATTGCCATGTTTTAGTTTTCCGCTTGTCTAAGCTGAGCCAAGAGAGATTTTGTTAGTGCTTTTCATCAGCACCTATTATCAGCTCTAGATATTTCTTTCAAACTACCTGAGGTTTGTTCGAATACCACCCACCGTGTACCTGCTGGAAATATTCAGAGAATACTGATTGTTTTAAGCGGTTGCCTGCTGTTCATGTTTGAATCCATAAAGCAGACTTTTACATATTATATGTGATTTATCTTTTGAGAAACTGAGTCAGTTAAAGCCATTTTATACAGAAAAGCACTGTATGGTTATTGTGTGACTTATTACAATTTATGTTTCAATTTTGATTACTAAATAAAGCTAAATGTTATATCACATGCTTCATTCTAAAAACCATTTAGCTTGCAATGTTTCTTAAATCAGTGAGCTCAACATTTGAGTTTGGGGGTGGTGAACAGCTGTGATCAGAAGATTGCCAGTTTGAGTCCCGGCCTCAGCAGGAAACCCACATGTGCTTCGGCCCTTGAGTAAGGCCCTTATCCCCCAGCTCCAGGGATGCCACAGATCAGCTGACCCTGTGCTGTGACCCCTCAAGCTATGTAGACCAAGGTGGGGTAGATGAAGAGGAGCAGTAAAATATTCTTGTGCAATAATGCACTTCTATATTATTTTCATAGTCATATAGTTAAATGTCCAGCAAGAATATAATTTTAGACATTATACCAGCAGATTAGTTTCTGTATTTAATCAATAATTTGAACTATAATAAGCATTGTGCCTTTTTACACCCACAACATCAGGTAAGCCTACCAGAAGTTAATGTAGAAAGTCTTAGCTGATTTAGATGATTCAAATCACTTTCATAAAGATATTTAATGTGTTCAGCTGTCTGCTTAGCTTTATGTTTTACCATTTTGCCTGCTATTCTGTTATGGAAGAAATGCAGTAGAACAAAAGTCATACTCATAAAAATCTGAAAAGTGCAAAAGATAAATGCAGAAAAAACATTGCTGTTGGAAATATAGGTAGGTATGGTAAATATCGATCAGGCACCAAACCAGCATCCAAACATGGAAACAAAGTCATTCTTATCTTATTGGTACATTGTCATGCCTCCAACCAATACAATATGCCTGATATTTGCAATCTAGATGGCTTGTGTCCAAAAATACTGACATCTGCTGCTGTTGGCACATGACTCTGTAAACCAATGGGCTGCCAGTCTGTCTTTGCATGCTAATGAGTTTGACAACTCACTGAAAAGTGTATGTGTTGCTCTGTGGGTTAGGACTCTGTGTCTGTGATTAGACAGTTGCTAGTTCATATCCTGTGGTTGGCAATGTGATTTCACCATTGGGCCCAATTTCTCCAGGAAGTGGCTGACCATGCTTTCTTAGTCATACGTCACTTTCTATAGAAGTGCCAACTAAATAAATAAATGCAAGTGTAAACAAATCAGACTTGTGTGGGATATTTCAGGATTTTAGGAAGATACACAGTACAATGACAGTACACCTTCAATGCAAAGATGGATTTGAAGAATACTAAAAAGCCATTTGGGGAGAAAATGCCATTTCCGAATAAATAATTTCTCATCCCCAAACTTTGTAAATCTTGTTCACAATCTTGCTCAGTGTAACCCAGGACTGGAGAAACGGTTACAGAAGAGAAACAGATGGAGAGGTATGACCAAGTCAGAAGGTATAAAGCAGGCAAGCATAGATGGACACATATTACTCAGTACGCACAACACATTTTCAGAATAATTGTGCTTCAGATTATGATAACAAATTTATATACTGTTCATTGAAGGTAATTCTCAGTAAAAATATTTGGATAAGTTTATTGATTAATATATCCAAAGGACCATTTTATGTATTGCTGCAATAAAATATCTAATTGTATAAAATCTTAAAATTTTAAGATTCTTGAGGAACATAAAAGGTTATCCACGGTCATTTATTCTTAAATTACATCCAAATAGGATACAGTATGTTCTGATATGTTTAATTACAAACTACAAAATTATTTACCATCCTTTTGACACAATGTATTCAAATCGGTATATGTATTAACGCTGCTGAACTTCTGCACATTTTCCCCCTCAGGATCGCTGATCAATATTAATGATTTTCAAAATGACAGGTATACATTGGAACAATACAAACCGATTTTATTTCTATCGAAAAAGTAAAACTCCGATATAAAAATAACTAAAATGATTCCTTGGTCGCTAAACATATACCTTAACATAAAAGAATTTGAAAAGACAGGATATATTTTTAATGATTCTCATTTATTTTTTATTAATAAAGTCAGACATTTCTATATGATACGATACACAGACACTCAAATGTAGACCGGTACCCTAGTCTGGATAAACCGGAAGCGCATTTTACCTGTAGCTTGATTGACATTTGCGTTGATCGCTCATTTGATCATGATCTCACGTCTAGATCCCGCCCCCACCGAGAGCCGCGAACTCTGACCCCTGGCGAAAAGCGCCTGGAAGAGCGGTGCTGTATTTCTACCTCCTCCGCAGAGACGAGCGAGGTCTCCATTTAAACGCGGCTGAACGCCGAGGGATGAGATTTGACTCCTCGCGTTGGTGATCCGGCTGCAGAATAGGGCTTCGCTCGTCTTGATAAAGTACAGCGATCGTGGAGACGGGAGGGAGATTAAAAACAATTGGAGCACGGAGGGAAAAAATACGCGGCGCTGAGAGAATAATACTGGCACGTAACAGGGCGATAAGTGCTAACGTTAGCCGCAGCTAGCAAACATGGCGAGCGCCTCATACCACATCTCCAACCTGCTGGAGAAAATGACGTCCAGCGACAAGGATTTCAGGTACCCGCGCTTGGAAATATGCACGCCGCTCTTAGACTGCCCTTCATTAGCAGACTGCACCCGGTTTTCTAGCGCTTTCCTGTAGACCTAGGGGCGCTCTTCAGACGCAGGTACCCGGCCGGCTAGACGTAAAGCCTCGCTTAGTAGGCCCAGCCTCTGTTTATATTTTGGGAACTTATTCGTTATGGCTAACATATTAACCGTACTTATTGGAGGGTTAATAACAATTGTTTTTTCGGATGTTTTTCTTTATTTTGATCTCCTTTCTGGCTGCTTGGTTGAGTCGCCTCGTTTCACCCCGTCGTAGTTGAGGTGGAAGGCGGCGGAACAGGGCGCGTTAGTCTGGCTCTGGCCGTGAGCTTGACGGCTCCCGCGGAGCGGCGCGGGTCGGCCTGTTCGGCTGTGTCCCATCGTCGTCGACTGGCCACCCAGTCTCAGCCGGGGCAGGGTCTCACGGCACGGCAGGATTCATTCGCACCGAGACTGACGGTTGTAGTTAGATATCCCCTAGCCTGTAAAAGTAATTCTAATACTGTGCAGGGCTAATTAGGCCTTTGAGAAGGTAACTGTCACTGAAGGCGTGTCTTCTATGTGGGTATGCGGTCAAATGTACGGGTTGCTTCGGCAAAGTTCAGCTTCTTTTTTATGATTATTATTATTATTATTATTATTTATTTTTTGCGTTCCCCATTCCTCTTTTTTCCTGAATTGGGTATTGCCGATTTTATATTTGGTAATTCATTCGTTCCTTTCAAATAAACATTCGGTATTGCCCGAGGCTGAAATGGTAAAATGGTCTGCCTGTCCAGTGGAAGTTTCTTACCCTGCATTATTAGTCTGTAAAGGTAATAGCAGGGTCATTCGTGCCTGATGTGCTAAAGATTTGTTAGCCGCACTAAAACAGCACAGCATTGACAAAAACTCCAAATCCTAAAAACGATCGTCTGCAATGTGTATTTATCATCAGTACTGTATACGGTGTTTACGTTCACGCTGGTCGGTATTTAATTACTGTGTTGAAACGACACACAACTATAATGCCACCATGGGTAGGAAGTGCAGTCCCTGATTAGCAGTGGGGGGATAATTGTTGCGTCTTCTGTTTAAACTATATGAAGATCATCTAAAGTACACATTTTATGGTGAATGTTAATCTGAACGAACCGAACTCGGGTCCGTAAGAAATGACTCAGATTCTGCCCATTTATGTGTCCTTGACTGTAACGCCCATCCGTCCGCTGCTTTGCAAGCTAAACGACGGTAGTCATTAAGGGCGATTAAAACACAGCTGTCACAACCCGCCAGCGATGTTATTTCAATGTCACGTTTAAGGCAAAAGTAGGAGGCTGAGTTGCGCTTTTGAAAAGTGCAGTGCGACAAAAAAGTGTACTATTGATGTGGGTGGATGAAGCCGGTCTTACTTTAAATTATCACAAAGAAGCGACCCTTTTCAGAAAGGCTGTTTCATTCTGCAAGCACAGCAGGTTGATGAAGATGGGCCTTGTGCTGCATCTTTCATTTTAAGATGTCTCCGTGTATGAAACAGACTGTGATTGGAGCAGAGGCCCTGTGGTGCTCCTGTGTGCAAGAGCGCAGATAACGCAACAGTCCAGAAACGCAGACGACAATAATGGCGCACTCTAATAGATCAACAGTGAAAGTGACAAACCAGTTTGCTGCTCTGTCACATGATTTGTACAAAAGTTCTGCCTCACGCTGGATTGTTTTTGTGGGCTTGGAGATTTTGGATGTGACTCTTTCATTAATAAGTAGACTGAGTGGAGAATGCATTGTCAGTGTTTTGCAGGCCGCATGTGTTTTTGGGCTGGTTCTGGGAAACTGAGGCTGGAACATCAGCATTTTAATGTTGTGCACAGCAGGAGAGGGAGAATGAGGTGTGGGGAAAGCCAGGCATGAGCTTTAACAGTTTGGTGCATCATTGTGTGGTGTTAAAGATGTTAGTCGGTTACAGTGTGCAGTGTTGAGGTGGCTTAGGTGAACTGTGAGTGGGCTCTGGGGGATGTAAGTGCTCGTGTGGAGCTCGGCAGTACTGGAACGAAGGCAGTCTGCCCTCCCATCCCAGCCCCAGGAAGTCTGTTAGGAGTAGCCGCCATGGATACTTTTGGCTGCCAGTCGATGGAGGTGCGCGTCAGGGCCTGGTGCACGATGCAAAACCTGCTCTCACTACTGCAGAGTTATTGCATATTGAATTCAAATGCCAAAAAAGATGGGTAGATCTACAATATATGGACAAGCTTTTCAGCCATTCACCATTCACTTTTCAGTACACCTGGCCATTACAACTATAGGAAATTCTGTGATGTCCCATTCTAAATCCATAGGCATCAATATGGAGTTGGTCTCACCTTTGCAGCTATACCTGCTGCCACTCTTCTAGGAAGGCTCTCCACGGTTTTGGGGTGTGTCACTGGAAATTTTTGCCCATTCATCCAGAAAAGTATTTGTGAGGTCAGGCACTGATGTTGGACCTGAAGGCCCGACTCGCATATTCTGTTCTAGTTCATCCCAAAGGTGTTTGGGGTTGCGGTCAGGTCTCTGTGAGGGCCAGTCAAGTTCTACCACACTAAACTCTCCCAGCCATGTCTTTATGGACTAGCTTTGTGCACTGGGGCACAGTCATGCTGGAACAGAAAGGGGCCTTCCTCAAACTGATCCCACACTGGTGAAAGCATATGATATAATTGTCTGAAATGTCTTGGTATGCTAAAGCATTGAGTTGCACTGGAACTAAGGGGTCTAGCCCAGCCCTTGAAAAACAACCCCATATCATTATCCCTCCTCTACCAAATTGTACAGTTGGCATAGTGCAGTCAGGCTAGTAACATTCTGCTGCCATCCACCAAACTCAGACTCTTCAATCAGACTGCCAAGCAGAAAATCCTGATTAGTCGCTCCAGTTTCCACTCCCCCAGAGTCCAGTGGCGGTGTGCTTTAGACCAGCGATTATCAACCCATGGGTCACGACGTAACTTTGGGTCCCAGCAAGTTCTGAAAGGGTCGCGAGGCAGAGTTGGAAATGTAAACATTTTAAAACCAGCCAGTTCCTATGCTATGGTAAGATTTCTCAGCCCCAATTCTAGAACTAACCTATATAAACCGGTCTTGGGTCTGCAAATGCTTCGTGCAAAAGTAGTGAACACTGAATCAACAGAAGAAGCCAAACCACAGATGCTTAATTCAAAATTCACTGGCACATTCAATCAAATTTGTGCGATAGGCATTGATTGGTGTGAATCTCAGGGTGCACTGCGTGCTTGTTCGTAGTGTTAATTTAAACCTGTACTTGGTATAGGGTCGCGACTGAGCAGGCATGATAAAGATTGGGTCGTGCTGTAAAAAGGTTAAAAACCACTGCTTTAAACCACTCTATCCGACACTTGGCATTGTGCTTGTTGATGTGAGGTTTGCATGCAGCTGCTTGGCCATGGAGGCTCATTCTATAGGGCTCCCAGTGCGCAGTTTTTCTACTGGCGTTTGGAGCTCTGCAGTTAGAGCCAACAGAGCGTTGACAACTCATACACTATGCATCTTAGCACTCGGCGACCTCACTCTCTTACATTATGTGGTCTGCCTCTTTGTCTCTGTTGTTCCTGAACGATTCCACTTTGCAATAATACCACTTACAGCCGACCGTGAAATATCTTGGAGGGAAGAAATTTCACAAGCTGACTTATTGTGATGGTGGCATCTTATTACTGTGCCACACCTGAATTCACTGAGCTATTCAGATTGACCCATTCTTTCACAAGTGTCTGTAAACCAGAATGCATTGCTAGGTGCTTGGTTTTATATATTTGTGGCATTGGGTCTGAATGAGACGGCTTAATTCAGTGATTAAGAGATGTGTCCCAGTACCTTTATCCATATAGTGCACCTGAAAGCACAGGTCCCTGCCTACTACTATTACATGCAGGCTCATATGCCCTCGACTCGTGAATTTGGCAGATGTTAAATTTGTCATTTAGCGGATTGAATTTGTCACATGTAAGTGATTGTTCATGCCGTTCACTGAAGAGGGAAAGCCGACCCAAATGACAGTGATTGAAATGTGGCGTAACCAGTCGGGAGTCTTTGGCAGTGATGAGTCTGCTCTTTTCCTCGCTCTGCGCTTTACCCACTGGCGTACAATATATATGCTTGTCAATGCAACATTCAGGCAATGCACTTATTCATTGTATGTGGCCCTTTTTTGGTGTTTTACTTTAATATGCTTTTAACAGTATTGCCACTAATTGCTGTCCTGTCCTTAAGCTCAGTTATTTTTTTTTCCCAGTTTAAGATGAGCATGCCTGAAAAATGTCAAGGAGCCATATATTACCATGACACTAGCAGCAACTGTACCGGTCAAAATGGAGACATTGACTGATTGTTTATCCTGAGGAATGGGTAGGCTTTACACCCTCCTCAGGGTTTTGTATTTAATTAAGAATATGCAGGATTAGCCTTATACTTGCAATTCTTGAGTGAACTTTCTGGTGTGTCCTGTTTTGATAAGTTGTCGAGCACATAATCACTTGGGGCACTGTTCATCTCAGTTCTTCATTTTGCAGTTATCCTTCCATCTTGCCAGCTGTCTCACAATCCCCCCTATGGCAGAACTGTCATCTCATTTCTGTGCAGCTGGATGGGATTGTGTCCATGGAGTATGTGCACGTGTTTCCTGCTGCGTGATGCAGAAATGACACATGGTGGTAATGCTGAGGGTTTTCACGTGTTCCTGTCTGCTCTGTCTCTCCTGTCAAGTACTGGGTGCATGTAGTCATTCAGTAGCCTTCGTTCTTGAGATTTGTCCTAGTCAGGTCTTCTAAGGTTTACCACTTGTTGGATTTGTGTGTCGATTTGTGAAAATGCAGCCGGCCTGATGTTTTATTACTCGTAGGGGTGTATGTGTCTAATTATTGTGTGATTCCCTCCAGGTTCATGGCCACAAATGACCTCATGTCCGAGTTGCAGAAGGACTCCATAAAACTCGACGACGACAGCGAGCGCAAGGTGGTCAAGATGATCCTCAAGCTGCTGGAGGACAAGAACGGAGAGGTGCAGAATCTGGCCGTCAAATGGTAGGCGCTGTGCACCTCAGCGGCGATCTCCTGCATGCAGGGTCACAATGTGGTTTGGGGGCAGCTCCCCACTCTAAGCCTTTAGCCTGGCGGCTAGCCCTACTCCAGAGGGCAAGTCCCATCTTCAGATGTGGTGTGGCGACGTTTAGTGCATCCAGCAACCTGTTATGCTCTTCCTCGACCCGCTGGTCACTGTGCGTAATTAATATAATCGCTTAAATAAATATTCTCTATCAATGTAATTTATAGTTGAAAAAGACATTGTTTTCCTGCTCTGCCTCCAGTTCCTGGTGCATGTTGTCTAACTTGCTTGCGAAGTTGTACATTGTGCCGGAAAGATAAATGGCCGTGTTTAGAGCTCAACAGCTAGGCGACGTTAATGTCAGGAAGTGGGAGCCTTTATTCTGTAGACGTACCCGGCAGGATTTACTTTCCTTTGTTCGGTTTGTCAGGAAGGTTACTGTGACGCCGCAGTCGATATTCAGGAGAACAGCATTAAGTATGAAATGGATCGTTGCTGTTGTCAGATTCAGATGAACATGTGGTTTATCACTGAACGCAGGGTGTGTTTATTTTTTGTAGTTGTCGTTTTGATCGTCAATCCCTGTCCCCTGAATTTTTGCGTGGTGTGTGTTCAGTATTTCCTTTACAGATGCTTAAGCGGTTTATGCATTGCTTTTGTTTGCCAGTCAATGGATCTACCAGCGCATGATGCTTACACATGTTTTGCTGGTAGTGACACTGCTGCAGATTGCAGGAGGTTTTTTTTTTTTTTTTTTAACTACTTTTAATTCTGTTTATTTTGCTGTCTCTGCTCTAGCTTGGGGCCCCTCGTCAGTAAGGTGAAGGAGTACCAGGTGGAGACCATAGTGGATACACTGTGCACGAACATGCTGTCCGATAAGGAGCAGCTCAGAGACATCTCCAGTATCGGCCTGAAGACCGTCATCGGGGAACTGCCCCCAGCTTCCAGCGGTGAGTGTCATGGTGCCTCCCCTGAAGTGAGCGTGGGTCCAGGGAGCAGCAGAAGGGGGTTTCTCCACCTCCGTTTAGAGGGGATGCACCATCCACGGGAGCTGCTGGATGGGCAGCCCAAGGGCTGTCCTAATGACTGCACTCGGTTTCGTCGGTCACTGAGATCTTAGAGTTCTTTGTGTTCCCCTCATGATACCCATGTAACTGCCGATGGAGCAGCGTCTAGGCATTGTGTCTTGGAGGAGATGGTTCCCGACCGTGTTTGGATACTGTAAGCTGAGTCCTGGGGGGGGGGGGGGGGGGGGGGGGGGGGGGGGGGGGGGGGGGGGGGGGGGGGGGGGGGGGGGGCGGGGGCCCCGGCGCGGCCGGCCCGG
>JABFEA020000001.1:14670569-14683652 GCA_019775915.2 Cyphomyrus plagiostoma | reverse complement strand
GGCGGCCCCCCTCCCCGTTGCCGGTGTTGGGCGCTTCATGGCTTTCTGGGGGCCGGGGGGGGGGCGGCCCGGGGGCAGAACCGTCTGCAGGGGGCCTTCTCAACCCCGTGCCACTTTGTCCCCCCCCCCCCCCCCCCCTCGCAGACAGGGCGGCCTTCTGGTGAACTTTCACCCCTCCATCCTGAGCTGCCTGCTTCCCCAGCTGACCAGCCCCCGCCTGGCCGTGAGGAAGCGTACCATCATCGCGCTGGGCCACCTGGTGATGAGCTGCGGCAGCCTGGTGTTCGTGGACCTGATCGAGCACCTGCTGTCCGAGCTCTCCCGCAACGACACCATGTCCACCACGCGCACCTACATCCAGTGCATCGCCGCCATCAGCCGGCAGGCCGGCCACCGGATAGGTGAGGCGGCCGCACACCTGCTTCTGAAGTGCTGCGTCACTGGGGGCAGCACCGGTATTAATGTCTTATTTCACAGATGTTTTAAAATGATAAATTTACCCCCCGCCCACCCGCTTCCTCAGTTTTCACTCTGGGAATCTTCAGATATACCGTAATAACTATATTTACCGCATCACATCTGGTTGTTTGCTGCATGGTTTTTTTCAGACGGCATTTCTACCGGTTTATTGGTGAAACCTTACCGGGTTTCGCCATCTGATTGGAGCTGGGAGCCTTCCAGTTAGACGCCCCTGTCGTTAACCCCTCTGCTGCTGCTACGCAGGGGTGTGTTGAGGATGCCTGTTACCCTGGGTCTGGAGGAAGCCGCCATCCCATTTACCTACATAGAAATTTTTTAATGCGCTTTTTTTTGTCTCTCTGTGGTGCGGCTTTGGTTCATCTTAACAGGGGATGATGCAGCTGTGCCGTTTCATGGCTTCGTGCTTTACGTTTACCCATGAAAGAACTCGACGAGTCTCCAGCTGAGAGTATATGAGCGAGCCAGACTGGATACCTCTGTGTCCATGTAACAGCGGAGCCAGCACTCATTTAGTGATGTTTCACTGGGCCTGATGAGTCTTGGCGGCCCGTCGCTACGTGAGCCGAGGATTTTTCTGACTTTTCTAAACCAAAAGGACGGCGAACTCTGCAGCAATTAAGATGCGCGAGATTTGGTGCCAGCGGTCGCATCCACTGTGTGGTTTATCTGTCTGCGTTTTAATTAAGTTTTTGTCTTTTGAAAGTGCCCCCTTATAGTTCTCTGCCATCTGCTGCACACCTCCGTGTTCTTATTCTTTATTCTGCTGTAGCCTTTAAAAGCAGTAGATATGGTGCCCTCTTCCCATAGCAGTGCTCTTCTGACCCGTGATGTCAAAGATCAAATTCGGGGCCAGTTCAGATATTTGTTAATTGATCGGCTACCACAGCCCGATCTAATTTCATTTCCCATATCTGCCCGGTTTACGTCAGTTTCGTCGATTGTAGGGTTCCATCATGCTACAGTAAGCCTGAGGCACGTGGCTTGAAACGACAAACTATATCAAGATGTCGGCCATGTGGAATGTCTTTGAATTGGAAACTCAGTGGCCTCGCAGCTACCTGCAATGTTTGCAGAGCCGTCTTTTCAAGGGGAGCTAGCAACAGTGTCATTTAATATAATAAATCTAATGAGGCACTTACAGAAACATCATAAGGAAGAACACTGCTAAATTGTGAAGCTTACTCAGCCGAAGAATGCAGCCATGCCTGCTGTTTGTGTACGTAATATTTTAAATGTGTGTTAACCCTCTGGAGTTAACGATGCTGAGTATCTTTCTCGTGTATTTTAGTTCATAACTCACTGAAATCTTACTATAGAAACATAAAAAAAACCACTAAATCCGTAATCTGTCTTATATTCAAAACGTCCATTGTCGGAAGTATTAAAGTTTTTTAAATTAGGTTAAATCGGCAAAAAAGTAAACTCTAGTCACCTTCCTTTGTTTTACCTGAATCTGGGGCATGCTCTCAGCTGAAGATCACCATTCACATTGTAAATAGCCACATTAGCACGTATTCAGATCGCATTCGCATGGTAATTTGAGGAACAGCGTAGCAATGAAACGCGATCCAGAAACATCCCCATCAGCGCCGTAAATGGGGGTGGGGGGACGTAGCCAGGTGCCAATGGCTCATTCATACACATGAAATTTGCTGCATATTCAATGAAAGGAGCCAGAAATAGTGACTTCGGTTTTTCTTATTTATTCAACTGAATGTTGCAACTACACCATTTGGTCATCTTCATGTAGCCAAGACTTTGCTGATTAGATATCTGGGATCAAAACAAACTGCCAGCATTGCTTATTATGTACTTTTATAATGTTTCTGCAAGTGTTCCAAACTGCATTTTTTAATGGCTATAGTTTGATGTCGAATTACAGACTTAACATAAATCTGACATTTTTACAAAACACACTAAGAAAGCTGAGTTTAATGCCAAAACAAATATATAAGAAATAATTTATTTGCCATGAATTAAGTTTATGATATTGAATGAAATGTGTGACCATGTCCCTGTCAGTGAAAGTGTGTTCCCTACCCCTAGACTCTAGAGGGTTAAAAGATCACATTGGGAATTGGTAGAGATGTATATTCGATGGATTGCATTGGGGTACCAGAAAATTGTGATGTGCCGGCTTCTGACTCTCGGGTGATGTCTGAAAGGGTGTCACTCCGCCTATTCATGCGTAACGTTCCTCTGAATGAGTCTGCGCCTGTGTGTCTCCCGGCAGGTGAATATTTGGAGAAGATCATCCCATTGGTGGTGAAGTTCTGCAACATTGACGACGACGAGCTGAGGGAATACTGCATCCAGGCCTTTGAATCGTTCGTCAGAAGGTCTGTTGTCTTTTTCCCTCATTGACTGATGTCAGGGGTGTAGTGGCAGGGCACCGATGCCAGTTGTCAGCACAGTTTAATTGAGCTGTATAGTATCAGCGCTTGTGGGAACCGCCTTGTGTGTGAAATCCAGTGAGGTTCTGTGCTCGGCCAGCCATGGAACTGCAGGCGTCTGATAGGCCGGAGCAGGCTTATCGGTCTCTGTAGAGCAAACCTCGCAGCTCAGGCTCAATCATCAAGTGTTGGCCTCGACGACAGACACACTGTGGCTAATAGCACCCACCTGCGCCCCCTAGTGTATGCCTGCTTGCCCTGCTTTCTTCCTAGATTCCCCTGCTAGCTATTGTTTTAATCTCTTAGAGCACGTGCATTTTTTCGGTGTGATCGTATGTGTAAAATCGAGTGGCAGTGAGATGGAAGCGCCAGCGGCTTTGAGCTCTCAGGCATGCTGCTGCTTTCATGCAGCTAATTGTCTCTTTCGACAAACCAAAGGTTCTCCCTATGGAGGCATAACAAAGATTTCTCCTGCAGATGTCCGAAGGAAGTGTACCCTCACGTGCCGACCATCATCAGCATCTGTCTGAAGTATTTGACCTATGACCCTAACTACAACTATGATGATGAAGATGAAGATGAGAACGCCATGGATGCTGATGGCGCGGACGAGGACTACCAAGGTGCGTAGATCGCCAACCAAGATGTCTACTATCTGAGCCCCCGCTGTGGCACTGATGGGCTGTCTGGGGGGCAGGGGAGAGCATAAGCATCTTGGTACAGCTCCCTTGGAACGCCTGTGCTTGTCATTTTCATTTGAATGCTCTCTCTGCTGAGTTAAACACCCTTCCGTCATTTTATAGTAACTGATGCAGGTCTCCTTCCTGATGGTTATAAAGTGCGTGCTGCAATGTCCATCGACCTGATTCCTTTGATGTACCTTTGCTTCTGTTTTCTGGGCCGATCGATGGTGTTTTGTCCTCCTTTTGAGGTTCTAGGCAGACTCTTATCTGCCAGGTGTAATCCTCTTTCAGATGTTGCCCGCACTTTGTCCTCTCTGTGGTTGAATATTTACAGCTATGTCTGAATCACCTCCCTGTCCGACCGTGACATTTTTTGGGGCCGGGCGGGGTTCTGTTCACACCCCCAGCCCACCGGGTCACACTTTTTACTCAGCGAATCGATTTTCGTTTTTTTTTTTTCTGGTGCCTTTTTAATAATTCATGCAGCCAGCTGTCCGGTGTGCTGTAAATGCCCTCTGGGGGTTGCCAGCTGTGGTATATGATGAATCTCACTGAATTATGATAGGGGCCCCTCCCCGCCCCCAAAGCTACCGTTCTTTAAAGGTATTATGGCTGGGGGCAAAAATAGGTAGTGCAGTGTAGTGGGTCTGTCAGAAGCAGACTTTGTCATCCAGCTCTTGCCTGAGTTTTGCTGCCGTGTCTGGAAGCTCCATCCTCCACCTGCATGGCCTGCTGCTGTTCCTCAGGAATCCCCCCCCCCATGTTTGCTTGGCTGAGATCCTGTGTGTTTCACACATCTCTGTGCCGTAACGTGCCCGTTCGCCTTGGAAGTGGGAGGAAAGGGTTAGTGAGATGCTCGGCTTGGGCTGCGTACCAATTTCTCATTGCAGCAGAAACTGCCCTGTCAGCTGGTGATTTTTAAGCTGAATAAATGTCCCTCCCTGTAATGATGTGACAATTTTAAAAGAAAAAAAAAAAAAAAAACTAGCATGTGATATATGCTGCCATGAGTTGGAATTCTCCTGGGTTTTGTTCTTCCGTCCTTTGCCATCTTAAATCCTGAGTGAGATTATCTCATGGGCAAAAAAAAGAATAAAGCCCCGCTTTTGTCAGCCGCAGTGGGTCTCTTGGCTCCCCACCCCCCACCCCCGCAGCTGTGATTTGGGATTTACTGCCATACGGTGAGATGCAGCCACATTTGGGGAGTGCAGGGCCACAGGCTGTGCTCTGTCCCTCCCTCCCTCCCTCACACCCGCCTGGTGTCATACGCCGCCCTCTACCCCCCACCCCCCCACAGGCAGCGACGACGAGTACAGCGACGACGACGACATGAGCTGGAAGGTGCGGCGGGCGGCCGCCAAGTGCCTGGCGGCGGTGGTGAGCACACGGCACGAGATGCTGCCCGAGTTCTACCGCACGGTGTCGCCGGCACTCAGCGCGCGCTTCAAGGAGCGCGAGGAGAACGTCAAGGCCGACGTCTTCTACGCCTACCTGTCGCTGCTCAAGCAGACGCGGCCTGCCCAGAGCTGGCTGTGCGACCCCGATGCCATGGAGCAGGGCGAGACGCCGCTCACCATGCTGCAGAGTCAGGTGCGCCCCCTGCTGTCCGTGCCGTGCCTTCTGCATGTCTCGGGGGCTTTGCTGGAATATTCCATCACCATCGATCAGACAGCCTGTGCTTTTAAATTGCCGCACATTTTTCCTAAGTTCGTGTGTGATTAGCTGTCACAGGTAAGCCTTTAAAATTAGAAATGCAGGCCTTTGTCAAAACATTAAACATGAATAATGTAGGTTAGGGCTGGGCGATATCATATCGATATGGTGCATGTAATAATCACCAGGGCTTCAGATGACAAAGCATTTGGCCGGACACCAGCTTTTCGGTGCTATACGGACATTTATTTACGCCCACAATTTGTTAGGCAGTTTAGTAGTATGGCTAAAATATTAATGAGGCTTTGTATGACATCCAAAAGTCATTATTAGTGTAAATACGGCGTATCCTTATGTTTAATATATGTGTCAGACTGCAAAAAGTACCACCACACCGCTGACGCCTTTTTACCTTGTGTATCCACGAGATCTCCTCTGTTAAGATGTGGTGGCTGCTCTTCTTCACCGCGACTAGTGCATACTGCACTGAGGTATACCAAACCGTAGTATACCAAACCATAGTATACCAAACCAGTATTATGTGGGGTTCTCCGCTAATCGAATTTAAGAAACATAAAGTTGATACAGATTACTAACTTTTGGGTATCTCAAAACGCATCTCAACGAGCCGTACTACTAATCCTTTTACCAAATTATGGGCGTGAATTAATGTCCGTATTTCACCGAAAAGCTGGTGTCCGGCCAAATGGTTTGTCTGTCATCTGAAGCCCTGGTGATTATTGCGCATGCGCAATTGATATGATATTGATATGATATTGCCCAGCCCTAGTGTATGTAAATAACTTCTATAGATGCGATGATATGAGAACATGGGACTCTGGTATGAAGGATGGTTCCCCTGAAGCCTCCTTGCAGTGTCCTATGGAGTCGTGAGGCTGCTTGGTGTTTCTTCGGCAGCTGAGCTGCCTGCCTGCGTGTTGTGGCTGCAGGTGCCCATGATTGTAAAAGCCCTGCACAAGCAGATGAAGGAGAAGAGTGTGAAGACCAGGCAGTGCTGTTTCAACATGCTGACAGAGCTGGTCAACGTTCTGCCCGGAGCCCTGACCCAGCACATCCCCATGCTAGTCCCGGGTACGACTGTCCACGCCTCGCTTAGCAACTTAGAGCCAGTCTGGGGGACGTTTGTCACTGATCAGGAATGTCGCAGGGATCATTTTAGGATGCTTTTAAAGGTGAAGAGCCATAATCTATAGAGAAAGCACAGCCTCATTGTTAGCCAAAGATATGTTTTGAATCTGTGAATGATAGGGAAGGAGTCTCTGTGGGGCCAGTCCACTTTCAGCAGGGGCCAGTGGCCCCCAGATAAGTCAGAATAATGGCTGTAGATGTTTATGGTTGATATATATCCTTGGCAGGAATCATATTCTCTCTCAACGATAAATCCAGCTCCTCCAACCTGAAGATTGATGCCCTGTCCTGCCTCTATGTGATCCTGTGCAACCACCAGCCCCAGGTCTTCCACCCCCACGTGCAGGCGCTAGTACCCCCCGTAGTGGCCTGTGTGGGGGATCCCTTCTACAAGATCACCTCGGAGGCCCTGCTGGTCACGCAGCAGCTGGTCAAGGTCATCAGGCCACTGGACCAGACGGACGCCTTCGACGCCTCACCCTACATCAAGGACCTCTACGCCTGCACCATCAAGCGGCTGAAAGCAGCCGACATCGACCAGGAGGTGAAGGAGCGGGCTATCTCCTGCATGGGCCAGATCATCTGCAACCTGGGTGACAGCCTGGGCTCTGACTTGCCCGGCACCCTGCAGATCTTCCTAGAGCGGCTCAAGAACGAGATCACCCGCCTGACCACGGTGAAGGCCCTCACGCTCATCGCCGGCTCGCCGCTCAAGATCGACCTGCGGCCCATCCTCAGCGAGGCCGTGCCCATCCTCGCCTCCTTCCTGCGCAAGAACCAGCGGGCACTGAAGCTGAGCACCCTGGCGGCGCTGGACATCCTGGTGAAGAGCTACAGCGACGCCGTCACGCCGGCCATGATCGACGCCGTGTTGGCAGAGCTGCCGCCCCTCATCAGCGAAAGCGACATGCACGTCTCCCAGATGGCCATCGGCTTCCTGACCACGCTGGCGCGTGTTCACCCCGGCTCCCTGTCCAAGATCGGAGGCTCCATCCTGGCCGAGCTCATTGCCCTGGTGCGGTCTCCCCTCCTGCAGGGCGGTGCCCTCAGCGCCATGCTGGAGTTCTTCCAGGCCTTGGTGGCTACGGGCACGGCCAGCCTAGGCTACATGGACCTGCTACGCATGCTTACGGGCCCCGTGTACGCCCAGAGCGCTGCGCTGGCCCACAAGCAGTCATATTACTCCATCGCCAAGTGTGTTGCGGCGCTGACCCGGGCCTGTCCCGCCGAGGGCCCTGCCGTGGTGGGCCAGTTCATACAGGACGTGAAGAACTCGCGGTCCACCGACTCCATCCGGTTGCTGGCCCTGTTGTCCCTGGGAGAGGTGGGCCACCACGTGGACCTCAGCGGGCAGCCTGAACTCAAGGCGGTCATCCTGGACGCCTTCTCCTCCGCCAGCGAGGAGGTGAAGTCGGCAGCCTCCTATGCACTGGGCAGCATCAGTGTGGGCAACCTGCCGGAGTACCTGCCCTTTGTGCTGCAGGAGATCTCGGGGCAGCCCAAGCGGCAGTACCTGCTGCTGCACTCGCTGAAGGAGATCATCAGCTCGGCGTCGGTGGCCGGCCTCCGGCCCTATGTGGAGAGCGTGTGGACGCTGCTTCTGGCGCATAGCGAGTGCACCGAGGAGGGCACCCGCAACGTCGTGGCCGAGTGCCTGGGCAAGCTCACCTTGATAGACCCAGAGACGCTGCTGCCAAGGCTCAAGGGGTACCTACTCTCAGGTAAACCAGCAGGGGGTGACCTTGAGTGCATGAAAGAATCAGCCCATGGTGTGCATTTTGTGTGCTTTGGGAGAGAATTATGCCTACTGGGTTCAAAAAGAATGAAGAGCCCAAGAAAGATTGGGCAGAGATGCTGCTACTGTTGAAAGATCACTTGCTGGTTATGGGAAGGCTGTGTGGTCTGCCATGGAGGTGATCGTGTTCTCGATTCAATTCTTCCAGGGTCATCTTATGCACGGAGCTCGGTGGTGACTGCTGTGAAGTTCACCATTTCTGATCACCCACAAGCTATCGATCCTCTTCTCAAGAACTGCATAGGTATCTTGCTTTACTTGCCTCTCTCCAAGTGGAACAATTCCTGCAAAATGTAACCTTGTTGCATATTAAATGGTAAAGAAGCATGCTTCTAAAGTGTTATCTGCAGTATCTTATTCTAGTTAAACCTATTTTGATCTGTAGAGAGTATTGTCATTGGACAGACCTGCATGTATGGTGAATGGACTAGTAAGCTTCTGTAACTCGTACCAGGTGATTTCCTGAAAACGCTAGAAGACCCTGACCTCAACGTCCGAAGGGTGGCTCTGGTGACCTTCAACTCGGCAGCTCACAACAAGCCCTCCCTCATCCGAGACCTCCTAGACACCGTTCTTCCCCACTTGTACAATGAGACCAAAGTTCGCAAGGAGCTCATCAGAGAGGTGATTACCCCTCTGATGGAGTCACTGGAGGCTGCCTCTGTTATTGATGTTTCTGCAGCATTCTGAGCCTCTGGCATTCCTTAAATTTCAGGTGGAAATGGGACCATTCAAGCACACTGTGGATGATGGGCTAGACATCCGGAAGGCCGCCTTCGAATGCATGTACACACTATTAGACAGCTGCCTCGACAGACTAGATATCTTTGAGTTCCTCAACCACGTGGAAGATGGGCTGAAGGACCATTATGATATCAAGGTAACGACCACAGCTCCTGCATCGTGTTGTGAAAGGTTATCAAGGCTTTATAAGTGATGGAGATGACCAGAAAATATTGGTGCAGCTTTTTAGATGTGGTGCAGAAAGTTGCTGTCAGCAGTAGAGTTGGCACCTTGAGCGAGAACATTCTGCTGGTCTCTTTCCCCAGATGCTCACATTCCTGATGCTGGCCAGACTGTCTACGTTGTGCCCAAGTGCAGTCCTGCAAAGGCTTGACAGGCTGGTAGAGCCACTGAGGGCTACATGCACCACCAAGGTCTGTACACTTCTTCTGTTTGTTCTGTTCTGACTCTCAGTATGTTCATCCTCTGATGAGCTTGCCGTTATTAGTGTAGCCTTCAAAAAACAGCTCTCCTGTTTGTTCTTCTCAAAGAGCTGTTAATTTGACACATCCTAAATTGTTTCAAGTATTCAGTACTTCAGGCGAAGACTGTCCTGTATAGGAGGTCAGCACATGTCATATTTGCTTGTAATTCCTGCCATCCTTACTGTGGGCCTGACAGAAACTGCAAATGTTGTGCCTGCAGGTGAAGGCCAACTCGGTGAAGCAGGAGTTTGAGAAGCAAGACGAGCTGAAGCGGTCAGCCATGCGGGCAGTGGTGGCGCTGCTCACCATCCCTGAGGCGGAGAAGAGCCCCCTGATGAGCGAGTTCCAGTCGCAGATCAGCTCCAATCCCGAGCTGGCGGCCATCTTTGAAAGCATCCAGAAGGACTCCTCCTCTGCCAACATGGAGTCCATGGACACCAGTTAAAAAAAAAAAAAAAAGGAAGAGAAACACAATATAAAGAAGAGAAATTCACCCATTTCCATAATTCAAAGCCTTGGGGACCCTTTTAATGTTCCATGCATTGCACTGAAATATCGGTTTAAAAAAGATGAAAAAAAGCAAAAATTTATTCAAGAAAAACCATAGTGATAAGCCTTAGAGCTTAAACAAATGTCCCCCACCCCCATAAGAACTGTACGGCTGGCCACTTGTTCACAATCACATTTTTTTGTCTAGTGTTTATATTTACGGGAATCTGCAGCTCTGCGTAGGTACTTCCATGGTGCATTCCGAGGTTGAGTAGCTTGCAGTGAGATGACAAGTTTTCTAAGGTTAGCTTTAAGGTGCTGGTGGAAGGATGAGAGGGAGGCGATCGGGTTTCTGACGTTTCCGTTGTTTCTGGACCACCTCTTTTGATTTGCATTTACTGTGCTGTTTGCTACCTGTTCTTGGCAGGTTTTGTTTTGTACATTTCGGTATCACCCCCGATGCCGATGACGGCGACCTTCTGGTCCGAGTGTCGGCGCGAGAGCCAGTGGCGGGAATGTGGGGGAGGGTCTGCTCTGTAGGATGAGCTGCATTAAAGACGTGCGGTGTTCTTGGGGAGCCGCTGTCTGAATGGTGTTTGTGTGGGCGAGGGGGCATTTCTCTCCGTTTACAATGGTGAGGAAACCTAACTGGTAGGATGGGGACACCCTCGCTAGGCCGCACGACCCCCTGCAGTGGCCACGATTAGGACGGCACTCTCCAGAACGGGCTTTGTGTGAGACAGGCCTAGCGCAAGGAGCTCATTCCTTACGGAGAGTAGAGCACGTCCGTTTGCTTCAACTCTATATTAATGTTTTTCAGTGTACTACCTGAACGACACTGGGAACAAGCCCCCAAGTGATGTTTGTAGCAAGTGAGCGGATGTTTTTTGTTTAAATCCTTTTCACAAGTTGATCATCAGTTCTAACCAATTTCCCAAGCGCAAAATAAATGAATCACTTAAATGATCAGCGTATAAACCTCTTATAAAAGGCCGCTTTCTCCCCCATGCGGCTGCCCCCTCATTTCAATGGAGACCAGGTTAAGGAAGTCAGTGATTTAGTCGGTCATTCCCTCTGTGGTTTAGGACCAGTGCGAAGAACGAGGCTTCAGGGCTCTGAACCTGCTTGTTCTCTGGAAGAACGTCGTACTCCTCTGTGTTGTGGAGAAGGGTATGTTGGAACATACATCTCTCATATCTGGAAAACCATCCACCAAGAAAGAGTAATAAAGTGTATTTCTGCCTGCTTTCAATTGCCTATATGCCACATTTTTACAATTGTCCTTTGTTAAAGGTGTCAAATTAGGAACAATACAAGAACCTACCGAATTTAACCTTAATTAACATGGTGTTTTATTTTACAAGCTTAATTAAAACTTGACATTCAGTGTCAGTGATAGACCCTTACCATATCCAAAGTTGTAAGAGAGAATTTAATATGGGGGGGGGGCAACTTTGACTTGGGTAGTTATTTAAGTATAGTTATGGTTGTGGTATGGCTTGCCGGTGGTTTTGTTTTTCCAAGTCTGCAAGTCCAACATTAGGATTGATGGGGGATGGATGCTGACCTTCGTGCGGCTTCGTGGGTCTTTCGCCGGGGTCGGTGACATTGGTGTCGGGGACAGTCGAGCTTCTGCTCTGCTCGTCGGTCTGTCTCTGCTGCTGATGAACTCCAATTTCATTTTCCACACTAATGAGTTCCACTAATAATTTTAAACACCAATTTGCCGCTTCGTAATTTACAATAAAGAGCGAGGGATAATGGCGGTCATGGTGGTGAGTCTGTAATGGAGACCGGAGTGGGGAACTTGGCCCCCTTTCAGTGCAGTTTTTGTACCCTTTAAATGCCAAGGTCTCCGTAACAGATTGCAGCTGCCTGTATTTTCCGGGTGCATTTCTGTTGGAGTGAGGCATTGTATTTGTTGAAACCCAACAATTTCAATAGTCTCTGGGTTTTTTGACCTCCCAAAACCTTTAATGGTCATATGACTCGTGCAAGGCAAATTTTTGAACATGAATGTCAGGTGACAAGCAGAGAGATGCTGACCAATGCTCTTTGGTACTTGCCTCTGCTTCTTGTTGATGGTTTTCCTCCTGGGCATAAAGTAACCGCCACCGCTGGAGCTGTGAATTTACTCTTGGAGGTGTGCGCCGTGTCTCCATGCTCTCCTGCTGGAGAAAATTCATGCCAACCCACTGCTGGGTCACATTCCAATCTCTCGAGAGCTGCTTTGAGTTACTGCTGGGAGACCGCTATGTGGAACTGAGACATCTGCTTATCGTGACTATGTCCATTGAGATGGCTGACCAATCTAAAACTTAGGTAACAGGTTTTCCATGAATGTCTGAAGCCCCTCAAAAAGCACCCTAACTTTGGCTGATGTGAGAGTTCAGGTTTTCATTGGAGATACCAGGGGCATCGCATTGTCCTGACCTGGCTACGGAAATGTGTTGATAATGTTGGGGGTCCAGAGACTGTGTGGGGTTTTATTCGTCCTTGTAGGTACTTGTCTCCAGAACAGTGTTTCTCCCAAGAACCTCTTGCTAAGTCTTCAACTTGAGCACTAATCATCACCTCCATTTGGTTGCATGTCGAGGAGTCTTATTTTGGCCCGTTCATCTAGTCACCTGTTTGTAATAATGAATATAAGCTCTGCCTCCAGTGATCACAGAGGATGCTCAGGGCCTGAAGTCCTTTACAGTGGGGTGCTGGTCAAACCTCTGGGAACAGCCAAGGCTGGCTTTGATTTCTACAGCCTCGGAGATGGCAAGCCAATCTAGTGATTCTTAGACCTGCAAATGAATGACACTTCTCCTGATTCTGCTTAATTGGTAATCAATAGTATACGCATAGTTACTGCTGAACACAATTATCGAAATATTTAAGGCAAGAATGCAGGATGGGGTGTAGTGAGAGTGGCACAAAATCGAGGTTCCCCTCCTACATCTATCGACGGCCTGTGTGTTGTCATGCACACCCCTTGATGTAGTACATCCTTGAATTTCGTTAGAACATCGTTGCGGTTTTATCCCCGGGGTTATCTCCATGCCATTTTTAAACTGGGGTGGGCGGTGAGGCTTCTTATGTCACTCCTGAAGTGTGTACGGTCTCATTTTGCTCCTGTTGGTCATTTCCCGTGTTGCTCCGGGCGGGCCCCCCCCCCCCCCGGCGGGGGGGGGGGGGGGGGGGGGGGGGGGGGGGGGGGGGGGGGGGGGGGGGGGGGGTGCGGGCGC
>JABFEA020000001.1:14634407-14651940 GCA_019775915.2 Cyphomyrus plagiostoma | reverse complement strand
CCCCCCCCGCCCCCCCCCCCCCCCCGGCGCCCCGCGCGGGCCGCCCCCCCCCCTGTCTGACAGCTTAGTATAACAGAGAAACACCCAAAGAAGTTCTGAGACATCTTGGGAAAATGGCCAATACAGCATTAACAGCCGTGCTCCAAAGCTTTTTGAAGTCCTGCAGATTTCACCTGACCCGTTCATGACAGGTAATATTTTAGGCTTTAGCAGGAACAAACACTCATCATATGTGGTGCTGCCAGCCCAGTGACCCCATCCATGACCCCGCATCAGGTGGCAGCTTCATAAGGTGGGGAATTCACAAAGTAGCTCCCATTGTAGGCTGCTTTTTGACTATGAAAAAATGAAAAAGCCTTCGGTCTCTTAGCACCACATGTCCCATGCAGCATTCCTCTATCTTTCGACCAGATGATTTCAGCCGTTGCTGTTCTCACCTCTGCTCATTGAAGGTGGGCAGCGTTTCTGTGAATTAGGTTTTAATGTTGTACTTGACAGTTCCAAAGAATATTGTCAGCACAAAACCCAGACATCTTTTGCTCAGAGGCGTTCTGACTTTACGCTGAAGGTGATTACACTCTGAAATCTCCCCGTCAGTTTTCCGTAACAGTCTATTCATAGTGAGCCTGCATCTCATTAAGCTCGGTGTATAAGGAGGGGGACAGCCAGCATGAGGTGATAGCACTTAAATTCAGGATTGCTATTAATAACATCCAAAGATCATTAAAAAACATCACTTTGACTAATAAATCTCACACTCTACTCCTACACCTGCTACTCTGAGGCACAATATGCTAAAAATATGTGGGGAAAATAAAACATATAAGCCAACGTGTAGATTGCCTTATACTGTATAACAAGATGTGATAGGTGCAGTGCATTTCCAAACCACTGGGTATGCTTGACATAATGGATGGTGGATAATTCTCATCAATTTAATGAGTTCATTGCTCAGTCCACATTTCCTCATGACCCTCACCAGCAGTTTGATCTGCCCCTTATAACAATCTGCTTATAGAACATCCTGTCTATTTGCTGATGTAACTGCCTTCAACTGTCGGACAAAAATGACAAACATTCCACTTGTCTTGGTCTCATTTTGTGTAATATTGTGTCTAATATTGGAAAAAAAGAATAATATTGAGTTTGATAATACTGAATCCTGTATCCAATATTGAGTTTGATAACACTGAATCCTGTATCCACACTGCGTGTGTAAAATTTGCAGGTTCTCCCGATGTTGCACAACATTCTATTTATTTAGCAAACACCTTCCTTTTCCTAAAGTGACATGCTCTTCAGAGGACAGGGTCTGCCAGTTCCTGCACCAGCTAGGGGCCAACTGTTAAATCAGCAGCCATATGAAAAAGGACACAGCCTCCTAAGCCACTTACCATACACTGCCCCCCGTACAATTCACACAAAGGATTCCTCCTGCAGTCTAAAGACACGCAGTTAGGTGAAATGGCACCTCTAAATCACCGTTGTGTGAGCATGCTCTCCATTGGGCTGACATGCCCATTAGGATTTTCCTCTACCTTGTGCCCTGTGCACTCTGGGATAGGTTCAAAAAGTGATCAGAAGATATTTTTCCCTGCCTCTTTTGAATGTGTTCCTGGCCAGTTGTGTGCCAGCTCTGCCTATAACTTCATCTGCCATTCCAATTAGCTGACATCCAAACTATGAATGAGTTCAGCACCATACTGGGGCCAATGCTAAATATCAGTGTGTCCTTCTGGGTGACTGAAGGCCAGCTTCCTAATAATGTTGACTTGGTTTCTTGTGCAAACCGCTGTCATAATCCTGCCTCCTCAGATGTTTCTCACCATCACCTGGCATGTAAATGGGTACAGTGATAGCAGAAGAAAATGGACCCGGTCCATCGATCTACTGCCAAACTACATTATCTACTAGCATTAGTAATGGGCTAAATGTGTTTTCAGCATCTTAATAATGAGACAAATATGTACAGTGAAGTGAAAGACAAATCCTAGGAGATCCCTTTATTATGTCACTGTGACCTAGTTATCGAGACGCACCGATGACCTACAGGCTCACCAAGGTTACTTACATGCCTTATGGCTTCAGTATCTCATACTGCTGAAGCCACCTTGTCTGATTACCTCTTAGGACTTTTTGGTTTCAGATCAATGTCTTCCACATAGGTACAGCTCCTTCTCCACTGCAGACCTTCTGCAGAAATTTGCTGTGATGTATATATTGTGCATGTGAAGCTCTTTTGGAGTCCCACAGCCTCATAAGTAGCCTATAAAGGGACACTGAACCGCTGTCAACACAAACAGGGTTTTACTGGATTTCAGTCAACGTGTATTTCTGTCTTTTGTGACTTGGAATAAGATTCTCCCTCTTTTTTAATTACCAATTTCTTTATGTCTGTGTATGAGAAAGAGAGGGAGAGAGAGAGATTAAAGATGACCTTACATTGCTAGCTAAATCCAAAGCTAACCTATGTATATAATGTATATATATATGATGCATTGGAAGGCTGTGCTGGTCCTAATTTTAGGTCTGTGGGCTATGATTAGGAGCTCTGTGCCTGCTGTAGCCTTTCATGGTCAGCAGAGGAGCTGAAGGTTGCCATTGTCTTTCAGAAGATACCCACAATGCAGCCGTCAGCAAAGACCTTGCATGTCTAGCATCACAGTTCCTGAATTGTGGCTCCAGTCTCAGAACTGGTACTGAAAGCAAATGTCCTGGTGTCTAACCTACCATTACAGTCCTAACAAAAAGCATAGTTCTAAATAAAAACATCATATGTAGTTTGGTTCTCTGCTGCCATACATGCCGAACAGAGCTATTAAACCATGTTTGCATTAACTGGATTTACCGTTTATTTAAATGTGGAAATTAAGGGGAAAATCAGTGGAAGAGGCACAACAAAAATACGGGGATTTATTTTTCAAAAGTCGGATATATGTCATCAGTATAAACCAAACGATACGTACTCGTCATCGGTGGGTGATTAATTACCTGTATTGTGGTTGTGTGCGAACAACAAGAAAAAATGACGCATAATATGTGTTCATATTCAGCAACATCAAACAAAACAAAACACATCCCGTAGCAAGCATGGTTTTCAAAGACTGTTCACCCGACATGAATGCAGGATTAAAACGCAACACTTACTTGTTCAGTCACAAAGATAAACTTCACATACGAGCAGCGGACGACTGAAATATGTCAATATGTGCGAGGGACACTCTCCCGCGCCACCTAGCGGACGGCACGATATTGTATGTCTCATAATGCTGTGGCGATCTCGTGAATTTTTACAACACGTTTGAGGCGATATACTTTAAGATTTAGACGAGATCTTTGTATAAAAATATGGGTTGTCATTTAATAGAAATTAGAAAGTTTCTACCAAAAACAAACCATTTGTAACTAGAAACTGTTTACATCTCCTGAGGGAGGGACAACAAACCAAAACAGTTGCGAGACTGAGTGTTCTTGGACAATTATAAAATTTTTATTGCCCTGAGGCAGAACATATCACTGTTTACAATCATCAATAGGCTAGCTCCCATTATTTTTTTCACGGGGTTTGTCTTGGGTCGATTGGGACGGCACTAAATGTTCAGCAAAATAAAGACTGCACGCTCGATATGCACGGTGCCCCCCTTTACCTCCCTCCCATTCACTCCCACTTTGCATGGCGAAACCCAGGAGCCGAACCAACCACATTTCGTGCGCACCAGCGAGAGAGAGAGGTACACACATAAAGATTACAAGCCAAGATAGACGCTCCACCACCGCCATCGACACAGCGCGGACCCCAGCGATCGGCAGTGCCTAAATGCTGCACAAGCTGAAGCTGTGGACTTTTTATCCCCTTGTAACTTTTCCTTTGCGGATTTCCATTGTTTTTACCCTTTGCTACGCGTGTCCTCGGGCGATGGTGGCGGGATCTCCGGGGTTATGGGAGCAGCCCCACGGCTTGCGGCTCGGGTTGAAGTTTCAAGGCTGGATGTAGCTGATTGGAGTAACAGAGTTTTATCCGAGAACGGAGAGGGGGGAGGAGGGGATAATCCGAAGCGCCTCTGCCTATGTGTGACTCTCCAGCGGCCATGTTAACCAAGAAGCCCTGCGCTGCCGTCTATCCGACCGGTAAGGGAAAAAGCAAAGGTCCAGGCAGGCAAAAGACGTTTTTAAAAAGCATTTCCCTAACTATGATGGCCTGATGTTTTCCAGCCTGTTTGGACACATTTCACTACACATAAGGGTCGGATTTTTTCTTGACATAAGCGTTTCTTAATGCTTTGTCTGCAATTCGGGTATGCATGCTGGTTTTATATTTTGGTGACATATCAATGGCGATTTCCTTATTACATAGCTTTATGTGGGAATGGGGAAGGAGGCGGCGTGGTAATGGTCTTCACGAGAAGCTGAGTGGTCTTTTTTACGCCCTTTTTTTGTTAACAGCTCTTTCAAATGTACATAAATACGTGGGTATCTAGCACCTCGTTTATATTTTATATTCTTCCACTTTTCTGCAATTAATACTCATCTTGAGCGATTTGTCAACTTTGTTATTTTGACTGGGGGGGTCTATCATTGTCCGACATTATCGGGGAGTGAAATTAATAGACAGACATTGCTGTATGAAATAATGCATTTACTTGTAATAAAGACCTAGATGCCTTCGATCGATTACAAGATGATCCCAAGATGTTGAATAAAATAATATACAGTGAATCAAATGTATGCAGTGCATTCTGTTTTCGATGATGAGGCAACGTTATGTATTTTTTTGTACATTTTCGCAGGCAAAGGGGGTGAGATTGTCTGCCAGCTGCAGTCTTCCCCCGGAGTCGGCGCTGGGGGTCTCCGGGCCGGAGCTGGGACCGACCCACCGTCAGCCGTCACGTTGCCCCCCATCAGGAACACGGGCCCCCTCACGGTACGGAGCACGCCTGCCGCTTTCACTCTGCCTTTTGCCTGCAACGATCAAATATTCCCCCTTTAGATCCTACACTCTGAAGGATGTTCTCGCAGCGCCGATACTGTAACAATCTCCTCCAGGAAACAAAGGTTTCCAGTGATACAGCAGCATGCCGCTTCATCCAGACGGATTTCAGCTTGTTATACCAAAAAATCTTAACCGTAAAACACACCATAAAACCCAATCGGTATGTGTAACATACATAAAAGCCGTCGGAACCAGTTTAAGTTTGGAGTAGTGACAAATATCAGTAATCGTTATATTATAGCGTACTGTGTGTATAGCATAACCGAGCTTGTCACTGTAAATCGAGCAGGATTCCACACAATAGAAATGGAAACATAGATGTGGTTGACGGAGCGCAATAAACACGATGGTGTGTATCTGCCTTAATGCCACATTAATATTTGCTTCATCATATAAAACGACGGTATCAATAGGACAGGAAATTGTTACCACACCTCTTTCCTGTGTGAAGTAAATATAGTATTTGTCAGCGAATAAATTGTTTTATGGGTGTGCGTACACACCTGAAAATAGCCGTTCAGCTGTGAGCAAAAGCCTCTTGCTATACCGCCTCTTTTATTATTATTTATTATTTTTTTAAGCTTGAACGCCCAGCTACAGGGCGTGACAGTGAAGTTCTTACCTGTCGACATCTTTACTGGTGTTCATTTCAACAGTCATGGATATTCCAGTCGGAAGCCTCATTCAGGTTTTCAACCAGGTTCATTTGGGTTCAAACAAGACTGGCTGTACTGGTTGGTTAATTTGTTGGTTTGATAATTGTACCACTATATCTACTGGCTACCTAAAGGTGAGTAACGTGGGCTAGATCCCATCAGGCTGAGAAATGATCCCTTACGTAATATAACTAAATAATAGTTAAGTTGAGTTTGTCAGAATTAGCAGATGTGCTTCTTAAAATGTTCCTTTACCGTTCTTTTGATCTGCTTGGGGTGTAATTTTCAGGGGCTTTTCTGGCTTTGCCACTTCCTCTATTGTCATGTGGTCTGCACTGCTTGGCAAATGGACACTTTTGTGAAATGGGGGGGGGAAATTGTGCATTTTCATTTTTCTTCACTTCTGATGGTAACTGGGACAAGCAAATGAAGGTTCTTCTGGGTTGGGTCAGAGGAACATGCGTGTTGCAGCCCAGTATATTTTCAGAGACAGTTTAACTGATAATTGCTGGTTGCATCACAAAACTGGGAAATGAAAGCAGGTTGGTGTAATTTAACTCTGGAGCTTTTATCCCCAGTGCATGCAGATTGGCTGGTAAGTGCTTCTCTGGAGTGTTTTTGGTCGCGTCGTAATTTGCTGTGCGTTGTAATCTCCCTCCTCCTGTGCATTTTAGCATTGCACCCAAACTTGCAACGGGTGCGCAGGCAGGGTGTGAAGATCAGTCTTGAGTGTGCACACTGCTGAGTGCAGCTGTCGTTCTGTGTACCTCTGTTGTCATTGCCGGGGGATCGGTGAGGTTTGTGTGTTAGATACACCTGGGACGGTCTGTCTAGAAGCTTATTTGTTCACCGTGTTGGCCTGTTCCCAGTAGCCAAGCCTAGAATCCATTACCATGAGAGAGGATTCACATTTTCAGAACCTGCCTTTTGTTACCTTGTCCTAGCAAAATCTTGGCAGTTTTCCTTGATCTGTCGCCAGTAATTAACCTCCAGATGGAGCTTGTTGGGAACTTGGAAACAGTGAACGGCGAATTCTATGGCTGATTTATGACAATGGAAGTCGGATCGAAGGCTTGTGGTGTGTGTGTGCTATCAAAGAGGCGTCCAGCTGTGTGTCTGTCAGGGTGCCCTTCAAAAACCTCAGCTGTCTGCATCATGTTTGATGTAATTAATGGCAAATCTGACAATATAAAGGTGCTTTTTCCACATTAGTAGATTTTTACATTGCAGGCCATATTTGCATATGTGTGTCTTGAATATTTGGGCGTACTCTGTTGGAGGCGTATCCTGGATCTCTGCAGAATCCGGATCTCCATGTCTGCTTTGACCTCTTGGCGTGTTTTGTGAGCTTGACTGAATGGTGTTTCACCTTGATGCTTCAGCTGCCATCTCCTTGGCTATGTGGTGTCGGAGAGCATTTTGTGTTCGTGGTCCAGGCGGGACTGAATCTTGTCCCCAGTGGTAACCTTGAGCTGGGATTCCATTTCATTTTCAAAGTGCATCATTAGAACCAAGAGACAAACCTTATAGCAGAGCTGTGAGCCAAAGTGACAGGACACCTCTTGGATCCACAGTGAGGTCTGGTTAGGCTTCTCTGGTGTTTTATTTTATTTTGCTTTGTTTTCACCTTGTGCTCTGATATTCATGCAAGTCTGCAGATGTTTTTGTGTGCTTTTCGTGTGACTTTGTTAGTCAGTCTATATCATCTCATCTTCACACTGCTTTTCCTGGTCAAGGTCGTGGTGGTAGCATGCTGAGAATGTTGCAGTAGATGTTAGTAGTGTTTCCTGTGGTTTGCCGTAGGACCTCCTTTACAAGATATCCAAAGCACATCACTTGACTTCTTGTAGTCCAAAGGTCCCTCTAGATCTCTGAAGTCCTTATCCTGTCAAGGAGAGTGAATCTGGCATGCCTAAGGAGAAACCTCATTTTGGCCACGTGTATTTGCTAACTTGTTCTTTCAGTCGCTACCTATGACCTCACTACTCACCATCATAGGTGAGGATAGCTATGTAGACTGACTGGTAACCATGAGCCTCGCCTGACAACTTAATACCTGCTTTAGCCCCACAACTGTCCTCAATTCCCACAGAGCTGCCACTACTGAACTGATCTGCCTGTCAATCTCTCGTTCCCTCTTAACATCACTAGTAAACAATATCGCTTGGTACTTCATATCTTTCACTAAGGCCACACCCCTCACCTAAAAGGATCAATTCGCTCTTCTCCCAAGAGAATTCCATGACCTTGCGCTTAGAGGTTGCTTCACATGCTGCATGCATGCTGGAGGTCCCCGTTGATGAGGAAGGCGACATCACTTCTTTTCATCCCCCATTCTGGATGCCCTTGCAGTCACTGCTGTGCCTTAGTGCCTCATCCTTGAGCATCGCAAACAGGAGAGGCAGTCAGACACACCCTTGTCAGAGGCCAACGGCAGCTCTAAACAGCTTTGATTTTTGTGGCAAGTTGCAGACACTTTTACTTCATCCATGCCAAGGGCCATAAAGATGGTGGCGCAGGAGGCAGTGCTATCGTTCAACCAGAGGGTTGCAGGTTCAAGCCCTGGTTCCTCCTGACCCCATCCAAGTGTCCTTGAGCAAGACGCTGAACCCCACATTTCTCCCAGTGTGCAGGTTGGTGCCTTGCAGGGCAGCCTCCACCACCAGTGTATGAATGTGTGGTATGCATGGGTGAATGTGAGGTATGTATTGTAAAGTGCTCATAGGAGTGCTATATAAATGCAATCCATTAACCACTTACCAAAAAAGCATGCAATATGTGCCCGATAACCCATGTGCCTGAAACATACAGTCATGCGCCTTCTAGTAGTCCTCAAAGCATGTGTAGTCTCTCTTAGCATATTCCCATACCCTCGCACAGCTGTGAAGAGAAGAGTTGGCCCACTGGGCTGAAATCTGCATTCTTCCTCCTGAAACCTAAGTTCAGCTGTGGGGCAGAGACTTCTCCCCAGTACCCTGGCGCAGACCTTTCTAGGGAGGCTGAGAAGGGTGATGTCCCAATAGTTGGAACACACCCTCATTATTTAGTTATTAGGTCATTTTTGCATTTATGGCAATGAATGGAAGTATGTCTGATGGCTATTAAAGCCTTAATAGAGTGATTTAAGGGTGCAGACCTAACCTGGAGATTGCCAATTCCATCCCTGGAGGGTGCCCAGCTGTTGGGTCCCTGGCAGAGTACTTAACTTGAATAGCTCGCTTAAAACAACCTGCAGTATACAAGGACGATTCTTTTTTAATGTAACTGTCTGCTAGCTAGTTTGAAAAGCTAAATGAGTCAGTTGGGGTTACAATGGGACATCCAGAGTAGCCTCACTTTTGCATTTGTTTTTTGAAGCTCTCAGAAGAACGGACAGACGTCTGGGAGCTGCTCCCTCCCCTCGTTATGTGCAGTGAAATTTTGTTTGTGTAAGTAGGTGGCGATCGGGAGCGTGGAATAGCTATCTTAGTGGACGGACTCTCGGACAGTGCCAGAATCAGGTGATTAACACTGCGGCAAGAGATTTATCTGTGGGATTAGCGGCATGAAAACGGTAAGATCGACTTGCGGGGTGGCACACATGGGGCGGCAGTGACAAAGAGAGAGAAACCGGCCGGTCGCATTCCTGAAGAGCCACAGGTTCTGCTGGCTTTTCCTCAATGTCATTCCTAATGACATTAGCTGCAAGGAGAGGGTGTTCTCCGAAACTCGCATGACCAGGTTTGGCTAGCCCTGGTGTACAGCAGTATCTGTTCTAGTGTTATGTGGTATTTTAAGTTCTCAGTGTGTGTATACAAAAGCACAGGGTAGGTGCTTAACATTATCTGCGAAATATTTATCCTTTTCAAACTTTTTTTTGGATGCATCCAAAAAATTTAGTAGAAATTGTGGAAGTTATCCTCTGTGACTGAGATTATAGGTAAGTATTGATCTGCTGAGCTCTGAAAAGCTTACTGTTTTGGTTTTGTGTTGTAGCTGTAATGATAATTATGCCTGGTAAACTGTTGTAAAAAGGGCTCTCCAGCAAGGCAGGGAACCAGACTGCACTGTAACAAGTAAAGATGAACAGAGGAGAAATGAGGAATGGGGTTCAGCCTCGGAATTCAGATTAGCAAACAAGCTTAACCTAATCAAATAGCTAATGATGTTATGGAGTGCTTTGTGTATTACATTCTGTAGCAGGCTTGCAGTTTCTTCCCGTTATGCTAATTTGAACAACCCAACAGGGGGACTAAACAGAGCCTCGGACAGAAGCCGCAGGATGTTGTGTGTGAGAGACATTATCAAGTTATCAAGGAAACTGGCTTCTGAGAGGAAGTTGGAGATTCACGGAAACAGGAAATGCACACTTCTTGATCTTTGTGTACGTTAAAAAAAACAATCCTCATTTAGCAAAATCGGAAGGATTGGACCTTAGCCATCTTAGCAACGTCCTGTGTTATTAATTTCTCTCTCATTAAAGCACAAAAGTAGCTTGCTTGTGCTATTTAATGGCAGGCCGTCTAGGGAAGCAACGTTGTTTAAAAACGTGAGCGTCATCTAGGCCTCAATCTGACTTTCATTGTCATAAATCAGCCTTAGAATGTGGCCTGAATTATGTGTACACAGCTCAGTGTTTCAAAATACCGGATACAAAAGTAAGAAAAATGTACATGACATTCCAAGTAATCTAGAGACTCAGCCCAACACTCTACTTAAAGCCTGTTGAAAATAAGGGTATTGCATTCTGATATTAGGCCAGAAGGATCATGTAACGTTTTAAAGTTGGCCTGCAAATTATGTTTTAAATAAATTTCTGCTATGTTTATGCAATATTGCTGGCTGATTTTGTTTTTGGGACACAAGGTTGGGGGGAGGGGGGACGGATGAGTTTATGAAAAAGACTACTAATGAAACAGAGTTTTAGTTAGTGTGTTTTTGAGGCATTTTTCCATTTGGAATTTCACACAGGTAACAGTACCATGAAGAGAGGGTTTTTTTAAATGTGTTTTATATTCTGTGCTAATGGATGGTTCACTTTCCCATATGCTGTACTAAATATTTAAACAGCACATGAACAGAGGGGAACAAAGGATGGTTTTGTAGGCTAGTCGCTGATAATTAGCTGCACTAAAACGAAAATCTTGACTTCGATTAATTCGTAAAACCTGATGTCGTGATGGTGAGGTTGCTATCCAGACCACACCCTGTATTAATTTTCAGTATGTGAAAATATGATACCTGTGCCTGTTCATTAAAAGCAAGTGTAGGTGTTGTATGTCATATACATATGTTTGATGTCATATAAACTTACTGCTATTTGTCATTTGTGTTTGTGTTGTGTTGTTTGGGGATTAGCTGCATTTTGCTGTGGGTGTATTTGTATATCTGACAGCCCAGTTCCTATAAAACTGCTCAAGTTGGTCCCATGATGCTGGGGAAAGTCTAGTAGAACCATACGTTCTGTATCCTGTTTATATTGGTTTACGTCCTGTCACTTGCCTATAGGCAGGTGACACCACATGAGTCATGATTACTGGTCATGATGGATCTTGCATCACAACAACGTAGTGCATGTAAACTGTGGAACAGGTGTGCCTGAGATCTACTTGCGAGCTCCACACGGTCCTGGCTGCTGAAAGGGCTTGTAATTACAGATGACCTGAGATGGTTTTAACCTCTCATAAGGTTGTAGCCTGAGGATCTCGGGGGTGGGGGAAATGTCACTTAATGCCTTTTTAATGAGGCTTGTATAAAAAGATAAAATATGATCTTCATACTGTATGTTTTGTTGCGTTTTCAACCGACGTTTCTAATTGCTGTAATTGTCGGTTTTTCTTTCAGATTGGGGGAAATAAGCACACAATGAATGACCACTTGCACATTGGGAACCACCAGCAGATACATGTTCAGCAACTGTTTGAGGAAAACAGCAACAAAAGGACACTGTTGACCTCCCAGCCCAACGGCTTGACGACAGTGGACCGGACGGCTCTCCCAATGCCCGACAGGCAGCTGGAGGGCAGTTCCACCTCCCTCAAGTCCTCTGATAGCAAGTCTAAACCAGTCTCTCTAACACCTGAGCAGGCTATGAAGCAGTACATGTCCAAACTCACGGCCTTTGAGCACCAAGAAATATTCAACTACCCGGAGATTTACTTCACTGGTCCAAATGCCAAGAAGCGGCCCGGTGTGGTTGGGGGCTCCAATAATGGTGGCTATGATGACGACCAGGGCTCCTACATCCATGTGCCCCATGACCACATCGCTTACCGCTACGAGGTGCTCAAGGTCATCGGCAAGGGCAGTTTTGGGCAGGTGGTGAAGGCCTATGACCACAAGTCGCACCAGCACGTGGCTCTCAAGATGGTGCGCAACGAGAAGCGCTTCCATCGGCAAGCGGCTGAGGAGATACGGATCCTAGAACATCTACGCAAGCAGGATAAGGATTCCACCATGAACGTCATCCACATGTTGGAGCACTTCACATTCCGCAACCACATCTGCATGACTTTTGAGCTGCTCAGTATGAACCTCTATGAGCTCATCAAGAAGAACAAGTTTCAGGGCTTCAGCCTGCCGCTGGTGCGCAAGTTTGCACACTCCATTCTCCAGTGTCTGGACTCTTTGCACAAGAACCGGATCATCCACTGTGACCTCAAACCAGAAAACATCTTGCTGAAGCAGCAGGGTCGCAGTGGGATCAAAGTCATTGACTTTGGTTCCAGCTGCTATGAGCACCAGCGGGTGTACACTTACATCCAGTCCCGTTTCTACAGAGCACCGGAGGTCATCCTAGGGTCTCGCTATGGAATGCCCATTGATATGTGGAGCTTGGGTTGCATTTTGGCGGAGCTTCTGACAGGGTACCCTCTTTTGCCAGGGGAAGATGAAGGGGACCAGCTAGCCTGCATCATCGAACTTCTCGGAATGCCTTCACAAAAGCTGCTGGATGCATCCAAAAGAGCCAAAAATTTCGTTAGCTCCAAGGGCTACCCTCGGTACTGCACAGTCACTACCCTGCCGGACGGCTCTGTGGTGCTGAACGGAGGACGCTCACGTCGGGGCAAAGTTCGGGGTCCCCCTGGGAGCAAGGATTGGGTGACGGCCCTCAAGGGCTGCGATGACCCTCTCTTCTTGGACTTCCTCAAACAGTGTCTGGAGTGGGACCCCTCTCTGCGCATGACCCCCAGCCAGGCCCTGCGTCACCCCTGGCTTCGGAGACGCTTGCCAAAACCCCCCACAGTGGACAAAACCCCCATGAAACGAATCACAGAGGGCTCAGGTGCTATTACGTCAATTTCCAAATTACCTCCGACTTCCGGCTCAGTCAGCAAGCTGAGGACTAGTCTGGCACAAATGACTGATGCCAATGGGAATATACAACAAAGAACGATGCTGCCAAAACTAGTCAACTGAACGTCAGACACGTTCTGTCCACTAATTTATTTTTTAAAAGGAGACGTTTTTATTTCCAGAGGCTGTAAGGAAAGCGAAACCATCCTACTGCTGGACGTCACTCTATTATAAGTGCGACCACCGCGTTTTAGGGTTAGCGCTGTGTTTTAGTAATTATTATATTGCTGTTTTTATTGCAAATCTTTATAAATCTTGAAATGGTGAAAAGGAAACAAGGCTTTTGGGTTCTTATTAGAGGGCTTGCCAGGACAGGGTTGCCAACACTTGTGCAGTCAAGCCAAATAAATTATGAAGCCCAACTGTTGTGTAGTGCAGTCGTTAAGAGCAATGACGTGGCTGGCCACGAGGTAGTAAGACTGCAATTTCGAGGCCTAGGACTGTGTAGGGCTTTTCTTGGCTCTCTCCTCTCGTTATTGTAGAGCTTATCTTATGAAGGGGAATAAAAGTACCTCATTTCTATTCAGGTAGCAGAAGGACAACCTTTTGCAAGGGGAGAGATGTTTTGGGCGATAAGACTAGAAAACGGAAGGATTTTGTTACTGGAAGGAAAAGATATCGAAGGAGGTAATGACAAGAAAAATGTTTCATTTGAAAAGTTTACATGACTTGGTATGTGCCTAAATTCTCTTGACATTCCTTACAAACAGGAACTGCTAAAAGTGGAATGGTGCGTTTGTAGAAACACAGGGAGGAGCAGGGCTAGTGTTAGGCACTGTTGCCGTAGCTTTTTCTCATGTCTCATTTGTAGATTGACTACAAAAAAAAAGCAAAAACACAATTTTTTTTTCAACAGAGCAGGGAAAACTACTCTGGTACTTTACCTTTGTAATTAAGGTATTTTTTGTTCTTTTTAAAAAAAATATTCAAGTCTGAAACACGGTGGTTACGAATTCTGCTTTACCTTAGCGGATTGCGCGCTAATGCGCTAACGCTCCTGGTGGGTGGTCCTGAGCCGGACTGTGCTGACGTGAGAGTGTTCGCTGTGAAAGTGAACGGAAGGGGCCCGCAGGTGCAAACCCAAGGCCTGTGACTCCAGAGCTTCCCATGCAGGCGACCTCGCCCCGGACTGCCCGTCCTGATGGAGCCTGTGCTCTGCCCTCAGATAACACGGGCAGTTTTTTAGTTTCTGTTCCCTCTCTCTGTTCAGGTTGTCCACTGTAGCAATGTTTACCGTCCCCTGCTGACTTGTTGTAGAATAGGGTTTGCGCTTTGGAAAATTAAGTAGGGCAGTCTTCAGTGGGCTCATAAATGTTTGGCAGGCTTTAAAACCCAAAATAGCTTGTTCCCTTTTCCCTTTTTGAGGCCAAAAGGTGGTGTCGTATTTTGATGTTTTGGATCCCCTTTGCTCAATTAATTTATTTTTTTTGTCCTTTTGCTTGACATCTTTTTAATCCAATATCCCGTTTAAATGATTTCAGCTATGCACTGTTCATTAGTGAACACCTAGCCAGATGTGTATCTGGCATTTTACGAGCTTTTGTCTCGAAAGGAAGTGAGAGCTACCATTTTGGTTGCATATTTGACACGTTTTTAAATACTATAACTTTGTTGACTTGTTTTTAGAGCTTCATATTTATTTCGTACACGATTTTCACTGAGGACTTTTAAGAGGAGAAAAAAAAATACAAGAAAAGCCATACTGGAAACGGTAGGGCGTTAATGTGCTGCGTCAGCTTTGTCACCACGGTAACTGCAGCGTGCACTAACAGTGTTCTCTTGGAATGATGTCACCTAATACCACACCCAGACTCCTCTGTTAAGTAGAAGGAAAGGAATCCCTTGTTGAGGAGGCTCTATGAGTCACAGAGGGCAAACCAGGGGTTGTCAGGGACTCCTGACAGGCAACCGTGGCAACCGCCCGTGCCTTGCGTCTCTAGTTGCTGATTAACTACCAACCCTCCTTTGTAGCAGAGCTCTGACTAACATCTCATTGGCTGTTCCCCCAAGCCGCGTCCGACCGACAACCAATGGGCAAAGAGGGTGCATCTTCACAATAACTTCATTTTGTACTGGCAGTAGTGTGTAAACTGATGCCCTACGGTGTGTAACAATGTGCCTTTGGTTATCAATGCTGTTTTCTTTACAGTAGTTCCCTTTTTAGTGGGGGAGGGGTATGATTTATAGTAGTTATTTAGTGACACTGTTCCTTATACAGATCTGAGTAACATCTACATAGTCTCTCATGATCCGTTACATTCTGAGAAGCAAAGTTGTGTAACGCTCCATATACAGAATGTTTTCATACCCTGTGTGGAAAAGAACTCATTTTATTAAAGTCCCTGTCTCAGCACAGAAAGTCATTTTTAAAAAAGAGGATCAAATTTGAGTAGACCTCTCTCACAGGGTGGACACTACCTTCGCTGTAATATCTTTTGTCTTAACGTGAAGCAACTCAGAATTAAACATAAAATTTTAAACTTGACACTAGTTAAAAAAATCTATACAAACATTTTTACCTCAGACTGTTTATACGTTTATAAGCACCCAGGGCATGTGGGCATGTACCAAAGTGCATTCCCGTCTCGCTACCTGTGTCTACGGCATTGGTAGCGCACACGCTGGATGGCATTACTTCTGAGAAAAGGCACTCCAAGCCATTTTGGCACTCAAGGGCCACGCTTAAATATTATCCGCTCCCAGTCAAGAGAAGCATTTTGCTGTGATGATACAAGCCCGCGTATTGTGAATCCACCAGCGCTGCCCGCTTCGATGCACCTGGGGGTCGGCATGACCTGTTGCAAGGCGCATTGGGCAGCGGGCATGAAATCTGATGACCGACACGGCTGTAGCACAGAGACTGCGGTGTGCCTGCTGTGCCATTTCGAAGGTGTGCACCTTCTGATGTTTGTGTCAAAATCCTAGGGCTGAATCCGAGTCAGCCGCTGTCCGCCAACATCTCGGGCAGTGGCTGTCATCTGTCTGTGTGTTTGTTTGGTTTTTTTTATTACAAGACTGAGAAATCAATCAGAAGACTTGTGAGTATTTTGCTGGAGTTATGTGTACTGTACATATGAGGTTACTCTGAATTCACCGTGGACATGTACATATCGTGTTTTTTTTTTTTTTTTTTTCTTTGGTTTGTTTTTATTTTTATTTTTGCTCGTTAAATGCTGCTGAAAACACTACATAATTGCAGTAGTGGGTTTAATCTTGGCGGCCAGTTTTATGATACTGTATGTATTGTACAGCTGATGAAGTAAACTTTTTTTTTCTAGTGGTCATTTGTTAAATTTTATTGTTGTGGCCAGAAAATATTAATAAAAAAAATTTATGTGCATATTGACCGATGGCTGGAGCGTTGTTCCTTTCTTGTGACGATGTGGAACATGGTGTTTCATTACAATTGAATATGTTCTTTTTTAGAACCTATTTGTAAAATGTAGTATTTACCGTGTAGTGTTATGTCCCATTGATCATAGTCAATGGGGAACAAAATCATAAGGGGTGGGGGGTGTTTATCCCCAGTAGAGGGAACTTTCCAGCTCTTTAACAGACATGTGCGGAGAGGGTGAAATAATAGGTGTCCGTTTAGGAATAGGAGGGTCTGTGTAAGATCTGGGTCTGCACTAAGCAAACCGTGAAGGTGAAAAATAACCGGCCTTTTTTTGGTGGATGCGCAATAAATAATGAGAGATTAAAGAAATTAAAGTACCTGCTAGATCATGGACAACATCCAGGTTACCATGGGGGGATGGGGGGCAGGTAGGAGACTCACGTAGGGGCGCCCGCCTTCCTGTGCCAGCAGCATCGTGTACGCGAGGTTGTCTTTTTGTTTGTCTCTGTGTGTCACATGGTCACACGAACATTTCTATTTCCCTGAGGCACCCCAGAAATACTCTGCCCTCCCAATCCTGTTAGCTTGGCTACCCAAATGACTTAGATTTATCAGAAAGCCACCACACACCAGGTGGGAAACTGTGTGACGTCACCTGGCACGCCATGGGCAGTTCCTGATATGGAGATATGGATACTGGCAACTCCCTGAACTCTGCCACTGCACGTGTACGTACATCTGCAGCCCGATACCTCAGCTACTGACCCAATCTTTTCACTCCTAGGAGTGAATTTTATAAATCTGGAATCCTTGAGTGGCACAGCCTAGACATGTACGGACTTGGTTCCGAGCAAAGACTCTGAAGTCTATTTCCGCTTTAAAAATGACAGGGTTATCATTTAGGGTATTAACAGTAGTGGGAAAAGCCATTTCAATTCGAAAACTCGTTCACAGTTTCAGTTGCATGGAAAGAAAAATATGAGCAAAATCTGAAAAATTATGTATGTGGTCTGAAAGTTTTTTTTTTGTAATTGTTCCACTGAAAATCCTCGGGGTTGCAGGCTACAAGCTGAAATGTTGTTTTGGAGCAGCAGGTGTCTTCGCTGAAATCTGAGATGGGGGGGGGGGGGGCCCAAAAAGCACATACAACAGAACGGAAGAGCACACCTCAGAACACCAGTCACAACCTACGATCGCGGATGCCGGCGTAGGGGG
>JABFEA020000001.1:14603941-14634307 GCA_019775915.2 Cyphomyrus plagiostoma | reverse complement strand
CCCCCCCCCCCCCCCCCCCCCCCCCCCCCCCCCCCCCCCCCCCCCCCCCCCCCCCCCCCCCCCCCCCCCCCAATAAGCACTTACATCTCAAGTAGCCCGAAAGGTCAGGCGCATCACAGTAGCTGTCCACAAACCTGCTTGTCAGCTTGTTTCTGAAAAATGCCTCTGGACAAAGAGGACAAGGCAGCCTTTAACAGCACAAAACCGCAGACGCACTGTGGTACCCTGAGGGCCGGTAGGATGGTCACATTCCTTTGCATCAGGTCAGCAGATGTGTCATGCCAGTGTCTCCCCCTTCAGCTGGCCGGTGTTCCCAGCACCCCTAAAAACCCGGGCTGTAGTCTGCGAGAAAATACCCACAATGCACTGTGAATTGTACAGACACACACAGCGACGCTTCATGTTTCCCACAATGTCTGTTACCAACTGCTTGCTCATAATATAAATGATAAATACAACATTTTAAAAGTAACTAATTACTCTACAAATGTCTGCAAAGACTGCAGCTGACATTTCAATTTTAAATATTAAATAATTACAGAATAATTTAAGACAGGCATCTATATTCATGTTCACTTTATGCTGCATTTTGCTAACTGCAAATGTCAGCCGATAATGGTTGCTAGGATACTGACACAGAGCATTTTGGAATGTAGTGTCTGAAACCATCAATTTGTTTCACTTTCCGATACAGGAAAGAGTGAGTGAGCGAGTGAACTAACCAGCCAACCATTTCTAATATACCCCAGGCCTGTTGCTTGACATTCTCTGATGAAAAGATGGTCAATGTCTAAACAACTATTTTAATATCCTTATTCTTATTTAAGAAAATACATTGCTGAAAAAACACCATTTACAAATTACTTGTGGTTGCGAAAAGTATCTGAATTAATCTTTAAACATGTTAATAATCACATGGATAAGTGTGGAGTGAAAAATAATACAGGAAATAAGTCAAACGAGGGCCAGTTATTGGCGTGTGAGGTAAAGGTAATTTGTGTGCTGATTTAATTAATATCCCATTAATGGGTGTGGTTCTTGTTAACTCGTCACTGCACAAACTCTAGTTAGCAATTGAATTAGAAAAGCATGGCCTCACAGCATTCCTGAAAATGATGCACTGTAATAAAGAAATATTAATTTGTGATCATTTATTATACATGCCTAAGAAGTGACCTTGTTTTCACCGTACAATAGAGCATAGTCCTACTTCTAAGAAGGTTGCCAGCTCTTCAGATGAATTGCGGAATGTGGTCATTGTGAAAAACGGTGATCAGCTCGATGACGTGTAGAGTGTTTTTTTCAGCCCCAAAATCATTTGCGTGGTTTTTCCTTACCTGTGCTCAGTCTTTTGCAGCATATTTACTGAGAATGCCTGGTACCACATACATCATAGACTCAGTACACGGATTGATGCATTTACAGTATTGATTAAAACGGCAGCTCAGAAAAAGCAAGGATGGTTCATATGCCTTGAGGATGACTGCGGGAATCTGCAGCATTACATAGTGAGTACTCGTCAGTATATTTGTAAGTTACATAGTGAGTACTCATCAGTATATTTGTAAGTTACATAGTGAGTACTCGTCAGTATATTTGTAAGTTACATAGTGAGTATTCATCAGTATATTTGTAAGTTTCATAGTGAGTACTCGTCAGTATATTTGTAAGTTTCATAGTGAGTACTCGTCAGTATATTTGTAAGTTACATAGTGAGTACTCGTCAGTGTATTTGTAAGTTACATAGTGAGTACTCGTCAGTGTATTTGGATGTTAATGTATAGTTTGTGAGGTACCTGAGTACTTTTGCAATCCTGCTTTCTGGTTGTATCTGATGTACTGCAGCTATTAGGCGACCTTGGATTTTGCATGACCGTCGCTCTCCTCAAAACATTGTGTTGAATCTTTCCTGCTGCTCCATATTGAATGAACCCTATTAAATGTTAAGCCACTTGGTTATAATATGAAATGTGGTTATAATTTAAAAATGGAAACTGTTATTGGTTATATTAAGGTTTTCTTTAATAATGAATGTTATCCAGTGTCTGTGGACTTCAGTGTACTTGTGTTGACCTGCTGTGATGGAACAGTAATTTAAATAAATGCTGTGACACAATAGTGGAACAAACCATTACAAATGAACTAACCATCAAATACGAAATTTCTACCAGGGGCAGATGTCAAACATGGTCTGTTGGTGCCGGGTCTTGCATGTTATGCAGATGTGGTGTCACATTCCGGGAATGAGTACTTATCTGATGTCAACATCTGCTTTACGAAATCCCCTGTGTATCAACCATAATTAAATGGAGCGTCACAACGACCAGTATGGGGGAGGGGCCAAAAGACACTGTCTATTCCACACAGGGGTGATTCTAAGATGTTTTTTTTTTTAAGGTGAAGGGACATAAAAGGGGTCATAATATATCCAGAAGGGCCAACCCTATCGTGACCTAATGGTATGTTTTGATTAAGTGAGTGATGGGGGCGCGGACACTCTGGGCGCCAATCAGCTTTCAGTGGTCCTATGGCCCCACCCCACTATCAATGCCTGATTGCACAATTAAAGGCATTTTCAAGCCTGAGGCAGGCGTAAAAGCTCACCTGCAGAATCTATATGTGTCTTAATTTAGTAATTTGGAGGTAGAAAAGAAGTTCGGAAACCTGGGGCAGGTGGCATTTCTGTCTTATAAACTATAAACCATAACCAGGCAATGACTCGTGGTTTGTGGCAATCTCCCTCACTTGTGGGTTTATGTCTTGCTTTGCATTATGATCCTGCAATTTCCTCTCCATAGCAAATCAAAAATACCCAAAGGGAGGATGGCTGGGCCTGGGGAGGGGCAATGCAGGGTGGCCCATAGGCTGGTTGGCCTGGGGAGGGGCAATGCAGGGTGGCCCATATACTGGTTGGCCTGGGGAGGGGCAATGCAGGGTGGCCCATATGCTGGTTGGTTTGTAAAATCCCATTGCAAATCCTTTTGTTTTTCATAGCCCAGTGTGTGGAAGTATTACATTTACCTCTCAGTTGAGGTTATTAACAGATGTTTCTATTCATCTTTGTCCTGTAATATACCGGAGACGTACAGACATACAACTAGTCCAATTGTTCCGAAATGTGAAGTCCCAGTCTGTCTGGGAACGGTGGCGTCCCCATGCTCAAAACCCAAATGGAAGTCTCGGAATGGCCCGGTTTCGTGAGTTGGTATCATTTTACTCTTTTTCAGGGTGGACAGGGACCGTGGACCACAGTGATAAATAATTAGTCTAAGAAGTCCGGATTAAGTTCCCCAAACCTTTCACTATTGTTCTTTATGGTTACTGAGCCCCTAGGTTCTCTCTCAGCTCGCCAACGGCCATTTGCAAGTCACTGTGCCGTTAGTTTGTTGGCCAAGGATTCAGAAGGTAACTCAACTCAGGTTTTATCCCAGGAGAGTCCAGCTGAACAACCTCTGTAGCTTTCAGGTAAGGGGTGTCTGTTATCCTGAAGTGACACAGCCAGGGAGTGACTGGACCCCAAAGGGGAGAACGTGCACTTAAGAGTGTGTTACTCTGAGAGCGGAAGGTAATTCCTAGGACCTATGGCAGAGTTTCTGAACTGGTTTAACCACAGGAGCTGCATTATTTACACAGGAGGCAATGTGTGGCTCAGTGTCCCCATCCATCCATTTTCCAAACCACTTATCCTACTGGGTCGCTGGAGCCTATCCCGGAAGCAACAGGCACGAGGCAGGGAACAACCATGGACGGGGGGCCAGCCCATCGCAGGGCACACTCACACAGCATGTTTTTGGACTGTGGAGGGAAACCGGAGTACCCAGAGGAAACCCCACGACGACACAGGGAGAACATGCAGACTCCACACACATGTAGCCCAGGTGGAGACCAGAACCCAGGTCCCAGAGGTGTGAGGCAACAGTGCTAACCACTGCACCACCAGTGTCCCCATGATGTAATAAAAATCTATTACTTTTTCCTTTGTTTTACCTTTCTTTCTGGTCCCGACAAGGGAAAATCTCTGAATGCAAAATGACTAAATGGCCAAAAGTCTCATATTTTGTCTGGTTGCTTATGGTTAAGGTTAGGGCTGGGTGGGGGTTAAGGTCGTCATAGCTGGGATTTGGGTTATGCCCATAAAAATGAATGGAGAGTCCCCATAAAGAAATCAATATGTGAAGTGTGTGTGTGTGAGTGTGTGTGTGTGAGTGTGCGTGTGTACGTGCACAGTCACCAGATCTCAATCCAGTAGAGCACCTATGGGATGTGGTGGAATGGGAGATTTGCATCAGCCGACACTTCTGCAGCAACTGCGTGATGCTATCATGTCAACATGGACCAGTGTCTCAGAGGAATGTTTCAAGCACCTTGTTGCATCTATGCCATGAAGAATTGAAGCAGTTCTGAAGGCAAAAGGGGGTCCAACCCGGCACTAGCAAGGTGTACCTAATAAAGTGCCTGTCATAGCTGGGATTAGGCATTATAAAGGTACAAAGATACAGACACCTAAGCTATGTGTGTGTGTGTGTGTGTGTGTGTGACTGTGTGGTTGGTGGTAATGGCAAAACTTGTCAGTGAGGGTTGCGATTCACTTATTTCTCTTTTTTTTAAACCCTGCTCTCCGTGACCCAACAGCTGAGAAATCTTGACCTATGGGACATAAGCCCAAGGTCAGTCCTCCGCTGCGTCCTTCAGACATGCAGAACAGTAATGTGCAATATAACAAAATGCCTATTCTGCAGGTAGCTACAGAGGTCCGGAAATGAGCCAGTATTTGGTAATAAGTAATTAATTACTCCAGCTGTACTTCATATTTGCTTGAGGTGCTACGGGACGGGTTGAGGTTTTCTCCATGCAGGTTAAGAAACGCCGTTGCTGATGTACCCGGGTTGGAATGCCGAGGCGTGTTCGCAACAGTCAAGGAGTCTGAGATGAGGGTGCGTTATTGGCAGCGAGTTTCTGCGCTTTCTGGAGGCTGCCAGGCCCCATTCAGATGTGCTTTCTGACTCTCGTATTTCCTGTCCCTGTCGGAGCTACCCTTGTCCTGGGGGGTGGGGCACTCCCTCCCCTGCTATGCGATGCCTGAGCTTGGCTTGGACGCTCAGATGCAACGGTGGGGGTTGTAAAGGTGAGTGTCATCTTAACAGGGTGAACATAAACATAACGAGCCACAGAGACACACACGCTCTCTTCTTTCGGACCCCGTCAGATGGTTTAAGGGTCAGAGGAATAGCAGGTGCAAGCTGCTGTCCCACAATGCCCCGCTGCAAGGTCACATGCTCCGTGCAGACGATGTGTGTACCTGTTGCCTTCTGCCATTCTTTCTTTCTTTCCTGTTTCACATGCCGTTTAATATAAACGATGTATTCACAGATTGGCACACAGTCATCGAGCGCCTTGGGGTACCTCTGTTATGAAAGGCACTATATAAAAATTTATTTAATCTTTTTAAATGCACTCATCTACATCTCTCTGTATGTGCTTTGTGAGTAGAGGGTGTGGAAGTGGTAGGCTGGGTCCGCTCCGGCGATGGGCTTGCTTATTCACTTCGACACGCCTTCTTCCCGCTCTTGTGTTATATGGTTCTGTCTGTTGTGCTGCCAGCAGAGAGTCTCGCACACCTACACAGAGTTTGCATAATAATGATGATAATAATTATTATAATACTGGTATAGTGGAAGGTGAAACCACAGCCGGCCAAGATTAATAACTGAAGTATGTTAATTATTATATCCAGTTAACCAAAGTCGAGCAGATTTAAGAACCATCTTTAACGCTACAGAAGCTATATCTGCCAAGGCGACCGAAACGGGGCCATTTCCAAGGTGGTGGCAGAGCATACAGATAGCAGGACAAAGGAGGCTGTTGCTGACCCTGCGAGCCAGTCTTGCGGCTCTGGGTCTATTCCCAGGACTGGCCCTTTCATTAACTGCCTGTTAAGGGGAGAGCAGCCAGTTGTGACAGACTGGGCAGGGCCTGGGAGGCAGTGTCTGCAACATGCAGGCCCCTGATCCCCTGTTCCCCCGCCCACAACCCCCCCCCCCCCCCGAGCGCAGGGGCTGAATAAACGGTCTGCAGCCGGGAGGTTAAACGCCCAGTCTGGCAGGAAAATGGGTCGGTCAATGGTGGCAGGAGATTCATGGATGGGGCTGCCTGGTGTGATTGAATGAAACTAGTGCTTAAATATAAGCTGCGCATGTCCTTCTGCCTAAAGCTGCTTCCATGAAAACTGAAGGAGAGGTGTTTGCTCAAAGTGCATCTTCTAAATCTGAAGATGTCACCTAGGAGTTACATATTTTTTTGTAGACACACAAAAAATGAGAATTTGTCATAACTAACCTCATCTGTGCACTCGCTGGTCAATGCAGAAGTATTACGTAGTTGTTCATGGGATTCACTTAGGTCTGTGTTTCTGTGCTGAATGGAACCTGATCTGAGAGCTGCTCAGACTCTGACATATGTTAATAGAGCAGGGGTCTCCAACAGGCATCTACCTAAAAACACTGTGGCTCATCACATGCCAGGTAGGATAGAAAATATACTGGATAGTAACTCTGCAGGATCGGAGTTGGAGAGCCCTGTAAGAGAGGGTATGTAAATAAACATCTTCTTTATGAGGCTGTCATTAGTCATGAGGCCAGCTCTGACAGTCTCTCACCGTGGACTTATGTCAAACGGCTGGCCAGGTCTCTTCCCGCATCCTCCTCAGGTCCATGACCACTCTGGACGCCATGGACTGCCTGACCTAGCACTGGGAACTTTCATGTGTTTCACACTGCCTTTTTGTCACGTGCGAGTTGGGCTTTCAAGGAAAACGTGCATCAGGTCCACACCAGTCGCAGGTGGAACAACTTCTGTTAGTGAGAAACACGCACATGAACTTAAAGGGGCAGGTTTGTAGCAAACATGGCACAGCCTGTTAGAAATTATATAAAAGACTTTAAAAGATTTATTATTAAATGCTATTCATTTCTGCTATTATTATAGTATAGTATTATTAAATGCTATTTTAGTTGTGAGAGTCAGAAAACAGAAAACAATTTGCACTGATCCCCTGGCTGCTCTCTCGCTGGGGCTTGACTGAGAGCCTTAATCACTCTGATCAGTGCGAAACACGTCTGTTCCTTATGCGGCTGAGTCTCCTGGTCCTGGGTCCTCGCCTAAACAAGCCCCGGGGCTGTCATCCGAGATTCTGTTTTGATTCCCACAGTGGAAATTTGCTGGCAGTGAGCACATGCCGTTTGTAAATAGTTACTCGACCATCGCCCCCCTCCCACTCCAGGGCTGCCAGCTTGGCCCCAGACGCCCTCTGGCCCCGCGCTGAGTGCGACGGCCGACCGCCGGTCCGCGTCACCCCGCCCAGAGGCTGGGCTCGAGTTTCGCACGCCTGAGCGGGGGAGCCGACTTCCCACCCTGGCTTGGGGCAGAGCCCAGATTCCCACGGCGTGTCGCTAACGAACTACAGGAATAACGGCACAAACGGCCATCCCTGCGCTGGCACCAGCATGGCGACCCCCGCAGAACTCACGTGAAAAGCCGGTTTCGCCGTGAAACGGTCACAACAGGAATACGTTCACAGTGGCTCTCCAGGTGTGACTAACGTAAACTAAATTTTAGAATGAAGTAAATTGCCTGAATTTATCAAATAGCAACAAACATATTTGGAGAGAGGCATTTGGAAGAGCACCACTGTAAGGACACTGTAAAGACAAACCAGAAAGGTCTTTTAATTATTTGTAAGTGCTCTTCTTGAACTGTTTCCCTGTGGCGTCTTGAACACTCTAGGATGTTATATTAGGGTGTTATCACTATTTTTGCATTTGTCCTAATGTCAGTTGGACTTTGCTTTAAGTGACTGGGTTTAGGACAGAGAAAATGGGAAGGATCTTTTATAGTTCATCTCGGAAGCAGTCAATCCTGATGACTTGGCTCGACGGTGATAACATTAGCTCTCGGAGTGGGACTGTGCCATATTCGGAATGAGACTGTGGACCTAATGGAGGCCAGACTCAGTTTGGTGGAGATCTGTCTATATTTGGCTTGGGCTACATAGTGGGAGTAGCTTAGATTGGTGCGGGAGGGAGGAGGAGAATCGAAATGTAGATTACCCTGTAACTTTTCAGATAATCAGGAGCAATAGTTTGTTAAGATGCTAAGTTTTTTCTACATCTAAAAGGTCAAGGTTCATGGATTAACATTGGGCCAGATAAGCATCAACCCACCTGGAGATGAATGGAACTCACCGGGGAGTTTAAAACATGGCCTGGGTGTATCTTCCAAGTGAGAACAGCAACCAGGAAGTGTCTCCTCCCTGTTGCAGATAACCAATCCCATTGTTTCTTTTTGGTCATGTGACTGTCTCTGCATTTTACAAGCTACAGATGAATGTACAAAACAGAAACAACTGTTTCTCTGTATGTATCAGGAGGGCTTCTGTGCACGTGGTGGGTGTCACTTGCTTTCTGTCCGAGTGGAAAACGGTTGATGCAAATTCCATTTTATGCTCTGGACACACTGTCCAGGCCACACTCACCAATGAGTGCAACTGCAGAAGCATTTTGGCTGATTAGACCTCATACACTGTCAGTGTTTGAGCTTTAGGGTGATGTGTGCAGTCTCTCATAACAAAGAGTAATATCAGGTAATCACTTTGCACATTCATTGGAAGCTTATCTTAGCCGCACCTAGTCGATTCCTTGTTAGCTGTATACTTGTGATGTATGATTGTAACTATTTGCCTTGTTTGTCACTTAGGGCACTTAGTGCCTACTAAATAAATGAAGGTTGTTCTTGTTATTTACATGTACTGAAAGATTTATAACAATGCAGCAACATACCTTAAAAATGCATGATCTCAGCATTAATTATTCAGATCTTTCTTGACAAACCCAAGCACTTTGATGTATGGATCCCCTCCTTTGAGGTTGTTTTGTCTGATCATTATGGCCTGTCAATCCTCAGAGTCTGCCTTGATATTACATGGTTTTGCTTGGAGATGCAGCATATCAATGCTGTTCCGCCTGCACAGCTGCAATGCGGTACTACAGCTGAGACTCATTCAGGGACGCAGGATTTTTTTATTATCATTATTATTATTTTTTAAGGTAGGGGGCATGTTTCGGAGAGTACTGTGTCTCTTTGGAGAATACTGTGTCTCTTCGGAGAGTACCTGGGTACTGTTGGTCTGGCTGTGTTGAATGAGTAGTTGCTCAGGGAGTCCTGAATGAGTCACATTACCTGCATTGATAGGGAGCGTCAGTTACGGCACAAAGACCATGTGGTGCGATACCCTGAGGGTGATCCAGCTTGCAGGATCTTCATTGCCCAACCAGGATCCTGAGGTGTTTTGTCATGTTGTGGGTGGGGCCATGTTTTGTACTCGTGTCTGCTTCCTGACCTGATCATAAAAGAGGCAATCATTCATATAGAAGGGCCGACCTTTTCATTAGCCAATAAAATATTTTAAATCAATAGTAGCAGCCTGAAAGCCAATCAGATTTCAGCTGAGGCCAGTGCCACTGTAGTCCAGCCCCTATATATACCCATGGGCTGCATCTGAAACCACACACTACGCACTATACACTTAAATGAAGGAAAAGTAAACACTATGGCAATGGTCACCTTCTGCAATTCCTTAATGTACAAGTACAAAACTTCGTACAATTTTCGGATGTGCTAGGTTCCCTTTGAACTGCTACAAAACTTTGTACGCTTTTCGGACACGCTACGTCATCTTTGAACTGCTGGATTTTGACTTTTAATGACGGATGTCTTGCATAACAACAAGTACAGAACAAACCATGTACAGTTATCAATATGTTAAACACATTTATCATACTTTTTTATGATCATCTGAGCTTTAATATGGGCGGAGCTTCTTATTGAGCAGTGGGCCCCTTCCTCTGCCAAGGTAAGGCGTGAATCCCAAAAACACGAAGGTCATACTTGTGATCTTAGCAAGACCGGTCTCGCTAGCTTGCCTTCCAAGAACGAACTTGGAACGAATGAATCATGAAATTGATCTGATTCAGTGAGGATGGAGCAATGTATCCTTGATATTTGGGGCGGAGCAAGGCCAACATTTGGGGATTTTTACCGTCCTCTGTACTTCTATTCTTAGTATTGGAACTGGACTTTGGCAACGAAAGATGATGTAAAACAGGTACATGAGAACACAAATATGGTCAAGTACACATATTGAGATTTACCCACAGTGTCCAGCAAGATGGCACCATGTCAGGACCTCCCAACCCTTACAGGGTGATGGAGTGAAGCGCGAAAAGCCCCCCCGGCTCCATCGCGATAACAGGGTCTGTATTTAAAGCGCTGCTGGGTGGTGGGGGGAGGGGTGGAGGGTGTGGGGGGAGATGAGGCAGGACTAAGCCTCCTCTTTATGCATTGGGTCACGGCACTGGATGCCAATAAAAATGAGTTATAACTGCAGCAGTTTTCTGGATAGTAAGACACAGTCTGTTACCATTACTAACCCATATTTGTCAACAATATTGTTCCCATTAAACAATTAGGATCACTATGTGTGATGGAATCATTCATAGTTGTAATGTCATACCACTGTTAGCCCTCCGCATGGTCCTTTGCTGTCATTGGTTATGAGTTGTGTTGCAGCAGTGTTTCCCAATCCGGTCCTTGAGAACCTCCAAGCAGTCCATCCCAGCTACCAGTAGGGAGCAAAAATGTGGACTGTCTGGGGGTCCCCGAGGACAGGATTGGGAAATACTGCTCTACAGAGTATTTAATCCTTTTAGCGTCTTCAATGGCACTCTCGATGGCATTGGAGGTGGCAGAGTACGTTCAACAGTTTTCGTCCAAAGTGTTAAGGGAGTCTGTTACCGGTGAGGCTTCACGGTGGCACTGTGCTTTCTGGGTGGGAAGTGAGTCAGTTATGCTCTCAGGCGTTCTCTACTCGTGGGGTGGAGCGTCTTGCTGCTTTCTTGTACATGATGATATGAAACCCATAACAATTTGTCTTGAGAGTCATTTCAAAGCACTCAAAGTTAATTAGAAGAGGTGCTACAGGGAACGACACCTTGTTTGCTTAACCCGGATCCCCGATCACTGCATCTCTCGTTCATCATTGTCATCGGGTTTCGCGTGGATCCTGAAAGCCTGTCCCACGACCCGCAGCGCCCCAGTGCTGCACCCTGCGAGAGCCTGCCATAACACAGATGGCACGGTCTGTGCGGTTAGCCTCTCCATCAGAGTGGCAGTCTGTCGCCATGACAATCATTGTTTTGAAACCAGATCGCCGTTTACCTGTGCCCAGGATAGACGCCCGCAGCTGCTGCATGCAGTGGGCGGCACTGTAAATATTGTGTTGTATTTTTATCCTCCTGGCAGCCTTCAGGTTTCAAGCAATCAAACTGTGCAGAGTTTGTCACACTGTACCTGGCTGATTTATTGCAAGGTTATATGTAACATGTTTTATGCAGTAGGACATAATGCTCCAGGTTCGGAAAAGGTCCACTCTACGCTGTACTTGTGGTGCACAAAAATAGCACACCTGTGGAAAGAAATATTTAAGATATGACTCAGTTAAAGGAATCATATGATTATTTTGCCCAGCAGGCTGTGATAGTAGATGGACTTTCTCGAAAGACTACATGTTTTTTTTTTATGACCCTAATGGGAGTTATGTCACCATGACAAGGATGTTCGGATTGCAGAAACACTGGTGACAGCAGGCCCTGCGATTGATTATTTTCATGGCAACAAAAAACCCTTGGAAAGAAAGTGGTTCTCCTCTTTATTCAGTATCGGTTAGCATTATTGAACGAAAGGCAAACGAAATGACACTTATTTGAAAGCTGAGCCACAACTGGATGAAAACCCAGCGTGGTTCATATGTGACTTTTGACGTTGGTATGAAGGGTCATGTCACACGACAGGAAAATGTGATGACTGAGCCTGTCACGTCTGCCTCTCACACTTTTGTCAGGGTGGTTCGTACTCCGCCCGCTGCAACTCCCCCACCCCTGTCTGGGGCATTTCTGCGGTATAGATATCCTCAGCTGCTGTCACTCAATGGTGTCATATGGAGCTGTAAACAGGTGTGTGTGTATGTGTGTGTGTGTGAGTGGGCATACCTTACCTTGTGGGGACCAAATGTCCCCAGAACGTGATGAATATCGCTGTGCTAACCCCTGGAGCACCTGGCGCTGAAAGTGTTGGTCAGTATGAGGCCTGCTGGTTCAAATCCCAGCAAGGATTTTGGTGCTAAGCTGCTGTATTGTTTACTTGAAGGTCTTTGATGAAGTAAAGCAAGCAGGATTTTGAAAAGCACAAGCAACTCGATGCAATGTTCTCCAGAACTTCTACCGGGATGTGATTTTATTCTTCTAGATTTTAAAAAGGAGTAAATATCTGTGTATCAGCAGACATCTAACCGGTAACTGTTTTTGGTCAGTGCAAGTTCAAGTGCAAGTTCAGCTGTTAAAATTATAATTTTGCGTGGAGGGAAACTGTGTGAAAGTCTGCTGATGGTGCCTGGGTGATGGTACCCTGGGCAATGGCACACATGTTAAAATTACGAGAACTTATTGCCTGCTTTAGATTCCTGCTTGTGTGAACACAAAACATGACATGGATATTACAGAAATGTAAAAACTCAGGTTTAGCTGCTGATCCATTTGTTCACAAAGGCATAACATACAGTTTACTTTGGCATTGGAGTGTGGAATTTTTCAGACGTACTGCAATGTGACAATGAGCCGCCTATCTGATCATTGACCTTTTGATCGTGACATGGCACAACCTGTTGCACTGCGCTGAATTTTGAAGGCTCCCATGCAAATATTTCTATTTCGAAATATCCATTACATAAACAAAGTATAATAATCAATAAATCTTTATTTTAAGGATTGTTTTAATCTCTTCTCCCCAGCTTCTACCATCTTCTAGAATTTGTTTTTATTTGAAAATGCAATATCCTAACAAATATGGTAACAGCATGGAAAAAGAGGTATTAGCAGCTAAGTACATCACAACCACGCAGTACAAAACAAGGAAGTTAAAATAGCGGCTTTACAGAAATACGTTGTGATAGTAAGCCATACTCCCAAGTTTTAGTCATGCACCTTTATAAATTGAGAATGTGCAAAAAACACTGCCCAACACTAACTGAAAGTTACACCATGTAGAGCACATGCATTTACTTATTCATTATTGTCTTGTATGTCTAACTTGATCTGTGTAAAGCCATTTTTAGAATCTCAGATAAACACTTTAATTTCACCGTATGCCTGTATATTTTAAATGACAAAGTTTGACTTTATTGCAACTGCTTTTGCATTTTCTTATCAGTAAAGACTGTCAGTGGTGCACAGACAATCTTTTAAATTATAAAATGATGGGAGTATCATGAATGCTGCATTTGTGTATGAAATTCTTGGCAAGAATATTGTTCAATAAGAAAATCCTCTTTATGTTCATGTTAACTTGTGTGGACCATGGGCTTGAATTTACTTTATATTTACTATACTCATATTGGTGACCTGTTGCATTGCTTCAAGAGATGTTGATTTAAGTGTTTCTCAACCCAGTCCTCAGGGACCCCCAAAGAGTCCACATTTTTGCTCCCTCTCCGCTCCTAGAGGAAAATTCAGATCAGCCTGGGGGCCTGGGTTGAGATACACTAACTAAAATTACAAGGTAATCCAGTAGTCACCAGTTTGAGTACACTAGTTGGTTCATCTGTGCCTGATAATGGATCTGTCAGTTTTAGGTGAGACTAGCTGCTTGTATTAAGATCTCTAGAGTGTCAATAAAGCTTTACTGTACAGTAAACCCAAGCTTTTGTTGCCAGGGGAAATGACTGTCCGACTCTCAGCCCCTGAAGTTCTACACTGAGATGGATATTATGCATGCTGTGGGGTTTGTTGATGTTGGGACACTGATGGTCAGTTGCTTAGTGCTATTTTCTTTTCCACCAACATGTTTGTTTAATCAACTATACTATGACCCCACAAGTTGCAGACGTGCTAATTCTGAAAAACCCTCAGAAACTGTACTGGGTAGATGTAGAATAGTGCTGGCCGTTAATTAGCTCCTTTGGAAATAGCCTTTGCTCTGGGGGTGTGAAGATCTATATGGGGGGATGAACATCATGACGAATTTGTACATGACATGTGCTACGGAATTGATGTCTGTCTGGTGCCTGTCAAGATTAACCTTGTTTAGCTCGTTGGCAGTACTTGAATTTTGAATTTCATGCTTCCATAAATCTTTTCAGGCAGCATCAGGGTTAGGTACTGGTGCAGCTGCCACATGTTGGCGCAGAGTGTCCAGCAACGATGGATGTGATTCATGGAGCTCCCAGCCAGCCAGGAAACGTGCCACTTCAGACCATGGTGACCAGTCAAACAATAGGCGAGTGCCAATCGGCACATGGGACAGGGGACAGAGGGTTCAAACCAACCGTTTCGTCAGCCACTGGATGTCCTCTTGCAAAGTTTTGCTTCTCCAGACCTCTATTTATAGCAGAGTGCTCTGAATACCACGGTGGATTGATGGCCTCGTCAAGGCGGACGTGCCGGTTCATGTCCACACTGCTTTAGCAATAGGATGCATCATGATGGCGGAGGCATGATAATCTTTTGTTCAGCAGATTTCAGTTAGTTAGTGCTGTTTAGAACATTCTGGTGTTCGTGTCTTTGAATAGATGCTTGTATCAAAAGGCAGTCGGAAAGCTTTGTGATAACTTCAGTGCTACAGTCTCCAGTCTGGAGCAGCGATGCGTTGTTTGAATTGGCAGCCATTGTAATGTCACAATGCTGAATAGATAAGCAACATAGGAAGTTGGAGCTGACATTACAGTGATAGTTAGTGGTGTCATACTGGGCCAGGAACAGTGAACAGCTAATGAGAATTTAAATCCAGTTGTACAGAGTGCTATAGATCCCTTTTTCTGTCAGCAAGAGGGTATGACACCGTACAAAGGTTTAGTCAGGTGTTAACCAAAAGCATTGTATGTCCATATAACTAAGATGCCCATGGTTTAAATGCAGGTGTTTTCTGCAGGCTCTGTCACTACATCCTGCTGCTCCTTATGAAATCAGGAAACTGGTATCTGAATAATCTGCTGTAGGACTGCTGTGCTAATACGCAGTTGCTTGTAGCTGGCGACCAAGGCAACCTGATTCGGTTACGTGTTGCGCGTTTGCTCCCGACGCTACCACCGTGTTAGCATTATGTTTATATAAAACACTCACTGGGTGTGTCTGTCATACTGACTTTGTAAGTTGATAAAGATGCATGTTTCTCACATCTGCTCTTTGAATAACTTTGTCTAATACATGTATGTAAATTCATTTATCTCCCTCTGCACACACAGACTTCCAGAGTCAGATTACACTATACATTTTGTGCGTGCATGTGTTTTCATTCCTTAGTACATTTAATTTCCGCCGTTGCAAGTAACGTATGGCAGCCCTGCTATTCTCTGTGTATATTTGATTGATAGATTTATTGCACTCGATCCGATCCACACTACATTCTTTCTAAGCTGAGATCTTCAAGGTGTTTTAAAAACTTCGACCATCTACCCTTGAGTTGGACGAATCCGTCAGGAACCAAAGAAGCCGATCCAGGCAGAGCAGAAGCAGGTGACGAGTTGGCCGCCATCCTGCCCACCCGTCGGCGCTCTCTCTCGCATAACCGCGACTCCGCTTACCCCCTGACGTCATGCAGCTTGGCTGCAGGAAAGCCTGAGCTGCGTCTTTAGCTGAGGCCACGCCCCGCTAATCCGATTAGCCTAATCAGGCACTGAGCAACATTTTCCATGCTGCGTTCTGTTGGGTCACCTGCATGGGGTTACCTGTACCCTGCTTACGGTGAACCGACCCCCAAAATCGCAGCTGTGTCTCTCCAGGCCACATCACCAAACACATTTCCTTATAGTGGAGGCCTGTGCTGCTGTTTGGCTTGAGTATTATTGGCCACTTCCTGTTATTATACTACAAAGTCCACGGAGTGATGTGGGTGTGAGCATAAGGCTAAATTCAGTATGAAATGGACATGAGCGTTTCAGTGCTTGTGTTTCAGCTGAGAAAATTTGGTTTGCGGTAAACAATTATATTTCCCTTGATATTCAGTCTGCAACTCAGCTGGTTATTCAGATCCAGCCTCAAATACACCAGGGTTCCCCAATTTCAATTCAGAAGGGCTAGAATCTAACAGTGTTTGCAGATTTCCCTGCTCAAACACACCTACTAAACCTGGTAATTAGCTGATTTCCTATGTATTTGAACAGGGAAATCTGCTCAGAACACTTTATTACCAGTGTGAACATGCTGGAAATGGTTGTGGTGAATAGACAGACGACTACAGTGCAAACAGGAATGAAGACAACTGTTCAGTGTGAACAAGAGTATAATAGGATTAATAATAATAAGTAAATAAATAAATATTTATGGCACATGGACCTCTGGACCTCCAAAATTAGAATTGGGGAACACTGGAGTATGTTTCCTCCAAAAACTACATTTGTATTGAATGTTTTCCTGCATTTATGCAGGTCATGGGTTGCACACAATGGCTCCGTAGTTAGCTTTCTGTGTGTGTGTGGATGTGTGGGTGAGTATACATAGGTCACATGTGGGGACATTTTTCAGGTCCCCATTTGGATAGCCTCAATATAATACAATTCTGCGATTGCAATCAAAAAAGTAAAAATGCCAACAGTCTTGCATTTTGTTTAGCTACCCATGGTTGGGTAGGGGTTAAGGGTGTAGTGATTGGAAATAGGGTTTTTCCCATAGAAATGAATAGAAGGTCCCCATTTGGATAGGTACACCAACGTGTGTGTGTGCGCGTGTGTGTGTGTGTGTTTTTGTGTGTGTGTGTGTGTGTGTGTGTATGGCGTTTTGAAGGTCCTCCCCCATATAAATTTCCTCCCTCAGTTCAACGATAGGCAGTTAGATTAATTGGCGTCTTGAGAGTGTTAGTATGTGTTCGTGTATGTGCCTTGAAATGGTCTGGTATCCTTTCCTGGGTGTGGGACAGACTTCAGGTTCCCTAATGACCCTGTTCAGGATAAGCACTTAACAGATGGATGATTTTGTACAGCCGTGTAGATAACATGTCAGGGTTACTCTGTGAAAATGGAATTTTGTGGAAGTAGAGTTGCTGTGTGTGTTTTCTATTTACTTGCTGCTTAGCTTAAGCTGTTTTGCAGCAGTATAAGACCACGCAGCAAGTTGGTAAATCTGTTCTCCTTCGCTGCCTCGTTTCGGTTAGTCAGGCAACCAGTGTAAGGAATGTGAGAGCCACAGTAGATGATACTTCACAAAGCGGTTTGCCAAGTCTCCGTCTATTATAGGAGCTCATCGAGACTGACTCTAGGTAAGTGCTCTGAAAGATGGGCGGATGGGTAATATAGACACTCATTGGCTAGAATCTTGCATGTGGCTACAGAGTTGGAGTTGGGCAGTTATCCATGATAATTATGATGCCACCTTGACCTTCACTGTTTTCCTCTGGCCACACCTCTGTGACTGGCTCGGGGATCCCGAAGACTAGCATTACACATCTGTAGGGGATCCCCTTACCAAGCCCATCGCAGCGACTACACTGCTCATGTTTCTCGGTGCCTGCTGGGAACCCCTTCCGGGCCTGTGACTCACACTGAGCCCTTTCGGTGGCCTGTTGTGAAGATTCTGTAAATTAAAAATGAGCCACTCTTGGGACTAAGTACATGCTCATGGGCCACCATGTCGTGAAAGTCCCACGAACCTCCAAAGACTCGGCTTCTGAGCTCTCTCTTGGGACCAGATACTTTACAGCGTTTATATGACTAACAGTGGGGAATTTTGGTTATTCCTTCTTGTCTCTTTTTCTTTTGTCCATATTTTGGTTCAGAATTCTGATAGCTGCTTCACATTGGGCTCAGTAGAACTATCTTGCGTTTGACAGGTGTTCTGGTGCTAATGTCATACCCTGCTTCCAATTTCCACACCGAAAACATCTGCATATTTCTTCGTCCTATTGAGACACATGTTCAGATCTTGCCAAGGTCTGAAATTTTGTTCAAGAAGAGTGCCATCTGCACAGGCATTTTTGGATAGACAGTGCGGAAGCCTGCTGAGATGGGTAGATGTGTGCCAGTTTCATACAATGAACTAACAGGGGCAATTGGGTCATTTATGCAGTATTCTTTGCGTTACTACAATATGATTTTTCCCAGTGTATGCTGTATTCCATTACACCAATAAATAGCAAGATTAACAAGGCCGTAATTTTAAATCCGTTGGGAAGCACACCATAAAGGCACTGAGAGTGCCGTCCCAAATGACCTCATGCTACGCCAAGACCTTCACTAGCAAACCTTGATATGGCATTAGGTTACAATGTGGGGATTATTGCACAAAGGTCTCCGCTACCAGGATAGTAGGACCTGTGTATATTTAGTCATGCTTGGTCTATAGCCAGAATGCAGCTTTGCTTCTAAGTGGTAAAAAGACCCCTGCTCTGTTCACTTTCCTGTCATATCCTCCAACAAATCGCAGCCACATGATTTCATTAAGGAGTCATTTTTGTTTCTTAATTGAAACAAATACCTTGTTTTTGTGTAAGCTGCGTTCAGTGAAATAACTGTAATTCTGCTCTTTTCTTTTGCTCATCAAGGTAGTCAGATGATTCCCTGATGACTGGGTGGCCCTTTTTCTAAGTGGTGGAGGTCAGCGATATTTACTAAGACAAGGGACCTGTCTCCTCCTTCCCTAAACATGCTAATATTGTATTAGCAGCTAACGGAGAAGGAGATGAGCAATTAGATGGGCTGGTTCTTGTGTGTTAGCTTTGCTCGCTTGTGAAGCCATCTCGCCTTACTTTCCCTGGCTGGTCCACTGAGGTCAGGGTTGAGGCCTGAAATAGAATTAACCTCGCAGCTCGCTGAGTGCTAAGAGAAGGAGAGGTGGGTTTGTAACATCCCTGCCCGCGTGGCCTCATAGCTGGGCTCTGTTAACAGAAGGCCAGTTGTGCTGCTAAAGGGGTCCGTTCATGTGTCTAAGCTCCACACTACACTTTGTTTCATGCTCTTCACACTAATGTCCACTCTCAGCATGGACCAAGAACTCACCACAAAGTCATCCTGTCTGTCAATGATCACAAATGTGTCTTCTGCCAAGCTACATGCAAGATATATGGATATATGGATATATGGATAGCAATACATAGCTTGATGGTAGTGTAATTCTGCTGGTACCAGTACTTCAATACTGCTTTACTGCTTGTCCAATCAGGACAGCTGCTGTAGAGGATACAGATAATATGTACTGAAAGAGGAGTATGTACAGTGCCTTGATGGGGAAACTGGAGGGCTGGGTCTCCGAGGGTTATCTGTTTCTGTGCTTTGATCTTAAAGGGTGTGTTGATATCAGTTTTCTTTTAGGCTCCTCCTTATTGTTTTATTTAGATTGGAATTATGGGTGATTTTGCAGTTCACATTTGCACCACCAAAAATGTCTGAAAGTCGGTTTTTACCTTTATTAAACGTCTTCAGTCGGATCATCTTTGGAGATATCCAGCTGCCAGACCACTGGCATCAAATGTATGGAGTGAGTTTTATTTCTCTGTTCGGCTCTGCATTTTTGGGGACTGAGGTAGAAGGTAGAAGGCCTTCGGGTTGGTGCTGGAGAGCTGTCCCCTTCAGGGCTATTTTTGATTGAAGGACAAGGCCCTGTTCTTGCAGCACTGACACCTTTATAACATGGAAAGCATGGTATTTATTTCTAGGACTATTGCTGAAAAATTTAACTCTATCAACAAATACAGTGGTACCTCAGTTCTCGAACTCATTAGAACTTGAATTTCTTAAAAGTCGAACCAACCAGTTCGAAAAAAAATTACCTGGAGCTCGATCTGAATCTCAGAAGTCAAACCGTGAACACCAACCTAAGATAACATGTTCTCGTGTGGCACATCTCTCAGCGGAAACAAAGAGTAACGCTTCAGTCTCAGCCTCACATTCGCTGTGATAGCATCGTGCATGTTTACACTAACTGAATACATATATTTAGACAGTAAAAATACATTTAGACAATGACAGACAGTAGCAGTAATTATCATTATATAATAACATGCATTTTTAAATAAAGATTTCTTATTAATTATTTAAATATTAATAATAAACCATTAATACATTTAATTATAATAATATTCTCCTGCGAAGCAGAGACGGAATGGAGGCACAGACGTCAGGGTATCAGGGAATAGGGGGTTTAATTACAGGTAAGGCAGGCAAAACGCAGACGGACAATACAATGACCGGACTGGGGAAACAAACTGAAATCCAGACGAATTACTGAGGGCTAATGATAACCAGAAACAGCTGATCACACAGGGATTCCACACGAGGTTAACAAGGGGGCATGACACACAGAAGGAGCGGAAGATCAGGGCAGGACACATTGTTTGGATACATTTATTTTCTTACTTTACAGGATACTGTTTTGATAAATGTGCTTAGATGTGTGTAGTACAGTATGTGCTCTTCTTGTTTTATCCAGTTCATTTTGTGTTTAAATGCTAAAAAAAACACATTTAGATGTAATTTTTTGGGGGTGGGAACCAATTTTTAGAATTCGATCCAGAGTTCTGAACGGTTCTGAAAGTTTAAGTTATGAGGTACCACTGTATATAAATATGTAACTCATTTGATTAGTTTGACTCAAATGTGAATTGAAAATTTGGTGTAGTTGCTGTCACACAATGTTAGTTTGATGCATGTCGATCTGACTCCTACAACCCAGCACTGGCCTTTTTATTTTGGCTGACTAGGTTTTCATGTGTCGCATCTGATTTCGCCTTTTGGCACTGGTCATATGCTTTCAAATTCGCGCGTGAATTAGCATTCAACCCAGCGTTTATTTTTACTGCTGTCAGCACCTTTGTGCGTCTGAGCCATTCACATTATTCACCTGTCGGTCGGTAGGAATTTTCCACGGCACTTGATCTGGAAAGACCAAGGTGTACCCGCTCAGGAATAGAACCCATGGCAGAACCGATGGTGGCATGTGCTGCAGCACCGCAAGGCATGCTAGTGTTGCGACTGGCCGGGGGGGCAGCCAGGGGTGGGTTTAGACACCTATCAGACATCCTCAGCAGGAACAAAAACCGCACAGAGATGTTGTGGCTGCAATTCCCCAACTTGTGCGTGATGGACAGAACCCCCCCCAACCCCCACCAAAGTCATTTACTTTGTCCCAGGTAGAAGATTGTGGCAAGTCAGGGAAGCATGTAGAAGTTAGTGATGTCAAGTCGTTGCTACTTCTGTTTTGGGGTTTGGTTTTATTATTTAAAACACGCACTGCGTAGCATGTTCAGGACCTATAACAATGAGAGGACAGCGCATGAGACATAACCTTTAATCGCCTGTTCAAAATGTCTAATGAGCTGTAATAAGCAGCAGGTCACCTGAGTGACTGCGTCAGGCTGCTGGGTTCTGAGACCACAATCTGGCCGGCGTCATTCTAACTCAATCTCATTACGCTCGCTGGCTCCCAGTTTGACTTTGTGCTTTGTCTGAGGTCCAGTTAAACAGGAGCTTAGCAGAAGTTAACCTGGCCTCCTTTGTTCATTCCTGTAAGACGCTATTCATCTGAAACATGCTGTTTAATGACGGAGAATAAGAGACACACGCACATTTCATGGAAACTAATTAAATATAGTAGAAAATGGCCTGTTGTGTGTGGGGACTGGCAGCTGGAGAGTGCGTGATCTCTCTGTCACGCTGAGCTCCTTGAGTAGATTAATAACAGACAGAATGTTGTCACTGGTGTATTTATGGTGGGTAGGTAGGGGCAGACGACAGGAGGAGCTCAGACAATGACATTCTGCGGGTATTTATTTAATGTGTTTTCAAATGACACTAAAAGCCTAAATGATTAGTAAAGAATAGGAACAGATGAGTTTATGAGGATCTAGAATTATATGAGAAATGTTAAGTTTTTACCGGCTAACACAAAAAGCATACCACCTTAGGGGTATATAAGCTGCACTGAAATAGAAATCCGTACGTGTTTTATTTTGCAAGTGATAAAAAACTAATATCCTATATTCAAGCTAAAATTGGTTATAATATCTTTCCATGATTGAGTGTTCGTGCTCTGCATTTTGTGCTTCTATGGTCATCGAATAAATTCTGTGAGGTCCATACAAATACTGTCAAAATATTTCAATTCGCTTGTCAGACCACCTGATCTGCGGCTGACCTTTGTTACCATAGTAACAATGGTGGCAGGCGGAAAAAGGCACACTTTATGATAAAAGCCAACTGAACTTAAGAGAAAAGACTTTAAAATCCCTTACATTTTGATTTACAATTAATAACTGAAGAGGAAATATTATGTGTTGTATCTCAGACTGGGGAAGCAGGAGCAGGGAGACGGAGAATTGGGGAATGAGGGATTTATTAAGAAACCAACACTGAACATGAGGAAAACAAGTAGCAATGTCACAACGTTAATGACCAGACTGTGGAAAACATACCTCATGCACACTTAAATACATTGGACTAATGAGCAACACAAAAAAACAGCTGGTAAACACGGGGATTCCACACAAGGTAGATGAGGGGGCGTGGCACATGGGAGGAGCAGACAAGTGGGGCTTGACAGGACCCTCCCACCCCAATGGTGCGTACTCTGGGCATGCCCAAGAGGAGCAAAGAGACGAAATCCAGGAAACGGCGGAAACAAAAGCGACCTGAGGAGCCGAAGGAGACCCCGGTGGGCAGAAGACGAGAGCCACAGGAGCAGCAGGTGACCGCGAAGGATGAGCCGGAGGGAATGCAGAAGGGGGCGAGGAGGAAAGTAGAGGGACAGCCAGAGGAAGAGAGGAGGGAGGAGAAGGGGACACTAGAGAAGGGAAGGAGGGAACAGAAGCTGTGCCTGGCGAAGGCACCTCCACAGGGGTGGCTGATGCAAAGGCATAGGCGAACGATGAATCAGAGCTGGTGGACCTGTAGGCGACCAACGAGACATCGGAGGTGGGACCGCAGCTGACCAATGAAGTTCCGTAGGTGAGACCACAAGCGATCACCGAGCTGGAGCCAGGGGGACCATAGGCAACTGTTGAGCCAGAGCTGGAGGTCCCACAGGCGACCGCCAAGCCGGAACCAGGCGTGCCAGGGGGTGGGGCAGGAGGGACCCATCCCCGGCACAGGTGTCCTCTCCCTATCTGGGCCACTGAGAGGTGAGGTCTTGGCCAGGATCTGCCTCAGAGTGGCAGGGGAGACATTACTTTAGAGGGAGTCACAAGAAGAGTCAGGATGATCCCCGAAGGGTCCCATTCGAGCTCTTCCTCCATCTTCACTAAGGGTGGACCTATACAGATCATAGGTATAGATCAGCTCTGCGGAGGATTGGGCGGTGGGGGTAGAGATTGGCTCTGTTGAGGATTGGGTGGCGGGTAGAGATTGGCCCTGTTGAGGATCGAGTGGCGGGTAGAAATCGGTCCTGCAGGGGATCAGGCAGCAGGTAGAGATCGGCCCAGTGGGGGATCAAGAGGCAGGTAAAGATCGGCCCAGCAGAGGATTGGGCAGCAGGTAGGGATCGGCCTTCTGGAGATCTGGTGGCGAGATCCCACTGTTAGGGATCGGCCCTGTTGGGATCAGGCAGTAGGTACAGGGATCGGGCGGCGGGTTGAGATCAACCCTGTTGAGGATGGGGCGGCGAGTAGAGATCAGCTTTGAAGGGACTAAGGTGGAAGTAATATAAAGCCTTTACATGCCTGCTACAATCCTGAATTGCATTCCAAATGTGTTTCTGTCTGGCTATCACTGGAAATCAAATAAACAAAGTGCTTTTTTCTGTGAGCTGAAATGTTTCCATTAACATTAAATGCTGCAAAGACGGTAAAGAGGAAGCACTCTGGAGCTGAAGTGGTGGAGGCTTAACGCTCCCAAAACGATGCTTTTAAGTCTGGCAGACCCATCCTGACCTCTGCTGTACGCACTGACACCAAACAGCGCCTTCTTAAGGCTGCACGCATAGCTATACACCTTAAATGCCAGAGCTCACTTTTTTTACAGAGTACTATTTTTTTTCTTTTAAGGCTCTGCGCTGGAATTTTGAATGTTAAAATAATTAATCACAGTACTCATGCTGTATAGGTTTTCAAATAAATCAGATATTGCATGTTTCAGTACAATGTATGTTACATTGTACTAAGACATGAATGTGTCATGGATCCAGACAGGTTTGGCACAATGGCGAGGCACAGTGCAGGCAGGAACAGAGAGTGAACGACCCACTGGTGGCTCACAGGAACATAGGGGTTTATTAACCAAAACTGAAGACACTCAAAACAATTACAAAAAACAAACACAGACCATAAGGAGTCAAAGGTAAAAGGGATAAACAAAAACAGACAGGTAGAAACACAAGCATGGGCACAAAGCATGAAACCGAAACCAAGTACAAATCACAAGACACAGGACCTTGAAAACTCATACAAATGAGACAAAATACGAAAACAGAGGAGGCAGGATTCAAACTAGGACAACGGGGGAAGACAACATGGCCAGTGATACCTGCTGGCCAAATGGGGAGAAGACGTAAGATTTAGACAAAACAGGTGCTAGCCCTGACAGAATGCTCCTGAAAATCATATCTACCTGTCAAACTGTCCACAGCAGAGAATAAGACCTCAGATTCTTATTTTATTCTATAGATTTACATCGATCTGTAATGGCTAATTAATCAATCCCATCATAGGCCTCCCCATCTGCACATAACAGCCATGCCGAGCACTTCAGACAACACGTATGGTGCACCCCCTTGTTTTTTATTTCTATGGACTTTACCAAGGGACACCACATGGCTGGCGGGGGGGGTGTCTACCTGATTGCCCCATAGATGACAAAAAGCCAGAAGCCTGACTTGACAGAGTACCAGTTTATGTTTCTGTGGTGCCACTGTGTGTACATTTTGGGGTTTTTTCCCAGAATAGCCTCCCACCCTGAGATGGAACGTAGGGTGTAAGGATACAGGCTGCTGATGCCACTGACCCTGGGCAGGGAATTCGGGGAGTCAGGGAATCTCTGTCACTATCATCTTTCCAGATGGAGTTTTGTGGAGCAGCTGGTGAGAGGGTCAGCTGGAAGGACATTCCTGTGACACTCCTCCCTCCCGCCCCACACATCAGGCACACACTTGAAGATCACATGATGGAAACGGCAGCCATAATCTGTCATGTGACAAATTGCGTGCTATTTCAGCCTCGTGGGGTTTTTTTGGTTGGGGGTATAGAGGTTGCACGAGTTCAGACTTTGGAACCGTGGCAAACTCTCCTGTCATGTTCTCGGGGGCTTAGTGCTTAGCTCGCAGCTCTGTTTGAGGCCCAGTTCGCGGCAGGCAGCAAACACGTGCCAGCCAGGGCTGCAGGATCACGTCCCATAATGCATCGCCGCCCTTCAGATGTCACGCCTTCAGACAGGAGTCATCACTCAATAATCGGGCACAAATTCTGCCAAGCCTGATTAAGGGCAGGGATCGGGTTCTCCGCCGAACGACAAACTGACAAACCAGACGAGTGGTACCTCATACATATTTCTGCTCAAATTTATCTCGACATGTAACACTTTCGCACCCATCGTGAGCTATATCTGAGGCGCTAGATTTAGCTTTAGCTTTAGTTTTAGCCCGCTAGTTTTAGCGATTTCATTTTTCCATGCTGACACCAAACAGAAGAAGTGCAAAATGATGTCATCGCATTGAGGACCCTTAGCCTCTGCAGATTAAAAACAGGGAATGGACCCCGCAGTGGGTCCCTGCTGTGCCTCGGGTGTCTTTATAGCAGTTTTGTTTTGGAGCCCCGCTGACTGACACTGTATTAAATATCCCTGAAGTCGAGAAACAAAGTGTGTAATGTAACTCTTAGCGAATGGAACCCTTGCACTATTAATAATGTTCCTGTGAACTGGGCTGTAAGCATATAGTGCAGATCTAAAGCAAACCCACTGTAGCACCAGAGAAGTTCCTCAATACAAGGTGATTGGTGGCCAGGTTAAATGGGGTGACATCCACTGTGATAATGTACCAGATGCTGTTAATGTGTACACACCCATCTCCAAATGAATACTCATGTACAATCTATATGCAAATTGGCTATTTGAAAATCAGTGTGTATTTATGTTCTCATGCAACGAGCTATGAAGGCAGATCAGTCAAGTCTGGTTCCCCAAGATACCCAAAATACTGAAGTACTGAAGAAGTTCCCCAGCTGGTTTGGTACTTTTGGTACTGGAATGTCTGGTACTGGTACTCCACTGGAAGTCAATGTAAAATGAAAAGTACTGAAAGTACCATACCAAAAGTACGGTATTTAATGTGGTGTAGATGTGCTCCCTGTAACGTAACGAAACTCTATTGGTTTACCTGCTTATAACGTAAAACCAAATTATACATTTTTGCATAACCTCCTGAGACCCAAGGAAAAAAGTGTTATTCAATTTTAGGTTATTTGTCTTTGGAGGGAATAAGACATTTTACAATTTAGATTATTTCAAATTTATTTTTGTTTTTAATTTCACAGCATGTCCTCTATAGTGTACAACAGGAATAAGTATGTTTCCTTACATCAGTGAAAAGATAAATGCAAAATCAAAGTGTCCACTGCAATGGACATAAATGAATCTGTGGGGACTAAGGAGGATATTACTGGAATTGTGAGTGGCTGATGAGAATGGCCTGTAATGTAATTAATTTGTGTAGTAATACAGGTGTGTAATCAGTCTAAATCTGTTTACATAACCTGTGTGTTTTAGCAAACAACTTGCGAAGTGTTACACATATGCAAGTGTGTATTCCCCATTTCCTTCTTTTAGAAGGTATAAATAAACTGAAAACTATATTGGTAATGATAAAAGCTGTATGAGTCGTTTTCAGTTAAACCTGTACCTGAGCAACTAATAGGTGAAGTATGTATAAATCGAGGACGATATCATTAATCTTTTTTCCTTGTTGTTTATCCAGCACTGGCTGAGCATGAATGCAGTCAGGTCCAAGATGTGCAGAGCAGAGGCAGAGAGGGAGCCCGTAACACACATGTACACACACACAAATTTGGAGTTTAGCTGTTGTAGAGTTCATACCTGTAGCTTCATGCGCTTATAAATCATTATCTGTTAAATTAATAACTGGGGGAGGCATTACATATGAAAACAAAGTCAATCTTAAGTGCTTCCATTAGTGTTGGTTTGTCTTACTCAGCAGAGCTTTCCAGGTTGTAAAAGGAGCTGGATTCAGAATCCGCATTAGTGTGAGAAACGCTCGGGTCTGGAGGCTGAATGCAAGTTGCTCACTTGATCATCATGCCCAAAATGACTCCAAATATGGCACAAAATAAGTACATTAGTCATGAATTCCATTCTGCTGCATGACAGATATCACCTTCCATCTTATGTTTTCTTCAACACAGAAACGTTGCATGGTGACTGGATCATCAAGCACAATGTGAGCGGAGACCAGCGAGGGAATAAGGAAGGGGGCAATCATGCTTGGGCATGGGACAAGGCAACCCGGCCAAGTTTGAGTACACCCTTAGGGATGGGCTATGAAAGAATCAGCTTATTTGGAGGTGGGGTTCACATCCATTTTAGCAAGAGAGAGACATGAATACGTGTTGATCTGAATCTCACTCTCTGTTGGGCTGAAGCCAAACTGCATTTTATACATGAAGAGGTGATTTAGGAACCAGAACAATGACCTCTTACATATTTGACCGTCTAGGGCGCCATCATCTGAGAGGGTGAAGACTCAGTGAAGCCTACCTATAGAGCTAGACATGCACTTTGACGGGCATTCAATACACATATTAATGAGTTTTACCCAGGCTCCCTGGATGCCAGTTTGAAACCAGTCCCATGATCTGTGATCTTATGCATTTCAATTCATTCCCATGATCTGTGATCTTATTCATTTCAATCCATTCCCATGGTCTGTGATCTTATTAAATTCAATCCATTCCCATGTTTGACCTTAATGGATCACATTTGCATTTGTTTTGTGAACCAGCTGTTTGCTTTATTTCTTTCTATATCACACTGACCCCAAGCCTGTTCCTGAAAAGGCAAAATAAAATATCATGAATATTTTATTTTGTCACACAGTTCAGTTCGGCAATCAGAGTTTTTATATTGTAATTTGATGCATTGTGTTGAGTTACTAAGAAGCATTTTAATCGGGGCGGGCTCAATTAGCAGGTATCTCAGGCTGACATCTGATGTTTCAGATGTGTCTGTTGCCTGTGGCATCTCTGGCGTGCATAGCGGAGACAATATCAGCTTTCTGTGTTTTGTTATAGCTCTCATTGCTATTATACCCTTGAAATGAGTGGAGGTCTTTTAGCCCTCAAAGCCACAGCAGGCTGACCCTCTACATCTTACTGCAACCCAGACATTTTACTGATTTTGTACAGTTTGGAACAAAACACTAGTTTTTGCACATGAATTTGCAGAAAGGCCCAATGAGGCAGATACTATTATAGGATCGTATTAACTAATTTAGCATTATGTAGTTATGGTCTTTCTGTCCTGTGCTGTGTTGAATTGTGCTTGGCAACTGTTATAAAAGAAACTGACAGGGTATATCATTAAAAAGTGTTTAGAAAGGTGTGTGTGTGAGAGATTAAATAAACATGCTGTAAAAGCCTTCTTTTACTTATTATTTTCTGTAGAAGAGAGAGACTAGACGTGTCATGTTACCAAATATTTGTGGGGTGAAACGTGTAAAACGTCAAGCAGTGAAATAAAATACGGATGAAAAATGTGAATAATCAAATTACTGTACTCCCTCCCGGGAAAGCTGAACATGTGCTGATGTTTATCACCAAAAGGACGCATAGGACAGCAGGTGTAAAGAAAAATGAATGACTTACAGCAAAAAAATGAATATTCAGTTGAAAGCCTTGCAATGGATTTTAGTGCAAATAATGGCCAGTAAATAACAAAATAAACCACCAAAAGGAAGGTGGCCAATAGAAAAAAACCCTGGGGTTAATGTGAGCGCAACACTGCTGCCGGTCACACCTCGTGCCAGTCAGCTGACCCTTTTTAAATTCATGTGTGGCCAGCAGTTTAGTCATCCAGCTTTCGTCACCTGAAGGGTTTATTGGCCTGGAGCTGGTGATCAGTCACCAAATAAATACAGCTGCTCAGGTACACCCATGTCCCCCCTGGCCTCAGTTCATTCTCCTGCCACCTCTGCAACTTCAGGCAGGAGCTTTGGTGTCAGCGGTCCTCTTCATTCAGATAACACCCTCAGTGGGCTTTGGGTTCTGTTCTATTTTTCTTGCAAAGCATGGCTCATGAAAAGCACTATATAAATGAAACATAGTATTATAATAATAAATACATTGTTGTTGTTATTATTGTCCATCCATCTATCCATCCATCCATCCATCCATCTTCTGTAACTGCTTGTCCTATTCAGTGTTGTGGGGGGTCTGGAGCCCATCCTGGAGGCTATGAGTGCAAAGCAGGGAACAAGCCCAGGGCGCCAACACATCACAGGGCACACTCACGGGCAATATGGTAACGCCAATTAACCTCAGCATGTTTTTTGGCCTGTGTGGGGAGTGGGGGGGTCGCTGGAGTACTCAGAGGAAACCCCATGCCAGCATGGGGAGAACATGCAAACTCCACACACGGAGCTGTGGTGAAGACTCAAATCTTGGTCCCAGAGGTGTGAGCAACATTCTAAGGCAACCACTGCCCCACTGTGCCACCATCAAATTATTATTATTATCATTACCACTAATAATAGTAATATTAATAATGTTAATAATAATAATCCCGTTAGTGGAGTATCGCCAGTGCTCTTTCTCAGCCCCAGACGTTGCTCTCTTGCTGCTGTTCATCAGATCAGGGCAATTTACCCATTGTGGTGGAGATGAAAGAGGTCAGATCACATTTCAGGTTTTATCTTTCCAGCTACGGCCTTACAGAAAAGCCAGGCTCTGCGGCGGCAGGGTGGGGCCCTGCCTGCGTCTGACTCATAAGGGCCCAAACCAGACTCTTCAAAGGTTCTCCTTTGTGTTTATGTCACACAGGAGGGACCGCGCAGCGTCGCGAGCGTGTGCGGTCGCCTCTGTTATGATTCTGGCTGGTCCTGCTTACATCTGAGGTTATAAGTCAGTGTTCCTGCTAATTACCGCATTCCGGGCGAGCTTCTCCACATTCTGGGCCACTGGAATTATGGGTTCAAATACGGGAACTTCTTTTTTTGGAACAGGGAATTTCTTTAAGATGTGGGGGGGTTGTGTTGTCTCTAAGTATCTGGTGTCATATGCAGGTGATTGCTGGGGGGGGGGGGGGGGGGGGTTGGGGGGGACATTTAAATTTTGAACAAAAAA
>JABFEA020000001.1:14586657-14603841 GCA_019775915.2 Cyphomyrus plagiostoma | reverse complement strand
CCCCCCCCCCCCCCCCCCCCCCCCCCCCCCCCCCCCCCCCCCCCCCCCCCCCCCCCCCCCCCCCCCCCCCGCAGAACTTATAAGTGTGAACAAAACATATTACATCACAGCTGCACTGCATTTGTCCCTAAACAAAAAGGTGGTTCCCCTCTGGCTGGTGAAGGGAACAATGACCAGCACTGGGGATCCATATCACATGACTCCTGGGAGAGGATGGCGCTCCCCCGGGTAGCTACACAGCAGCACTCTCTCTTGCTGACACTGTGCAATTGTCCTCTATGCTGCCACACTGAAGTTTGCTAGTAAAGAAGGCAGGTCATGAATGACCCTACCCGGCTGGCAGCTTTGTCTGCTCCTGTTTGTGTGTGCTGGGTTATGTTAGACGGGAAATGCAAGCGCTGTTGCAAAGCGTCATACCCCTTGCGACCTGACCAGGTCCCCAGGCCGAACAGTGATATATAGCTGGATATAAAGTGCCAGCAATTGCATGACCAGGCTGGGTATAAAGCTGGATATAAAGTGCCAGCAAATTCAGTATTAACAAAAGAATCTGCGTTAGTATATTAAGGTTAATGATTTGTCAGAGCAAATACATACAAGCTCAGGAGTGTGACTGAAAACTTATTTACTTCCACTGAGCTTACATACTTCTTTAGTAGGTGCTTTTACTCAACGCAGCATGCCGTGGAGAAAGCGGGGTCAGACAAGTCTCTGGAGCAGCGGGGAGTTAAGGGCATCACTCAAGGGCCAAACTGTAACATCTCCTGGCCAACAGTCCCCGGGGTTTGAACTGGCGACCTTTTGAATCATAGGCATAGCTGCCCACAGGGGTGCCACTAAAGATTATGGGCCTGCAAGCCAGACCAATCCTGATATGTTCCAAATTTTTTAGAGACGCTGTCATTCAGGGGTCCTTGGAATCACCTTAAATCCCCTCCCACCCTTACATTCCCCCCTAGTGTCCGAATCCACTAAGCTGCACATGTCAGTTGAGCATTCACAAGCTATCCAGCCCAGGGCTGGGGGTCCCAGGTGACTGCTGTAAAGGGAAGAGTGTGCAGACTTTTGACTGAGTGTTTTTATCTATTATTAATATTATTATTATTTTAAAAGGGAACGGCTTTCCCGCTTGATCTGTACCTTAGCAGACACCCACTGAGAGGTGCCATCCTTGACTGTGCTGATTTCAATTGACATGGAACGTGGCTTCTGGGACCATTTACAATTCTGCATGACTGCGATTGATGCAACTGTGTGACTTCGATTGGCAGGACTGTGATTGATACAACTGCGTGACTGCGATTGATGCAACTGCGTGACTGCGATTGGTGCGACTGAGTGACTGCGATTGGTGTAACTGCATGACTGCGATTGATGCGGCTGTGTGACTGTGATTGGTGCGACTGCATGACCGCGATTGATGCGGCTGCGTGACTGTGATTGGTGCGACTGCATGACCGCGATTGATGCAGCTGCGTGACTGCAATTGGTGCGACTACGTGACTGTGATTGGTGCAACTGCATGACCGCGATTGGTGGCCGGGATGAGTGCAGCATTCATGGCTGGAATTGGCAATCAAGGAAATGGACCTGAGTGATGACGATCTTGGCCAGTAACTTCTATCCCAGGTTTGTGTGCCTTATGTAGAGGGTATTCTCCCAACGTAAGAATTTTTGCATTGGTTTTCCTATGTCTGCCTGCAGAGATACTCTGTAATAATGCATACTTAGTGTGGAACATGGTCCTGGATGATTGATGAGATGTATCGGTGCAGCAAAGTCTCTCCGTGTGAAGGTGGCATATATGATGCGTGGTTTAGGTACTTGGTAGTGGGAGCGCCTGCCCCAGGCTATGTATAGCATTACTGTGTCGTGCTTGTCAGTCATCTGGTGCCATGTGCTACCTTCAGTAACATGCTTCCTTGGTGCACACGGCTCACATGTATGGAAACAGAGCACATTTACAACACGGGTCTGGGGCTGAGCTCAGAATAAGCTGGTCATGCTGATTTTATCATAGTTTTTTGTAGTATTGCTATAGCAGCACATAAAGCAAAATTGGAATGATACAGAGAAGATTAGCATGCCCCACCAAATTTGTCGTTCAGCCAATCGGATGAGACCATTATGAAACAATTCCTTGAAACACTTCTTCCCCTGGGAGGACAGGCCATCTCCGCGCCATTCAATCGTGAAGGGCCAGTCTCATGGCTTGGCCAATTGGTTGAGACCATTCTGAAGCATTTTGTAGCCACCGGTCAATGGGGAAACATTTGTTTCACTTCTAGCCGACCAGGCGCGAGGAAGACGTGCTAATTTTCAAAGCTTTCAATGGGCTAAGCCTTGCCGGTTCGAGCCTTGGCAGAATAGCCACATGCCTGTGGGCCCTTAGCAAGGCCCTTAACCCTGGCCTGCTGGTTCAGTCCACGCTGGGCCCACCAAAGCTTACTCTTACTTGTATATGTCTCATGCAGATCAAGATGGGATGCAAAAAAATGCAAAGTACCTGTACTTGTGCAAATGGCAAAATAAGGCTTATTATTAGCCTAGGTACACTTTAATCCGCCCCTGTACATACAAACACACACACACACACAAACACACACACACACACACATAATACTATACAGGAAGTCAATTCATTTTTTTAAATCTCTGTTAAAGTGTATCAGCTTTTCTCTTAAAGTCACCCCAGTGTTTGCAGCAACCATCCAATGTAATCAAGTATTTGTTGGCTTGACCACTAGTAACTGATTAAGTCAACTGTTGATTAAGTTTAATTAATATACAGAATGACTAGTGTGTCCTGGGGAGATAACAGGATATCAGAAAGTTTTTGGAGAACAAGGAATTCAATTTTTTTGTTACATTATTGTTCATTTTTGTGTATTATAATCTAAAATTGTGTTTTTTTCTGACGGTTATGTGTGTGTGTGTATGTGGTTTCTGACCAATGATGTCAGAAGACATGAGAAATATACAGGCTACAGGTTGGAAGGTTTCGGTCTGTTTCCTTTATCAGATCATCAGCCTCCTACACTGTGGTTTCCATAGTTGCCTGATGGCACTGATAGGTTACCATTTAAAATTTAGATTTACCTTATCACCAAATCAAGACTTTCACCAGGGGACCTGGTGAGTCAAGCTGGGCTTCCTTCTCAATGAATAATGAAAAATTAATGAAAAATTCCTTTTTAGCCCTCCCCCAAAATAAATGTGTATTTCTTAGCTTATGTCATGAATAGCTTTTTACATCATGAAAAATAATATTGTATATAGTACATACTGTAATCTACGGAGCCCCTAAGAGGTCAATGTGGGAAAATAGTTTTTGAAATAGTTTTGCATTCCCTCAGAATACTTTAGGGTCTATGACAATACAGTGGTGTCCTAATGGTTAGGGAAGTGCATTTGTAATTGAAACATTGCTGGTTCAAATCCTGGCCTGACCAGCAATGCATCACTGAGGTACCCTGGGCAAGGTACTGCCCCCAAGCACTACTCCCCAGGTGCTAAATTAGCTGCCCCCTGCTATGTTATGATGTCACATATGGGTTAAATGCAGAGGACACATTTGTTGTCAACACTGATCACCTAATTCTTGTCATCCCTCGCAATAGTTTTACAATCCCACTGCACTATTTGTGGCAACCCAATGGCAAGCATACACCTAATAATACAGACATGTCCTGTAAAGCATTAAACTATGGGGGACAACGTATGCCATGTAACTTTAATGTCGTGAATTTTATATGTATTTATGCACTGTATCCTTCAACCGACACTGATTTCAAACAAAACAGCTAGCTTATTGAAGGTGCACACACAGATATTGAAATATATTACAAATATTGAAAGATAATACAGCCAGAAAACTGCATATAAAGCTGACTTTACCGGTGCGTTGGACTTAAGGTTTAAACTCGAACCCATTGCTGGCCATTCTGCCTTCTCCCCTCTCTGTCTTAGTTGCTAGTCTTCCCTAATGTGTTTTCCCTGTTCCCCAGACCACTGCACAGGGTTTGTGAGTTTGACGATGGCACATGCCAGTGTTGCATGTTCTGGATTTTGTTTGACTTTTGTTCCCCAGTGTTTGTAGTTTTGGGTTTTGGTTTTCTTAGTGTTTTCTGTCAGTTCTCCCATCCATGGTCCACCCTCCCCGTGTTAGGAATATGTTTTTTGTGCTTGTATTTGTTATCAGTCATCCCTTGGTTTTCCAGATTTCTTTATGGGCGAATTTTAATGAACATCTCAGCATTTGTGTCTGCACTTCACATTGAACAGCCCAGCTGTCTTACTTAAAGTCACTGGCAGAGAATGGACACAGTGTAATTAATAAATACGTATAAAACACATAATATTAAAGTTACATGGTGTGCATTGCCCCCTGTAGTTTAATGCTTAAAGTACACTTCACTGAATGTGTCTGAATAGTACAAGTTTATACTTATTAGTCCATTAATTCTATCTTTTGTACTTTAAACGGACACAATACAATTATTATTGAAGAAGTATTACGAGGGAAAGCAAAACTGTTTCTAAAATATTTTGCCACCCTGACCTCTAAGGCGGGGCTGCGTAGTAAATCAAACGTAACTTTGATTCTTCGAATTCGCATCGACGGCTATGTTTATGACCCGGAAAAAGGGATTGCACTAACGTTGCATTTCAATTGGTTACTGAAATGCGTAGTGCTTTAGTATTCGGGTACCGGTTGCAGCGGCGGGACTTTTGAAGAGAAGTGCAAAAGGAGAAAGAAGGTATATGTTGACATAACTTTTTAGCCAAAGCGGGAAATTTCTGAAGCTTTCCAAAACTTGATAATGTGAAAATGAAAACTATATTTTTAAGTATCCAATACAGTAACGTTATACTGAGCACATTTGGGCAACAACAGGAGCTTCTCGTGTTACCTTAGGATGTCTAATAATATAGTTTGAAAAATAAAATAACCCAGATTTTATCGACATAACCTGAATCATTATAATCATAATTTTAATTCATAATTTTATCTGCACAAGAATGAAAGGATTACACTTTTAAAAATATGTGCATGAAGCGCAACGATCACAATTTCCGTGGTGAGTTTTACCGTTGAATTTTACCTCCCGCCTCTTTCACTGAATTTAAAACCGCGTCTCGCGCTAACCCGGCCTACCCTACGTCATCCCACGAGCCCGTCAATCATGCCATTCATTCGTTCTTCGTTTACGCAAATCACGCTGACGTTCTGAAGAAGCATTTTACGGCGCTTGCTTTACGCTTTAACCCAGCAGTTTATTTTTACAGTAAACTTTTTTTTCTTTTTAGTAAGTGGAAAGAGTACGCTTTAAAAAATAAAAACTACAGTACAGTAAACACATAAACCAGTAACATGGTTGTTTATTATTAATTACAGTATTATTACGAATTATGATTTTTTAAATAATCATACTGGAGCACCCTCATGTATCCGGTCCCGAAACGTCGCTATGCGGCGCATGATCATGATGGTGCTTCATTCATGGTCACAACGGTCACATGGTGGGCACATCAGGACTGTATTTAAACGTTTTAGGACTATTTACCCTTATTATTTACTATTTACGGTGTAGTATGTCCATAATATAATTTCAATCCGATATCAATTGATGCTTGTCTGTGTTGATTGGTTAATATATTGATTGGTGTATTAATATAGCCGGCGAGTAATAAAACCCACTGGAATGAAGTATACAGTGCCTTATAAAAGTATTCAGTTACTGTAACAGCATTTTACTCAATTACAAAGGATAGTTAAACGTTTTCCAAATTAGCATTTTATTGCATTTCCAAAGGCACTGTAAGTTATTTCTGTGCCAACATTAAAATTAAATAAACTTATAATTTAATGTCTGTGACAAATTATTCACAAATGATACAGAGGACAAATATAATGATTTATTCAAATTGGTTTTCAATCCGTTCAATGAGTCACCCTTTTCATGTTCTGAATCTAAGGGCAATTCTTAAAGGAATTTAAAAAATGGAACACTCATAGTAATAAAATAATGACTTGAATTACACCATGATAATTATCAATATCGTTTGATATGATCATGATAATATTTTGCTATATCATATACCCATAATTTTCAAATCCTAGATTTACCCCTGGCCCCCTGATAAAGTGTCACCATTGGTCCATTTTCTTCCTAATTTTACATATTCAAGAGCATCTGTCAAATGATGGTCCCCCAGAATCTGACAGCCCTGCCCATACGTTTCATACCTTTTAAGAAAACGATTCTGGAGGATGCTTGCAGTGTACAAATGTCAATAGAATAACCTTAGAATGCACTCGCTGTATTTATATAATTTAGCATAAAACGGGGTAGCACTATAGCCTTGCATCTCTAGGCATGGGAGGTTTGAATCCCCAGCATTCTGTGTGCAGTCTTTTCATGATCTCTGACGTGCTCCATGGAGATACTGGTGCTTTGACTTCTTTACATTGTGCTTCCTGTTCAGGGTGTCCCCTTTTTAGTTCACTGTGTCTCGTCACAGTGGTCCTCTACAGTATGATGGATGTATTGTTGAAAAGCCTAAATGCTTCCAATTAAAGCACTGTGATCCATAATAAATGGTTACAATTAATATGGAACCTGTTGCTGAAACAGTTTTATAGGCAATATAACACAGATGGCATGATCATGAGTAAAATGTAGCTTCAGAATACTAATAAGAAGATCATTTAAGTAATAAAAATCTGCACAGTTCACAGCTGAGATTTGCTCATTTTAATCCATTTTAATTTAGGTACTGCATTATTATCATATCCATGCAGTTGCTTCAAAACACCACTAGGTGGAACTTTGGTCCATGTTTTCACACCCGATTTGCGTGTGTTGCCTGTTTTCCTAGGCCCTGCGTCATTACAGGGTTAGAAACCACCTTGCAGGAGTATTCACTATTTCTACAGTCAGATTGACATAAAGACACCTTTCACCTTTGTGACACAGCACACAGGATAGCATGTTTACATGCTCTTCTCTTTATTTGTTCCTGAATGTTGTCACTGGCTGGATGGTTTCTGCGGGTGAAAACTGCTGTCATCTGCAGGGCTGCGTCACCATATTGACCAGGAATGGGCCTAGCCCTTCATTTATTTCATCCTTATCTGTCTTCATTGGTCAGATATCTGTCCATTAACTCCACTTGGCTGTGTCTTCTGCTTAGGCTTGGGAGGCAGGGGTATTCCTACAGATTTTGAACTCGAACCCAGACCCCCCTCCCCTTGGAAGGCCAGGAACCCAAAACAGGCAGCAGAGTTCCCAAAGCCAGGGCACACCCTAGATAAAAAGCCGTTACTTCGTAGGGCATGCACACTTACACACATGCACAATACTACAGTTTAGAAATGCTTATAAGATTAATTCAAAAGCCAATTTTCCAAAACTCTGATGCATTATCGAGAACATTTCTGTGCACTTAGTGAATTTTGGATATTTTAACAAGGGATATTTGTTGGATTGCTTGAAGATTGGTTGGATTGCTTCCTAATACTGTGCTAATACGGTTTCATCTCAAAAACAAGAAGAAATGTACCGAGTGGGTATTGGAAATTTTTTTGTCAGTAGCATGTTTGGATTGCAAGAAGAGAGCAGAGTACCCAGGCAAACCTAAGTGCCGTTGGTGGAACATGCACCTTTCACACATTCCCATGCTAGGAGCATGGCCCAGTTTTTACTTTTTACTTGCATTTCTCTTATCTTCTGAGAACTATTCAAAGAGCCAAATCTATCTCACAACACCATTATAACATTACAACAACTTTAATAAACATTGCAGCTGGACTTTATACTTTTTACCAATGTGAAAATCTTTATACACTCCAAACAAATAAAATTATTGGATGGAGGTTTTCCGATTTACAGGGAAATTTGGGGGTTGGTGGCAGGATTGGCACTCCAGCCACTGGGGAAAAAACTCGCACTAGTATCACCTGCCACATGGCTGCACTCAGGTTCTCATCTTTGTGGTGGTATGTTGTATGGTGGGTGCAGCAATGTGCTGTCAGTGTATGCTCCTTACCTACCACTGTAAGCTGCATTTTATGTTCCTCTCTGCTGGGGCTTTGATGGATGCCCTGATTCTGCCCTGATGCTGTGACATATGTGTTATATTTTAAGATCTTATTTGAAGGTCCATTCTTAGGAGAATCAAGGGCCTGAGGAAACATGATTAGGGAAAAAAATAGTAGTTAGCTTTTCACTTAGTGGCCGGAACACAGGTTGGTGAGTCATGCAAAATTCCAATGAGTCAAAACCATGACATTAGCCAGCAATGGGAAAAGGTGTCGTTGAATGTTACTGATTTCTTGGTGTAGGTGAGATGAATGACGATTGGAAGAATTCTTGGTGATGGTGCAGATTTATGTTGGACTTATTTCCGTCACTGGCAAATAATACCACAGAAGCATTCCAAACAGAGCCTGGCAATTACAGTTTATTGTTCCTCTTTCCCTCAATGTCACTTAAAATGGTAGTCTGCTTTTTTTGCAATTCTTTCTCTACATAACAAGTGAGGCCATTAATAGTATTTCGTCTGGGTTTTTTGCTTTTTGGTTATTCATAAATTATTTAGTTTCTGTATGGCATCCTACTTTATCATTAAGTGTCTGATGATAATAATTATAGCCATTAAACATTGATAACCCAAATTAAATTCATTGCATGTGGTGAGTGAATAATTTGTTGAAGCCTGACATCATCTTACACTTGCTCTGTTACCATGATAATGTATGCAAACACTGGTGAATGCTGGTGAATTCCTTCAAGGCAAATGGCAAACAATAGCTATGAAAGTTGGACAATGAGTAAGCAGTGAGGTTTGTGACCTCTTTTCATTCACACTGATTTTACCTGCATAAATGACCTTAAAACATTCTGAACCATAATAGCTTCTAGATTAAACTTTAAACCTTTTTTCAGCATTAAGTTTCACCACAGCAAAAGTGTCATTATTATGGAATACAGAAATGAGCATTATGTTGGGAGTTGAAGTCGCGATCATGTCAGTGGGAAGCCTGTGCCTCTTAAGGGACTTGGTGGTTTGCGTTTTGCCTGTGGAAATTCAGATGCGCGTGATGCTTTATGTTTGCTCAGCATCAGTTATTCTGTCTCCTCCCTTCACCTGGGATTCACCCAAATTGTCAGCATTTCCTATTGCGCATTGAAAACCGTCCCCTCTACGAGCCTGGTAGATGGAGGGTGCCGCAGCATCCGAGAGCCGAAAACCCTCAGTTCAGCATGTTTCACATTTGTTCATTTGCTGCCACAGAAAACTCTTTCTCTTTTTTAATATCCAAAACTCCAACACCCACATGCCAACCCAACTGTGTGATTGACATGTGGTGATCAAAGAGCACCAATCAGGAAGTGACATATCTTTAGCTGCTGCAGACAGAAATTACCCAAGTAGCAAGGGGGCTTACGGCGTAGGTATGGGGCTGAAGAAAAAGGGAATCTGTGAGTCAGCTCTGCCACACTTGGGGGTGAGGCCCACAAAAATAGCATTGTGATTTTAGTAAATATCAAGCATTATCAAGTGACAAGTATCTCCCCCTAAACATGTTCCCATTGTCACATACACTCTATGGACAAAAGTATTGAGATATACCTCTTAATCACTAAACTCAGGTGTCTCATTCAGACCCATTGCCAAAAGTATAAAAACAAGCACCTAGCAATGCAGTCTGGTTTACAAACGTTTAGGAAAGAGTGGTTCGTTCTGAAGAGCTCAGTGGACTTAAGTGTGGTACTATCGTAGGATGGCACCTTTGCAATAAGTCAATTCATGAAATTTCTTCCCTGCTAGAAATTCCATGGTCAAGTGTAAGTGGTATTATTGCAAAGTGGAAGCATTTAGGAACCAAAGAGACTCAGGCATGAAGTGGCAAACCACGTAAAATATCAGAGTGGGGTCACCAAGTGCTGAGGTGCATAATGCATGAAAGTCGCCAACTCTCTGTTGCCTCAACAGTTGCAGTATTCCAAACTGCCTCTACATTAACCCCAGCAGGATAACTATGCACCGAAAGCTTCATGGAATGAGCTTCCATGTCTGAGTAGCTGCATAGCTACCACACATCACCATGTGCAATGCCAAGCATCAGATGGACTCGTGTAAAGCATGCCTTCATTGGACTCTGGAGCAGTGAATACAAGTCACACTTCTCTATCTGGCAGTCTGATGGACAAGTTTGGCAGATGCCAGGAGAGCATTACCTACCTGAGTGTGTTGTGCTATCGGTAAAGTTTGGTGAAGGGAAATAATAGTATGGGGTTGTTTTTTTAGGGGTTGGGCTAGACCCCTTAGTTCTAGTGAAGGGAACTTTTAATGCTCCAGTATGCCAAGACATTTTGGACAATTCTGTGCTTCCAATTTTGTGGGAAAAGTTCAGGGAAGATCCTTTTCTGTTTTAGCATGACTGTGCCCCAGTCCGCAAGCAAGGTCAATAAGGACATGGTTGGGTGAGTCTGGCATGGAAGAACTTGACTAGCCCACACAGAGCCCTGACCTCAACCCCATTGAATACCTTTGAGATGAACTTGAACGGAGATTGCAAGCCAGGCTTTCACATTTTAACATTTAACAAATGCCTTCCCAGACGAGTGGCAGCTGTTATAGCTGGAAAGGGGGGGACCAACTCCATATTCATCCATATGGGTTTAGATTGGGATGTCATAATAGTTCTTGTAGGTTTAACGATGCCCCAAATTATTTGTCTATGTTGTGCGTCTTGTTGCTAAAAACAGCTGCAGCTGTTTGGAAGTTTTGCTAAGAACTCTAAAGAAATATCTAAATGGATTTAGCTAAGAAGGGGCCAGAGGACCCTAACAAAACTTAGTGATTCAGCAGTCTGCTGTTTTTTCCCCCTGCAGTAAAGCAAGGAGCCAGAATTCAAGTGTGTATACACACAAACAATCATCTTAGTGAAACCAGCTGAAATTGCCCAGCAGACTCATGCCAGGCTAGCAAGGCTGAGCTCTGAAATTCTAATAATGAGTCATTTTCCATAGCAGCTTATTTTTTCTGTTTAGCCTAATCTTATCTATATTGTATCATTTTCTTTTTTAGGGTATCTAGCACTTAAATCATCACTCGTGTCTTAAGTGAATAGCCTGCTGATAAAATGGGACACATCGGCTTTTGCACTTTATGAATTATGATGCGCAAACCATTTAAGTCAACCTATGATAGACAAGCTACGCATATCTTTTCAGTATGAATTTCAGACACATATTAGATAAGCAAAATTTTAAAATGAAGTGATTAAGAGGAATTGCAGTGTTGTCATTTTGGCAAATGCAGTTATAAGTACTATTATTTGTTTTCCATATCGTCATATTTGATCTTGACATTTAACTAGTGAGCTTGCCATATTGCAGGGCATGAACATTAGCATTAGCACAGTTCAGATTTCACTGCTTGTTGCCCAAACCCTGCATCACTTGCAGCATTGAATATATTATATAGTAATTATGCTCTTAGTCATGGCTGAAGGAAACACTTAAATCAGTTCTATTTAATTTGAAATGATTTCAGAAGGGATGAATCAGCTATCAAATAATGAGCCAAGCAGACACTATTAGCAGAGACATTGGGAGGCTTACAAACGTGCTAAATACTTGTCACAGAGAAACCCCTCACATACAGCAAACACCTTCCTTTGACACCCACAAGGTGGAAACTTGTGTGCTTTCATTTCTCTGCTGTTCCATGAATAACCAGCTTAGTTTAGCACTGCCATCGCACAACAAAACATGCGTTTTCTACGTCGCCCCCACTCTGCGTGGGACTTCCTCCTGCAGTTCAAAGAAACTCATTAACAAAAAAACATTATTTGTGCATATACTGGTTACATGGATGGATGGAAATTCTTTATGCAGTATTTAGCATGTGAAAGTAACATGGTGCCATCACCTACAAGTGACAATGGACAGTTCAGCTATTGAACTGACATTTAGTCTTAACAATGCCTTGTGTTTGTAATGTCACCCTGTGTTACCTTACCATTTGTGGTCTTATTAATAGGCCTAACATCTACACAAAGTACTGTAAGGATCAGAGTTAGCTGTGAAGGTCAGACTTTTCTTGAGCACACACAGAAAAGCCGGTGTTCCCGTGTTCCCTTGCTCTGCCCTATGCTGGCTACTGAGTACTCAGAACATCTCCTGAAGCAACTGTACCATGTGCCCTGTGGTTCAGGCACTGACGTCATTGTGCCGTACTAATTCATGCAATATTTCTAAAAAATTTAGTTATGCAGAAGAAGTTACTCAGTTGTCTTGGTCTCAGATTCACAGTATATAATGGATTGTCCATCCAGTTATAATTTATTGGTGTATAACTGGATAGAATGTATATACAGTGCTCACAGAATGTCTTAGGATGCTTGCTTAATTCTTAATTGCTTAATAAAAATGTGAATTTATTGGTTGTATAACACGCCAATACTTTATTAATTTGTTTACAAAAATTGTTTACAATAAATTGAAACCTGAAAAATAGTTCTAAAAGGGCTGAGTTAAAAAGTTAATTGACAAACCATGTTATTGGGTACTTTTTTAATTAGTAACACCTTTGCAGTGACATAATACACCAAACATTTGTGTTTAGTACCGCTTTGGGAGCTGATGATTTACAATTGCAAGTAATAGCGAAAAGACAAAAGCAGAACTAAATGACTGACATTGAAAATGTTTGTGTCGAAGATCTGTGCAGATAAGTTAAATATTGCGTGTCAATGGAAGTGTCACAAGACTTTCTGTGACCACTGTACGAAGCTGCCTGTCTCAGTTCTTTAAGAAGCCTTCTGGTATGGAATCTGTATTGACAAGGCAAATGGTGTTGTGTGCCTATAATTAGGTTTTTGGAGACTTTCTCAGGTTATAGATTCAGCCACCATTCTTGGCTGTTTCAGTATGTGTCTGCCGTGGGCTGATCCTTTAGCCTACTGCATTGCACTGAGCTCAAATCAGACTGGTCTTTCGACTGTGGTCTGCATAGCGATATTGAAACTAAAGATTATATCTAAGCCTTCTTGTTAAGCTTAGAGGCCGAAGAGAGAGACCTATATGAAGAAGGGCTGCATTTTAAAAGGGCGGCTTTGTCGGAGCAGAAACACTGAAGCGTTGTTAGCCTAATTGGTGACACCAGCAAAAAAAATGGCGCCCCAACTGTGGGGCGCTCCCAAGCACATGTCAGTTCCTCTTTCTGCTTGAACGTGCTTGTTAGCACTCGAAGCTACAAGAGCTGACAAACAGCCGTCATTAATCCTGTAAGCCGCTGGGCTGTTCTGTGTGAACTTAAATGTTCTACATGCTCTTGGTTTGTGGTGTGTGACGTGTACGGTCCTTCGCTTGACTGACACTGCCTGTGGTCTGTCATCCTGCGATGAGAGCATGCTCCTTATTGTAAGTTACAACAAAGATTTACTAGAAATGACAAGGGCTGGGGGTTTCTCAGTAGCTTCGCAGTAGATCGTCTGCAACAACACCCCTCTCCCAAGCTCAGTGCACTGCTGGCATGTTGCCGACTGCAGCGATAGGAGGGGTATGCTGCAGAAGGCAGCCTAGCAGAGGCCTGAGGCCTCAACACAGCTGATACCACACAAAAGCGATTAAGTAAAGGCAGCTTATTGTTGGTCCATTGTTTTTGCTTTTTTCTATCAATTGAGTAGATAACTAAACAAGCAGACCTCAACACTAAAGCAGCTGCTGTGTCCTTCAGGAAATATCGATCACGTGTAGTGTTGGTCGTTTGAGGCTACATTAACTACTAGACATGTTACTTTACTTACACTAACCATCAAAGTTGTTAAGGTAACAAGTTACGTTAATTTTTACTTAATCAGTGGCTACTCTTCTGGAGCACTTGAAGGATAAATTTAATAAATATTGTGTGTTTTGTGAAAGTCTGCAAAATTAAATACTTTCCCATTTGGATTAATTTCACTTTATTTTGATTGCCTCATTTTTTTTCTTCTTTTGCACTCCTTCAGAGGGGCCTGTGGCATTTGCATTTTAGGATCTTTTCAGTAATGCCACAAACGGCTAACTTTCCCCACCATGACCTACTAAGTGTCTTCCATAGCTTTGCTGTAGTCTATTCTCTGATTTTCTCAGTGTTCAATATCAAGACAAGAAAAACAGCCAGTCATTATGCAGTTTATTGAAGTACTGAGCAATTCATGTGACTATGCAGTTCACAATGTGTTTCTTAATACATTGACTCACACATGATAAAATCAAGCTGAGCGTCATGGAGGTACATTAGGTGTCATAGCTGCATCACGCCACTACTCCAAACGTCCTTCAGATGTAGGACAGCTTTCCTTCAGATACCGCCATTTCTTCATGCAGGCCAAAGACAGGAAGTTATGCTCATAGGACTCCTTGTATATGAATGTATGCTTGTGTGCCCTGTGAAGGACTGGGTATGTACCCTAGCCTCATGCCCTGTGATGGACTGGGCACGTACCCCAGCCTAATGCATTGTGATGGACTGGGCACGTACCCCAGCCTTATGCATTGTGGTGGACTGGGCATGTACCCTAGCCTTATGCATTGTGGTGGACTGGGCATGTACCCTAGCCTTATGCATTGTGATGGACTGGGCACGTACCCCAGCCTTATGCATTGTGATGGACTGGGCATGTATCCCAGCCTGCTGCCCTGTGATGGACTGGGCATATACCCTAGCCTTATGCATTGTGATGGACTGGGCACGTACCCCAGCCTTATGCATTGTGATGGACTGGGCATGTACCCCAGCCTGCTGCCCTGTGATGGACTGGGCATATACCCCAGCCTTATGCATTGTGATGGACTGGGCACGTACCCTAGCCTCATGCCCTGTGATGGACTGGGCACGTACCCCAGCCTTATGCCCTGTGATGGACTGGGCACTTACCCCAGCCTAATGCATTGTGATGGACTGGGCACGTACTTTAGGCTCCTGCCCTGTGATGGACTGGGCATGTACCCTAGCCTCCTGCCCTGTGATGGACAGGGCATTTACCCTAGCCTTGTGCCCTGTGCATCCTGAGATTGACTCCAAAGGATGCATAAAATCATGCCATATAATATAAATAATATATAAAAATATGATCTCTGAAACATCTTCTTGTACTACCACAGTAAAGCTGAATTAGAATGTTAGCTAATGCTATTTATTAAATGCACCTTCATATTGCATTCATTATACATTTACAGAACATCCATAAGCAGCATGTAAATATACCTTAACATCCTAACATACCATAGAAGCTTTATTATACATTAATAAACATTACATAATAAACATTATTATGGAAGAAAGATTGACAATTTATTCAGCCCTTAAGAACTAACACAGACACTGCATTATAAAGATGAGATCTTCATAAAGCATTCATAATGCATAATACGCATGGCTATAATGCGTTATGCCTTTTGAGAAATATTTATAGCCTTGTTTATAATGCTTTCTGAATGTATTATTATTCGTTATGAATGTGGTTATAAATTACTAAAAACATGACCTTCAGTAAAGTGTTCCCGAAATGTCTCGTAAAGTATCTTCATAGGTATGTTGAGTTTAGGTGTTACCTACTGACACCTACTGTTCAGAAGAAGCCTGTGTGTCCTACTTTATCATCGTATAGGGCTGGCTAGAGTTCAGATCCCCAGATTTTTGTCAGCTGCTGCATTTATGCAACGCGTCTGAACAACATCCACTAATGTGCATAGCCCAGGTTGGGATAACATGTACTTGTCCATTTCCATTTTCAGATTTTGCCAGAACCAGCGGTGAAGAAATGGTGTTGTTGTCCTCTGAGAAAGGTCAAGGTCATGATGGGCGATTAGCTCTGTTTCGGCAGACCCTCCCCCTATCAGAGTTTGCGGTCACCGGGCTTGGCCCATGTGAGTAAGTCAAACTGGTGCAACTGCACTGCATGCTTGCCCAAACGTACCACTGCATGCTACCGCACGCCACCTCTGGGCTGGATATAGATGATCTTGTCATGTACAGCAACATCTGCAGATGCTTCTCAATTACACTTCCAAAATCTGCATTGAAAGCAAAAAAAAAAACAGCTAAAGTGCAAAATGGATTATTAAGTTATACTTTAAGCACAAAGTACAAAGATATCTGGTCAAAAACAATTCACTTTGGTCAATCATAGATTCTGAGTTTATTACATGTAGTATATATATTCAACAAGATCTTTTTACACGTGTTAGTATGATATGTCGCCCAGGATGTCAGGACTAGTTTGTTACCTCTAACAGTAAGCCATAAAGTCAAGTTTCTCATAAGACATTTGACAGTAATTTCCTGCGTCTCTTGATATTGTCATTGATATTGCATTGTTGTTGCATGTTGTCCACATATAATTGTTCCCTTAAGAAAATTATGTTCCCTTTTTGTATGTACTGCTAGGTGACTTCCTATCATTTTTAGCCAGTTGTACCAATGTATTCTCAACTTGTTTATAAGTTTCCAAAAGGTGTATTCTTTGCAGACATTTTTGGGTAGTTAGATGTGTCTTATACAGGAGGTAAAATTGCATGAGTTACTTTGTGACAAGTACGGAATAGGATTAGGGCCACCATGAAAATATAATTTGAATTCTGATTTTAATGTGTTAGCACAGTTCAGATTTCAGGGGGTGTTGTGTGTTTAGTGCCTGTGATCAGAAGGTCATCGGTTCAGATCCCAGGTAGGGCCCTTGAGCAAGACCTTTATGTGGCACTTGTCCCATTTGGAAATGAGGGCATTAAATTATATGGGGGGGGGGGGGGGGGCAGTGTTGTCCCTTATTTCTGCAGATTGAAGGTGGAAACCCTACCTTTAGCTTTCAGTTACTCCAGGGAACAACTGACCCTGCTTCCTCAAAAATGTCCATTACTTTGGGTAAAAGTGTGAGCTAGATAAATTTAATGTACAAAGTACAAGTGTTAAATTTGTATTACTGTGAAACATTAACAGAATTTAATATGTGTGAACAAGGGCAGTATGATGGTTCACCGTTTCCTCACACCTCTGCAGTTTTGGGTTTGAATCCCACCTTTGTTCTGAGGGTGTGAATGTGTGTGGGGTAGGGATGCTCCGATCAGGATTTTTGCCACCGATACCAAGTACCGATTTTTTGTCATGGTGATCGGCCGATACCAA
>JABFEA020000001.1:14553080-14569190 GCA_019775915.2 Cyphomyrus plagiostoma | reverse complement strand
CCTCCCAAGGTTTCTTCCTCCTAGGGAGTTTTTCCTTGCTGCCGTCGCCTTTGGCTTACTCATCGGGGGGTCTTTGCGTGGCAGAAATGTAAAGCACATGAGACAATGTAATGTTGTGATAATGCGCTATATAAATAAAATTGCATTGCATTGCATTTTGCTCTGCAAAAGTTTTTTGAATGATTTTTTTACAATTCCAAAATAAAAACTAATCAACATTTTTCATCATCTTTTACTCAAATTTATTAAATTTATCATTCTCATCAAAACTTTTCATGCCTGACCCACACTGAGTTCAAGTTACATGGAATCTGGTGTATTGATGACAGTAATGAACACATGGTACAGTACATTTTGTAAATATGTTAAATAAAATAAATATGGGTATAAATAAGCATGTATACATTAAAAACATAACAATTGTGCAGTCAAATTCAGTTTGCTCATATTTTCTTTTCCAGTTGGATGCTCTTATGCCGTCTTCTAGGTCTGGATCCCCAGCTCCGACGCTTTCTGGAACACTGTTATGAGCTCTCGAATCGCCTTGCTCTGAACGACAGAGTCGCTAGTCTGAGGCAAAGGAAGAGAAAAGCCAAGTTATGAGTTATACATAACATTCCATTCAATTCAATTTTTTTGTATAGCACATTTTCACAATATAACATTGTTTCAAATTGCTTCACATTATCCCTGCCCAGAGCACTAAGTGAGCAAGCCAGAGGCAACAGTGGCAAGGAAGAACTCCCTAGAAGGAAGATACCTCCTTAGATGCTTTGTTCAGGGCTTGCAAAGCTACTTGCTTTTTGATAATCCCTATGTGCTCTATCAGTGCATGCTCACTAACCTGGCCTGACGTAATATTTGTTTCACAGAATTATTTGGTGTGTCGAGGTGAACCCAAGCTCAGAGTGGATATGCATTATTTTTTTGGTCTGTGTTCAGTCCTCGTGGATAAAACTGTAACCAAAATGCTCAAATACCATAGACCAGAGGTCTCCAACTCCAATCCTGGAAAGCTATCGTCCAGTAGGTTTTCTATTATACCCGGTTGCTGATGAGCCACACCTGTTCTCAGGCACATACCAGGAACAGGTGTGGCTCATCAGAAGCCAAGTGGGACAGAAAACCTACTGGATAGTAGCTCTCCAGGACCAGAGTTGGAGACCCCTGCCATTGACTAACTCTGGGTTTATGGAGTCCAGGGTATATTTTTGCACCCTGAGATGTAGAAGGTGGTGGCATGCTCATATTACTTGGACGGCCCATAGATCCTGGAGCTGTGTCTTCAGCAGGTGTTCCCTTTGCTGGACAACTTGATTCCTCAGCTTCTTCACCCTGTCCATTATGTGTATAATGCTGCTCCTGATGTCACTGTCCTCAGTGCGGCTCTTCATGTTGGACAGAATGCTGATGTACAAATCCAGAATTTCTTGTATCAGTAACTTCTGTTCGGTCTCCTGGCAAGGGAAAGCAAAGTTAATCTGGTTTTAATGAGGTATTTAAGCCTGATTCAGAATCAACGAGAGCAAGAATATTCAATGAGCAATCAATCACCTCAGTGTCGCCATTCTTTTTGATTAAGTGCTTGAGAAAAATGGAGTTTCCAAATAAGTCATCAGTAACATTCTGTAAAAAAGATACATTAATTAGACAATTCATTTGAATTGTTTGACCTTAGTTTTTGTGAGTTTTAACGCGTACATTTAAATGCTAATAAACTGATCTACTTGTCTTGTTATTATCAAGCACATTTTCTGAGAATTTTGGCTAATTTGTCTCTGATAAAAACGAAAATCCATCTTTTTCTGCTTTCCCATATGAGAGGGCCCTTACTAAGTACAAGTTTTCTTCAAACAAACAATCAAACTGACCAAAATTATTAGCATACAGAACATAATAGATGCAAAATTGTATCAAAGAAGAAACAGGTGCCGTTATATGTGACATCACACATTTACGTAATATTATTAATGTGCACGTACCGTACTAATACTTACAAAGTGCTTACTCAGTCTTTCAATGTCCGCTGACATTCTTTCTGAAATGAAGTCCTTGCTGTTTGCTACCTGAAAAAATGCCAAAAGCATTCCAAATAATACAGCGAGGCTCCACTTGTGATTCATTGACTCAAAGCTTCGGTGGTCACTTGATGCAAAGACGGTGGGGCGACCAATGTAGTACAGACCAGAACTGCACACACCACTGCACTCGTGTTCTTCTGCAATAGCTACTCTGGTTTTTATAGCTTTTAGAGAGATGCCCTGAACTGATGCACAGTTGAACCTGAGGTTGTAGGGGATGCGCTTTGGCTTCTGTGGCTTTCTTTGGAGGTTGTTTCCTTTAAATTTCAAACCCCTGTCATACTACGCATAGGTTCCTCGCACAAGATGCTGCTAATGGATTCCTTGGAAAGTCATCATGTGTGTTTCTGTGGCCACATTTTCATGGGGTGTTTTTCGTAAATAACACTTGTTGGGTGTCAGCAAAAGACGATGGACTGTCTGCCCTTGGCTTTCTAGTAACACGAGGCACCATTCTGACATAACTGAAATGCGCAAACACAATGGTTGATGCTCTCAATAACATCTTTGGCGCTGCAGTTTAGAAAGCAATTTTTTTATTTATAATTGCCACCTGTCTTGAGAAAGTGTTGGGGTGGTGTGTTAGCAAGCAGCAAAGCAGTAGTGGATGTTTTATGAAATACATAACTAGTTGATTTTGAGTGCTCTGTAGCAATAATGCTATTTTTGTTTTCTTTATGGTGTTAAATAGCTACTTTAGAGTACTTTGAAAAAAAGTGTAACATGTGAAGACCCCCTTCCGGTGTCAACCCATGCAAAGTTGCTTGTGGCTATGCACTGTCTTTGCCTTGTGGTTTGAATGTGAGCTGCCACTATACATCCTGAAGAGCAATTTAATGTAAATAAAAGTAACTTCTACATTTATGCATCTTTCCTTTTCTTGCAAGGATTCTGGTCGAGCATTCAAATGTTTTCACTTATGTGAAAAATGGCAATGCAGTGTAACTCGTAATTGCAAAAAAAAAAAATCATTAGAAGTCTTACTGGTTTTAAATTTCATACTAACATGTTCCAGAAATTCCAACAAATCTGAAGTCATGAAGTAGTGGCTTACTGGGGATTAGCTACGGAATTGTTGGGGTCTGCGGCTCATGGTGACAGACATGCGCCAGTCACTAGGACACTCTCACCTCCTGAAACTGCAGTGGCTAAGGTGTCACATTCCTTAGCTAAGTGTTAACAATGCAGTCAAATGCATTTGTGCCCAGCACATCAACCGCAAAGCATTTTGAAATTTAGTATTTTGCTAAATTGATGAGCAAGTTCATTGAAACCATATTAAGGACAGTACCCCTCACAGACATGTCATTAGTGGTTGGGCTTTAAAGGGAATAAGCCAAATATAATGCAACAGAGTAAAAAAAACGTCCTTTGTTGGTTATGGGAGAAATCAGTAAGGCCCATTAGCTGCAAAACCCCTGACCTTCTGGGCATGCTCATTAAGGAGAAAGCTCTTTGAGTGTCATGTGATCATCACGGACTTGCTGGCCTTCTGTCAGGGCTGCCAAAGATTTGCAGCAGGCTCTACAGCACTGGCACTACATCTATACCGCATGGGTTGGGGTCAGGTCTTGGACTTCCACTTTACATTAATTTCACATTTTCCCCTTATACAGATGAAACAAGCAGAGACACTAGGAGGAGAATTAAAAATACATGTGAGGATGAGTATGGATATTTAGGTGACAACATGCACAGCAACACTAGCCAAAGCTAGCTGGATTTAAGTAGATTCAAACAGGAGGTCTAAAACCCAAACCTGTATGCTGAGACCTATTATTCTGTGTTGTGCTGCCAATATTTATTCCATGAATTTTACTAAGACCCCAACTCAGCAGTCTGTGAATCCATTACAGCTTGTACATGCTAATCAGCTCACGGCTGTAAGAATGAACTACCTCAGGAATCGGCAACCTGCGGCTCTTTGACCACGTGACTGCGGCTTCTCTCAGAACGTTAGCTGCATTCACATTTTCATGTCTTAACATAATCATGATAATACTTTCGTAAAGATTATTTATTTATAGGTTAATATTTTTCGTTTAGATATTTCTTCAGCTATATGTCAACGAGGCAGTGCATCGCGCGCTTCTGTGATGTTTTAACGGCATTTTTTACATCTTCCGCAAAGTCATTCTCTGCGACGAGAGTATGTCTCCGGTCAAATGGTATGCTGTACCTGAGATTGGATGTACGCTTCAACATTTATTGGGATTACTACCTCTTTCATATACTTTTTGTAGTAAATCATCACCACGCCTTCCCAGGTCTTCGTAAAAATTATTATATTTTCTCCGATTTGCATATATTATAGCCAGCTGAGTAGTGACTACATTTGCACTGCTCGGTCAGTACAGCTACAGTAGTAAAGTGGAGAGTGAAGGGCAGACGACTGCAGGGCTGAACGAAAGAAGGGCTGAGAGTGAAGACTATCGCTACAGAACTGAACAATGTTGTAATATTAGTCACCTTTGCGCCGTTACGCGTCCGAGTGATTTAAAACTGAGATGCCCCCCGAAATTGGTTTTCTTTATTTTTGTAAGTACTTGAACTTTTGTTTTTATGCTAAATGCCCATATCACATTTAAAAATCTTATCTCAAACCTCCTTCTCCACCCATTGCTCTGGGTGTTACCAAATGTTTTCTGATTCTCCATATATACCCATAGAACACAGGACATAGGAGTAATGTCATCTATAGCTGCAGAAAGCAGCATCTCTGATGAAGTGCCAACCAGAGTGTGATGTGACATAAGGCTGCCTAACTCGGGGAGTACCCTTGACAGATATTAGAATAGAAATGCCAACTACAATTATCATGGGCTAAAAAATGCATTTTTAAACAGTTCTTTCTTGTTCACGTAATGTGATTCCTAGATGGCTGATGCAGTCATTTTTATAGGCTGGGGGTGTTAAAAGACCCATGAAACATAAGTCGACTTCCTTTTCAAGGAAATCACTTACCACATATGATTCTAACACCGGAGGCTGGGACAGATTACTCTGTCTGTGGGCATGCTTACTAAACTGTATTTTATACCCATAATGTTTATCCATGACGATATACCTGACAAACTGGTATTTCTCTGGTGCATTATGAAATAGAAGGTGCATTTTGTAAAAGTTACATTTATATAGCGCTTGTTAAAGAACTAATGGGGAGCCACTCGAACCACCACCACTGTGTAGCACCAACCTGTATGATGTGACAGTAGCCTTTCTGAGCCAGTACACTCACCAGCAGCTAAGTTGATGAAGGGGCAAGAGAGAATGCAGCAATTAGATATAGGGGATGATTAGGAGGCCAGATTTGAAAGGACCACAGTGGGCAATTTAGCCAGGGCATCAAGGTACCACCCCTACTCTTTCTAAAGATGCCCAGGGATCTTTTATCACCTCAGTTTTATGTCTCATCTGAAGGATGGCACCATTTTAAAACACAGGTGTCCCCATCACTGCACTGGGGCATTGGGAACCCCACAGACCACAGGACAGACTAACCTGTTGGCCACAGCCACACCTCTTTCAGCAGCAACCCAACCTTCCTTGTTGGTCTCCCACCCAAGTACTGGCCAGGCCAAAACCTGCTTAGCTCCAGGTCAATTACCTAGTCTGAACTGCAGGTTGTACAGCTGCTGACAGATTAATTCTGATTGTTATTGGAAGTGCTGGAAAGTGCAGCCTTAGCTGTTCTTATATTCTTCTATGCTAATCATTGGAGGACTGCAAAGACCATTCCAGCAGTCCCTAGCTGTTTGGTACTCTGTAGCAGTAGAAGTAACACTCTTAGATGGCCTTTTAGCTTCCCTCTACAACCAGGACGTTAGCTGCTGATGGCAGAAGGATAAATCTTGGGAGACCTGTGGGTGTAGACCCACACTCAGTGTTGGCTACCCTGGCAGTAGAGTGGCCAGTGAGAATAGGTTCAAGACATGTTCAAGCAAGCAAAGGTTAGCAGTTGGGACAACGGGATGGGCCACAGAGCCAACAGGATGGGATGGAGACAGAGCGAATCTGGCAAAGACTGTGGTATCATTGTTAGGCAAACTAAGGAGGTCAGGAAGAAAAAGTAAAACCAAGAAACTCAGGATACAACTAGTATTAAACAGGAACCAAACCAAGGTCATAGTTTGGGGACCAGCAAGTCCCACAGTAGGCTAAAGATCTGAGTCCAGCTAATAGACAAAGTACAAAGAGTAACATACACAGAGGTTAACAGATGATGACTTGTGCAGCGTCTACCAGATTTGATTCAGCAGGTAACTCTGAGGACTGACAACATCAGAAATGTATCGGATTATTTTCTGAGATCACTGGGGCCTCTCTTATACTCACAGAAATAAGGAGTATTCCAAAGAGATACTCAAAAGGACATTATATGGTATGCAGAAGACAACTTGAGCAAATCTCAGAATTTAGTATACACCCTGATACCTACTGGTTCTGTATTAATCAATATAATCTGTGGTGGTTCAAATCCTTTGAAAATGCCACATCTATTTCATAACAGATACAATAGATTTTTGTGTGAGGCACTGCTGCATATCTCACTTCAATAAACTGCAATTCCTGCACGGTAATCCAAAATAATATAGTTTGCAATATCATTGATATTGATTAATTGATTAAACATAAGCATGATACACATGGCCGCATTGCATTTATAGATAATCTCATTTTTATATTTAAATGCTAATGTGCATTGATTTCAAAATCAATATATTTGAATGATTATTATAAGGGAAATAAAGACAGTGGTGCAGTTGCAAAGGGCTAACTAAATGGGGAATTAGCATTGCCTGTAATAGCAATAGGGGTAATCATTTTGATGGGTTGATTTTGTAGTTCTTGCATATCCCCTCTTGCTTTCCCTGAGAGAAACCAGCACACGTGTATATACAGGTGAGAACAAGTTTCAGGGTCAGACTAATGGGTCAGTGTTCAGCACCTGGCGAGCAGCTGAGGTTATGGGCCTTGACTCTTTATCCAATGTAGTAAATCTATAGTGTTAGAAAGCATAAGGCATGAATTCACCAAGATGTCGGTTTAGCTTCAACATTGGTAGGGACCCCCCTCCCCCCTAAACTCCCAAAATATTGGTTAGGACATGTCCCTACTGTCTGAACTCAAATCTACACCAATGCAAATCAAGCTACCCACCCCGCCACTATTTGCAATAATTAGCAATTACTATTAAGCACCATCAGGTCAATGTTGACTTTCGACAATCATATAGGTCCGGGTTATTCAACTCACGGTCCTCATGGTCTGAGCCCTGCTGGTTTTCCAGCCTTCCTTTACCTGTCAGTCAGGTGTGAAACCTCTGACCAATCAGAATCAGTAATTATTAAACTAACTACCTGGGAGAACTGAAAACAAGGCCTGATTTGGAATCAGGGTCCATATTTGAAGAACCTTGATATAGGTGACATAAATGGTCTTCTGCAGTGTGTTGGAGCCTTCTCCTGGATTATTCTCTGCCTTCTGCCTGCATCTTCCCAGAAATATTCCGGACCCACATGACCCTGTCCTGCCTTGTCTTGGTCTGCATGGCACATTCATTGTTTATTGTTATGATGAAGTCAACCCCCTTGTTGCTTAAGACCAATCTCTTCTCCTAACCTACACCAATCTATCTTCTTGTGCTGGTGTCTAATGTTACCTCAGTGCTCTCTTACTATTGCATTATGTCTTTGACCTAAACAGTCCTATTAGGTTCTTGAATTGTACTCTTCTCGATCTTATATGTGTAACTGGGCATTATTCACTTAAAGCTCAGTCTAGCTTAATTTCCTGCTCGGCAGCTGCATGCTTGCAATGCGTCATCTAGGCCTGGGACATTTGTATGTCTCTTTGGACAAGAGCATCTGCTAAATAAATAAATGGGTAACATAATGCATTATCGATACCTTCATAATGCATCATAATCCATTCATAAAGTATTACACACATGCCTATAAGTATTTATAAAAAGACATTGCACATTATATCTATGTTTATTATGCATTATGAATGTTCTATGAAGCTCTCATCTATAATGCACCACAGATACCCTCATAATGCATTATAATGATAAGTATTAGAATTAAAGATGCTTTGTAGCTGTATATGAGAACTGTAAGGTTAGCTGATCAGAACCTTTTACCAAATTTGCTGCATTCTCACCTATTCACTTTTCTTTCAATCTCCTAATTCACACGTAACCTAACCACCCTTAACCCAAATTGCTCCGAGGTGTTGAATATTACCTGAGATTGCCATGGGGAATGTGAATACCCAGTCTAACTCCTTTACCAATTTGAAAAGAGTCGACTTACTTTTTGTCCACTGGCAGTGGTCAACATCACACTCCTCCAGATTGCTCAGTTTGCCCTGCTGGCCTGCACAGGTGGTGTTTAACCCTATAGGTCTGAGGCCACTGCTAATCTGTTACCTTATTTGACCGACGCCATTCTATCATGGTTTTTAAAGATGTACTTCACCCCATTTACTGCTCATAGATATCGCTGGTATACTAAATGCATGATCTTTGTAACCGTTGTGGTTCTTGCAACCCATGTGCTTTTACTGTCTGGATTTTAACATGCGTTCTCAAGAAGCTATGCTTTGCCTTCAGAAATAACCCTTTGAAATTCCCCCCTGCAAAACCGTGCAGAAAACATACGATGTTATTTTTTCTTAGCTTTTCCCGTAAGCCTTCGTGGTTTCTCACCCATAAGTTATTCGCCTTGTGGCGAGCTCAAACTGAGAGAAAATCAAAAGTGCACACTAAACGTCATTTGCGCTTCTGCAAGCTAAAGTTTCATTCATAATTAGCCAATACATATTAGGGCGCGGCCAGTACAGCGCCCTCCACGTTCTCTCCCAGGCTACTGTGAGCTAACAGCGTTTCCAGTGAGGAGGGCGATTGTCGTGGTAGCGGAGCGCGTTTATTTTTTCTTTCTTTCTTTCCGTGAAACACGTTGCGGTTTGCTGAATTAGCGCGAGGTCCTCCGGGCTGAAACTTCATTGTTGTGCTGTTATGATTGGCAAACACAATATGAAGGAGGGGAATGACTTGTCAAGGTGTGGTAACCGCTTATTATGGTTTCTGCGATATGCAGCATCTGGTCCTGAACAGGTGCATTTAATTAAGCTGGCGAGGTTGGAACGTTTTCCTTTTTTAAAAAATTATGTATAGTATACACGCTCTGCATAATAATAAATCAAAAACAAACATGTGGTAATGATGATGATGGTTATACATTGCTATGTAACACCTGTACTTCCTGGCTTGAACCAAACATTACTGGAAATTGCATGCTATGAAATCCGTAAGTCCACAACACTGTTGTGCATTAGTGCCTTCTGTAAAATTCTGTTGCATATATTAAACTTCAATACACGCAATATAAAATATAATATATAAAATATAAACGCTACTCTATGCAATAATATACTTTCAAAAACCATACAAAATCCTATATGATATCCTTACAAATTCTGCTATGGTTTGAAATTTTATTTATATTCCATCGGGTGGGCGATCTTATCCTCAGAGGCCCATTGTGTAAGCAGATAACCTTTAGATCAGCTGCTCAAACCCAGGTGTGGGGACTCTACAGCCAATCAGCCTTCTAATTAGTAATCTGATTATGGAGTTGCAGCAAAAACCCGCTTAGCCAATGGCACTTTCTGGGTAAGATTCCCCACCCCCTGTATTACATTGTTGAAGGCAATAGTCACTATTATATTCAATAATTTAATATTTATTTCAATTTTATATATATTTCAAGCAACTTTAATTTAAATAGGCCCAGTCAATTTTGCAAAGCTAAATGGCGACTAGCAGTAAAGTTTCAAAATGTTAGATCAAAAAAATACTTTTGTGTTCATAAACAATTACTGAAATGACCAAAACATTTATTGAAATTTGTAAGTAGATGGAGTTGCATCTGTGACTTTTGAAAAGTTTCAATTGAATATGTTTTGGTATAATAATTGGTATAAACAACCAATGACCTAAAGTCAGGCTTCCTCATCATATATTGCAGTATTGAGAAGCAGAACTCATTCAGTGCTCTGATAATCTAACAAATAACTTTCATTACATTTTCAAAGCTCACTAAGTCCAGAGAAATTTTCTCAAAATCGTATCCTGTGGATTGAGTCAGTTTTGTAAATTTGCTCTTAATTGCTTTTTGTTATAAATTTTAAGAGACCTAATATTTAGAATTAAATACTTAATCAATGTATTGCAACTTTTTATTCATAGGAAAAATGCATACGTGTAATATATGATGTAATCATTTGATTTACAGCTATTGATAGGTGCCATTTCTACAGAATACAATACATCATACAGTGTACTGGAAGGTGTATGCTCATCACCTACTCAAGGGTGACATCTTAAGGCTGTCGTGCAGTATTTGGAAGCAGCTTCATTTTCTGAAAAAAAAAGCATGAGTATGCATCTGTTCATTCAAAATACCACTACAATTACAACCAAGAGATAAAGACATTTTCTAATTACAGTCTGAAGTAGACTCAGATATGACTCCATTTCCTGAAAATACTGTTTTCAGTTGTCAAAGTCAGGTTAAGGAATGTTTAATGAGCTTCACAATGGGGTAGTGTTTAAACAGCCCGTCATAGCCTAAAATATTTACACAAGTACTATTTTTGTCAGGAAATGGTTGGTTAACTGATATGGATTATTACACCTTGATGGGTTTTGAAACACAACAAATTCCAGGAAATTCCAGCTGCGCCAAGCTTGATCCCATGGGTTTAACGATCAGTGGCCAAAATGTGGAATGTCTGGCAGGGACCTTGGGGGGAGCAAAAACGTGGAACAACTGTGGGTTCCCGAGGACCGGATTGGGAAACACTGATATACAGTATATTACGTAGGCCACGTTTTTGCTCCCCCCAAGGTCCCTGCCAGACATTCCACATTTTTGCTTCCTGGAAGTTAGGAGGGAGCAAAAACATGGACTGTTTGTGGGTCCCCAAGAACCAGACTGGTAAACACTGCTATATATGATAAAAGCCACAGAGCAATTATTAGCCTGTATATGACCGGAGCAGTGTAGCCGATGAGCCGTGTATCTGAAGCATTGCTGATCTTGTGGTAGAGTTCTCACATGCTGTGCAGGAAGTCCAATCCTCAGCTAGCACAGTTTCTCTTTGGGGGCACGGTGTGGCTCTCCAGGTTAGGAAATTCTCTGGCTTACAGAAAGATGTCACCATTGTACCCTTGAACAAGGCCCTTAAACCAAATCACTCCAGGAGTTGACCCTGCTTTCTCAAAAAATCTGCCAATTGTAAAATAACCTGCACATGATCAGAACAGAAAAATGATACAGCGGGAAATGCCCTATAAAAGATCAATAATGGCTTAACACTTTATACATGATCGTTCATCCATCTTCTATGACCACGTATCCAGGACAAGGTCATGGTGAACCTAGAATCTATGCTATGATGCATAGTGCACAAAACAGAGGATACCACGGATGGGATGAGAGTCCATTGCGGGCTACACACTCAGTCACACAATGAGGGCAACATAAACACCAATTCACCAAGTACATGTTTCTGGAATGCAGGAAGAAGCACTGGAGCTGAATTTAAAAAAGAATACAGGGTGGGAATCAAACCTCACAACACTGGAGGTTTGATACTACAGCACTATTCACTGCATGACTTTGATGCCTTTTACATAATCAGAATAAAGCAAATGAAGGGAACAGTGAACAGCACTCAGTACATGGTACTTTAAATACTAGTAAAAACCTCTTGGTTAAATTTTTCCTTTTAAATGTATGTTTTGGATTTATCAAATGTAATAATGTAATATAAGCAAGCCTATGTGCTGCAAACTAAAATATTAATAAGAAAAGATAAATTATATAACCCGCTGAATTATAAATGCTTATAATCGTCTGACTTCCTGGTCTTGTATACGCTTGGTTTTAAAATGCATCGAGGGTGAGCGGATCACAAATGTAAATGTCCACCAAGGTGATTTATATAGTCCAATCATTCAAACCAAAATGGCCCTGGGACATATTTGATCACAATTTTTTTGTAGCGTAGTCGCTAAAGTGTCCTGATGCTTTGCACGGAATGTTAATGATATCTAAATGCAGGTGGTCTGCCGGACACCTTGGAGATGCATGATAGACACAGGTGTAAATAACAAGTTGTCAACTTGTGATGCGATTGCCAAAGACGAATTTTAAAACCAAGTGTAAACAGGGTCTCTAATACAATACGTACTAATCCATTTTGAGACTTTTCCTTTCACTTTCATATTGTGTAAGTAATTGACTTTTGCCACTGGAGGGAGTCTGATTCAAACAAATGCACAAAATCTAGAACAATGTAGTAAAACCTTCCATATTTTCACCTCACTGGTCATAGTTTGTAGTTCTCAGTCAAATGACAAAGGTAATATATTTTTCTTAATTTAAAGTATTTTATTTGTGTGAGTTTGGATATCTCAAATCAGGTAAATCTTAAGTTATTAATCAATTTTGAACAATTTTTATCTCACATTTAAAGCCACCATTTATTGTTATAACAGCCTCCAATTACCGTTCTGCGTAAACTCTACATGAATTTAGAATATATTAAGTTGCACTGAATTTATTCATGGAACATTAAAAAAGATACCAATAAATAAGATTAAATATGTTTTTAAAAAATAAATGATGAAGTACAACAGTAGTCTAATATATTAAACTTAATGAAATTTAAAAATAAATTATTACTATACATTAAGATACTTTGAAAAAAATTACTTCATTTGAAAATAGTTTTTGCTACATATTAGAGTAAGAAACATCTGGATGATGAATAATAGAAATCCATTAAACATAATTCAAGTATATCAGATTTCTTTTTAAAAAACATTTTGTATTTAAACAATCAGTCATTATTGCATCCATCCATCCATTTCTTCTCTATAACCACTTATCCAGTGAGCCTGGAGCCAGCAGAGAAGCACAGAACCTGAGGTGAATGATGCTCTCTGGGGTAAGCACTGATGGTACCCCAGGGTCAGCATGATGACTGTGGCCAGGACTGTTGCCTCCAATGTCGGAGGTTCAAATCCTGCTTCTCCTTTGTTTTTGTGGAGTCTGCATGTTCTCCCTGGATTTGCGGTGGGTATTCTCACAGTCTAATTTTCATCTCTAAATTGCCCATAGAATGTAGCTCTGTATGTGAGGGTATATTTGTGCCCTGCAACGGAACAGCTTCCTGTCCAGTGTGTACTCCAGCATTCTGCCTTATGCTCCCTGGCATAAGCTCCAGGTCCCCAGTGTCCCTGAAGATGATAAGCGCTTAGAAGATGGATGATCACCAAATCCAGCTCAAGATCCGGCTGTGCTGTGTCTTGACCGACGATGGTGTTTGGCTTGTTTCGTTGTCATGTTCAGGTAGCTTCCATTCTATAGGGTTTCCCTTGTATCTTTTTGACTCAATAAATATTTTCATAAATAATTGAAAAATACTCTGAAATCGTGATTTTGACAGAAAATCATTTTAGCAGTTCAGCACCATGTCTGGAAGGAAGTGAATTGTAGAGGGATGATGTCCTTGGTTTCCAAATGGAAGTTATTAATACGATCAAAGCATAGACTGCAGGGTGCAGGCGTTTGTTGCAGCCTGCACCACACACTGCCACCGATGGTCCTTACTGCCTTTTCCTTCCGGACTTTCCTGTGTGGTGCCTGTAGATGTGTATCCAGACCAGGACGGTCTTAAACTCTCCTATGGCCTTTTTCATTCCGTTTGCCTTAAGCTGCCAAAAAACAACAGGGATGTGACTGGTTGGCATGGGCTGCATTTGCACTATTTATGTGATTAATAGGTTATCCAGTAACCACTTGCCATTAGATTACTGGGAGCTGCATTTATAAATGCAGTTAAACAGTAATGCTCCAATTTAAATGCAAGAGTAGCATAATGCATGATTAATGTGTGTGTGTGTATATATATATATATATATATATATATATATATATACACACACGCTGCCAGTTAAAAGTTTTTGAGGAAACTGACATGTTCTCACTTAACATTTACTAAGAATACACTCATTATTCTTTGCTAACAAATAAATTTGCAGACCATTTTAGTACCTTTATTAACAAGAACTTCCACTAGCAGTTATAACAACAGAAAAAATTTGAGACATTCTTTCTACAAGAGACATTAAATATTATCTATAAAAATATGTTTTCTTTTATAGTTGACCACCCTTTCCAATGCTTAAGAATAAAAAACCTGCATTTTATTAAATAAATGAAAAAGTGGTAAAAACCTTTGACTGGCAATGTGTAATTGGCAGGCACGAATGCGTTTGCAAAATTACTTTTGTTTTCACTCTCATAACATACAATGCACTTAAAAACTACGCCCAAGTGCTGCCTTCAGCGCAACCATATGCACTATGCTACGGAATCATGAGCTTAGCATTAAAAAGGTACAGTAAAGAGTGAGCAATGCCAACCTTTCGAGCTGTGCTCCATTATCATAGCAATTATACTGCATAAAATGAACAAAACCATTATTTACCTGATTAAATGTTTGTTTCATTTGATGAATCTTATCTCGGTCTTTTGAGGAGAGGAAACTGGGATGCATTCTCAGCTGCAGTTTAAAAACATGTGAAAATAAATCAGACTGAATATTCAAAGTCATTTTCCACATAACGCGCTGTCTTCAAACATGATTTACAATGAGTGCTCGTTCAATTTACAGTGAGTACATTGTTTTGTGGTCACTGCTAAAGACTGTTACTTATGACTGTATTGCCATTAATTATTTGTCCTGGCTGGTGTCTTTACCATAATATGAAGGCTAATTACAAAACATACACCTCAAAACACAGAAATAAATACTCACACACTGGTTAACTTCATTTACCATCCTCGACAGAATAATCTGTATTTTATCATTGTCCCTGGTGTTCAATGACTCATTGCTGAACACGTCATTCAAGTAAAAGTTCAACATCTCCTTTATAAGTGATAATCCCTTTGGTTTCTGCATGGAAAATAAGTGGATTGATGAATTACATTACAACTCTGTACATGAGAACCGTAAGACATTATGTACCATTGCAAACATTCTTTAAAGTATATAGGTCTATTCATTCATAAAAGTTAAAAGAATTTTTAAAGTCCAAATGTTCTTACCTGCAAAGTACCTGTAAATTTTGGTAGAAGTTTCTTGTGCTTATTGTCATCTCTCTGCAACGAAGATGAATTTTAATTAAAACAAGAAAATATGCAATAAATCATCACATGCAAACATTCCAGCAGCCCATGGTATTGATTTTTTACTTACTGGAAGAGAGTTCTTCACATGGTGAACAGCTGTTGAGAGCTGTTCAAGCATCTTCTCCGACACGTTGCGCTTGAAGCACTTAACTCCCCGTGATTCTCCGAGGCACTGACTGCACAGCGCCGCGAGCAGAGCCACTGACGTCAGCACCACGGTCTGCATCGCCGTCAGGTCTTTGCGGTTTTGCGCCTGCCGTCGGATGTACAGAAGATTTCGTTTAGTACAGTGCAGCTCAATTTTTCAGCCCTTTAAATACACCCGATCTCTCTCAGGGAAATCACGGGCCCCATAATGACGTTTATCGAAACTTTTAGGTAAACTGATTTCCCCCCCCCCCTTTTTTTTTTTTACTTTGCGGTGTCTCACCTGTTGACTATTGCGGTGTGCATTGAAGTGATTGCCTGTACAGTATTCTGCTACTCTTGCATTTAAATTGGAGCATTACTGTTCATGCGTCCTAAAAACGAGATTTCAATAGTGGTAATTATTGTAAGTATTGCAAGGATACTGAAGCATATTTTTCAGTCATCTATCATAAAAATTATTGTGATTAATATTATTAGTCTTATATGCGTATTATACTGAAAGTGTTTTATTTTATTTTTTTTTATTATACGGCTCTCTGGAATGCTTGATTCTGATTGGTCAGTTGAGACATTTGCAGGTTCGTTCTTTTCAAATAATAACCGCT
>JABFEA020000001.1:14506048-14527370 GCA_019775915.2 Cyphomyrus plagiostoma | reverse complement strand
TTATTTAAACTTTATTTTACCAGGTAAATTAACTGAAAACAAGTTCTCACTGCTTTACGTGATATTCGGGAGAAATATCAGATTACAAATCGGAACTGCCTGGGATACAAACGTCATGCGTGTAATTAAACTCTTCAGCCAATAAGGGCAAAGGTATGTCGCCACGGAGGCGGTTCCAGTTTGTGCAGCCGGGTGAGAGGTCGCAATGCGTCTAACTGTAATGCATTGTGTCAGGATCAGAATGCGTTGCTTTAAGCCAGCGCTGTAAGCAAGTTGAACGCACCCAATGACCAGACTGGGGAAACAAACTGAAACGCGGACGAAATACAGAGGACTAATGAAAACCAGAAACAGCTGATCACATGGGGAATCCACTTGGGGTTAACGAGGGGACGTGGCACACTGAAGGAGTGGATGATCGGGGCAGGACATATTGTTTTTTTTAACTTTACATATTGTTTGGATACATTTATTTTCTTACTTTACAAATTACTGTTTTGATAAATGTGCTTAGAGGTGTTTAGTACAATATATGCTCTTCTTGTTTTATCCAGTTCATATTGTGGTTAAATGCTAAAAAACATATTTAGGTGTAATTATTTTGGGGCCGGGAACCAATTAATTGGTTTTCCAATATTTCTTCTGGAAAAAATTTGACTAGAACTTGAACGTTTTAGGATTCGATCCAGAGTTCTAAATGGATTATGTTCGAGTTCTGAGGTACCACTGTACTTGTGTGTATATATTATACATATTGTAACCTCCTGAGACCCCACCCATTCATTTATGTCCATTGTAGTGGACATTTTATTTTTGCATTTATCTTTTCACTGATGTTAGGAAACATATTTATTCCTGTTGTGCACTAAAGAGGGCATGCTGTGAAATTAAAACTAAATTTGAAAAAATCTCAATTGTAAGATGTCTTATTTCCTCAAAAGACAAATAACCTTCAATTGAAGGACACTTCTTTCCTTGGGTCTCAGGAGGATATACCTTATATCATCAACTATGTGTTGATGATCGGCTATGTGACCAGTTGATAGACTTGGTATTTAAACACACCTGGATGAGCAACGATCTTGCGCTTTCCCCACCTTCTGACATCATTCTACCAATTTCAGCACAGACCGGATGATGTGCCGATGCCAGAAAACGAGAACACGCTTGCTGATGCCTCATCCACTGCCTGCTTCCCCTCAAACAGTGGTGCTCCCGTAAATGTGCTCCTGTTTTAACCGCATACTCTTTCATAGTCACCTGCATGTTCAACATCTTCTGATCATTTACTTCAAGCCATGACTCACTGACTAGCTGTACATGTTTTAATAGATGCATTGTGGCTGTTTGCATCAGCACGGTTTCTGTGATGTCATGGCAGCTGAAACCGTATATATACATCAATTACTTTGGTTATGGTATGAATATATGAATGCATTTCCGTAAAATAATTTCACAAGCTGAAGGCATCTAGTTAGACGTTCAGGAACAGATATGTACAATGTAAACAGACACATCCGTAATACTCCCCGCCAGTCCACCGCAGGCAGAGAAAGCGGGGCAAAACTCAAGAAATACAGAATTTGAAATGCACTATCCTCTCCTGTTTCTTACCTGGGCAAGTCTAGGCCAGTGACACTGTCATTCTGCTCCACAGCCACAGATGAGGTGACCGTAGAGGCCTCCCACAGTCCATTCTGCTCAGACAGGATCTGGTTCAGGTGGTCTCTGGAGAAGTGGGTGCCCCTAGCCCTCCTTCTATAGGCCTCTGCCCTTTCCCGCAGCTCCCGCACCTGAGGACACAGACAGGGGTCTCCATGGAGATGCCGGGCCTGCTGGCCAATCAGCAACAGCTACATGGGTCAGGTGATATCTCCACCCAGCCAACTGGTACATCTGGGCTCAGGAGTGATTTGTTGTGTGTGTGAGAGCAGAGGGTAAGAGGCAGATAGGACTAAGAGCCGGGTCCCCCCACTGCTGAAAGCCCTGAACAGGGTCTTCATGGAGGCACCGTAAGTGTGTGTGGGGGGGGTGCAGAATCAAGTGAGGGCATGGCAATGAAAGCCTTAGCACTGGCCATGCGATTGCCCCTCATCTGCACCTTGGCAACAAGGTGCCGAGTGATGCTCAAACAAGTATCGCATGAATGGCAGACTGCCGTGGGGTGGGTTGGCCCGGGCATCAGACGTGAACACCACGGGCTAGTTAATCTAAACGTCAAACGCCTGACTACAGTAACACACCTTAGCTGTAATAACGCCAAACGCCTGACTACGGTAACGCACCTTAGCTGTAATATCGCCAAACGCTTGACTACGGTAACGTACCTTAGCTGTAAAAACGCCAAACGCCTGACTACGGTAACGCACCTTAGCTGTAATATCGCCAAACGCCTGACTACGGCAACGTATCTTAGCTGTGATAACGCCAAACGCCTGACTACGGTAACGCACCTTAGCTGTAATATCGCCAAACGCCTGACTACGGTAACGCACCTTAGCTGTAATAACGCCAAACGCCTGACTACGGTGATGCACCTTAGCTTGCTGGCTTGTGGAAAAAGTGAATACACCATTTTTCTGGGTTTGCGTCACTAAAGAATTTGTGTGTCAAAGTCTATTGCCATTCAGTTCCCTTTCTGTGTTATTGATCCTCTGGCATTTTAGTGGACATTCTGTAACATTTCACAGCATGCTTATTACAGAATTGCATTTTAACGCAGAATGTTGCAATGATGCTGATGTAGAAACGTGATGCTGTGCATCCCATGTTACCTCGTTGTACCACATGTGAGCATGGTCAGTGTCACAGCCCTGCAAGAACAAAGGGCAGAGACACAACGTTAAAGGTGAGCTTGACTTTGCATGGTGGAACAGCACTGAACAACCTTCCTAAGACACTGCAGAGTCTCGTTATCATGACGGTAAGTGCATTCTGCATGTAACATCCATTTTCTCATGGACGTAGGGATCCTTTCCCATACTGTCAGCACAACAAAGCATGTAAGGCTGAGACTCAAACTCACGATCTTCCGCATGTCATGCAAAACAAAACGTCACTGTCCTTTAACTAACCCTTTTCTTATTGACTGACAGTAATGCTTTTATGACCACTGTTCCAATGCCCCCTCACTCCAATCACCCTGTCTCACCTCCTCTCCAGTTGCAGAGGCTTTGATCCAAACTCCATCCTTATACCTGTAGAGCTGAGGGGAGCAGAAATTCGAGATATACTCAGATTTCACCTTCCTGTGGAAACACAAAAACCATGACCTAAGGCTAACCAGACTATTTCTGTCCAGTAACTAGTTATGCAAGAGGAGTCACAGTGATCCAGATCTTGGAAAGCAGGCAACACACAGTGGGGTCCCAAGGCGAGGTCAATGGCCCCAAACATGTATTTCCTCATTTCTATAATAACAGCAATTTAAAGCCTTAAAGATTTAAAGTTTAGATGGTGGTAGGAGGAAATACACTTAGAAATACAAAGACAAAGTGCAATACTGCACAGACCGGCCAGCAGGCCAGATCTTACGCAGACTCTGTACATACCATTTCAATAACACACAAAATTACTGAATGCACTCAACTAAGAAAAGACTAGATCTCCTCATTACTATTATGTCATACTGTTAAATGAGTAATGGAGTAATGGAAGACCCACTTCACAGTGAAGCAATACTGAGATTTATACTGACAGCGTTAACTGGCAGAGATTGTTATGATGACAGTGAAAAGAAGGCTGGAGAACTGCATTCCACGCACATACAAAGCTTATGTGTGCACGTGTGTGTGCTTGTGCGGCAGCTACAAATAGGAGTGTGACATGATGGAAAATTTCCCTTGGCACGCCCCCCAGAGCTGCCACTCACCGGTATCCAGAGTGAGGGGTGGAGCGCTGATGCCGTTTTGATGACCTCACTTCCTGTGACCTCCTCCCCCCCGCAGGTTTAGCAGACCCATTCTGCTGGCGGGGTTTCCTGATGCTCTGTCCCCGTTTGACCTTCCTCTTGCCCTGTGATGGAGTCGGTCACATAATGGGATGTCATTATACTGCCGCCACTGCAACTGCGGAGTTTTTGCATTCAAAAGCATATGCCGAGACATTCATCCGGTCTGTCCGGTTTAAGGAACATGTGGCGTCACATGCCACTTAGTCAAGGGAATTGAAGATAACGAAGGGTTATGGACAGAACTACCCATGTGCCCAGAAATGCAACAGAGTGCCTGAATATCACCACAGACATTTATACAAAAAACTGGCAGTAACCTAAAAATGGCTATATCAGTATACTGTGTAAATATTATACAGTCACTGGCCACTTTATTAGGTACACCTTACTAGTGCTGGGTTGGACCCCATTTTGCCTTCAGAACTGTCTTAATTCTTTGCAGCGTAGATTCAAGAAAGTGCTTGAAACATTCCTCAGAGTCTGTGAAGGCCATATGAGTGCAGTAAACTCATTGTGATGTTCAAGAAACCAGTCTGAGATGAGATAGCTCATAGCTGAGATGAGCTTTGTGACATGGAGCATTATCTTGCTGGAAGTAGCCATTAGAAGCTGGGTACACTGTGGTGATAACGGGATGGACACGGTCAGCAACAATACTCAGGTACACTGTGACATTTCAACGATGCTCGTTTGGTGCTAAGGGGCCCAAGGTGTGCCAAGAAGATATTCCTCACATTACACCACCAGCACCGGCCTACATCAATCACGGTAGGATGGAGCCATACTTTCATGTTGTTTATACCAAATTCTTATCTTACCATTTGAATTTTGCAGTACAATCTGAGACTCAACTGGCCAGAAACATTTTTACAATCTTCCACTGTCCAGTTTTGGTCAGCCTGTGTCCACTGTGACCTTACTTTTCTTCTCTTAACTGACAGCAGTGGCCCCCGGTGTGATCTTCTGGTGCTGTAGCCCATCTGCTCCAAGGTTTGACGTGTTGTGCATTCTGAGATGCTCCTCTGCATAGCTTAGTTGTAACAAGTGGCTATTTGAGTTACTATTGCCTTTCTATCAGCTTCAACCAGTCTGACTATTCGTCTCTGACTTCTGCTGGGCAAGGCATTTTCGCCCCGAGAATCTCTGCTCACTGAGTTTTTTCTCTTTTTTGACCCTGGTTGTATGTGGAAATCCTTGTAGATTGGGAGTTTCTGAAATACCCATACCAGCCTATCTGGCACCAACAACCGTGCTGTGTTCAAAAGCACTTAAATCACCTTTCCTCCCTATTTTGGCATTTGATGTGAAGATGATTTTACACATTGTGCTACTGACAATGACCGATTAGATATTTGATTTAATGAACGGTACTTACAGAAAGTTTTGGGACAGTTGCTTAATTCTATAAAATGTTGCAAATTTACTGGATTCATAACAAAAGTCCATTGACAAGCAACGTTTAACGTATCTGCACAGAGCTTCACACAGTTCTTTTTATTAAGTGCCATGACTTTTTTTTGATTGACTCGTTCACTTCTGTTCTTGCCATTTTGCTATTTCGGTGTTTTATTTTATTTTATTGCAAAGGTGTTACTAATTAAAAAGCACCCAGTGTGACTGTGTGTGTGAAAAGTAATGTCTTTTTTTGTTTTTAAAACCAATAAATTATAATTTTTACTGTAATAAGCATCCCAAGACTTCCTGTGAAGTATATTCTATATAACCCATAAAATAGTAAAGTACAGCAAATTAGAATTTATGAGAATTGTATTGTAATTAAATGTTTTGAGTAAATGAGGATTCAGAACATGTCTGTATCCTTCCTGATTTTTCCTCAGAGCTGTGAGCGGTGCCGGTATTCGAGTTACAGAGGAAAGGTTCGGGTACCTTAGCGTCCCCGTCAGGGCAAACGTTCTCCTGCTGCAGGGGCACCCCCTCTCTCCCATCCAGTTCCCGGCATAGCCGTGGACCTCGGGGGGGCTGGGCCCCTTTGAAGTTCTTCCTGTACTCGCTCTCCATGACCAGGGGATTGGTCTTAAATGGCGGGATCATTCTGTCGCTGCTGTAGACCATCTAACAGGAAGGGGACTGTGTTAGGATCTTACAAGGATCGTGGGAGATATTCAAATTCACATACGAAACATAAAATCTAACAGCATGTCTGAGAGGCCAAATTCCTTGTAAATCTGTGAGCATGTATGAAGAAAACTCTATTACGCTTCATCCTGAAGGGTTTCCAGGAGAACTGTAACTCACAGGCGCCACCTGCAGGCTGCCAGATCAGTGAGGATAATCAGCTCTTGATCACAAGCGAGAGCCCTGCAATACTGCTGCGATGTTCTACCTCTGCAGAGCTGTGTTAGTCCAGGGCTTCCGCACAGTGCAAGCCCATCCAGGAAGCACAGTACCTGCTCGGCAGCCAGCAGGGGAGAGCCGCATGTGGCCATCTTCCAGGTGAACTGCCGCTGGTACTCCGACGCCTGATGCCCGGGTCTCGGCTCAGCAGCCCTAAGAGCTGCCTTTCGCCTCAGTGGATGTTGGATCTGAGGTGGCACATGGGGCAGAATAACAGTATAAGGAAAGTGAGTGTATCGCCGTTGGGGGTGTGAAACCCACCCTTCACTGTGTGTGGGTATGTCATATTCTGCAGGTTTTCTATACATGCTCTTGTTCCCTCCCACAGTACAAAGACATGCAGTTAGGCTGAGTGGAATATGTAAACTGGACATTGCTTGCATACTGTGCCGTGATAATTCATGTTACAGGGAAGAGGACCACAGATCCTTCACTTCAAAGAGCTTCCCCTTTAGAAGGTAAAGAATGCAATTTCCATTAAAGTAATAAATACATAAAAACAAGAATGACTGCTATATCTCATATATAATACAATCCAACACAAGTTTGTTAAGTTTCCTGAGAATTTTTTGTATATATTGACATTTTCACCAAAGTTATAGAAAGAGAGTTTAGGAGCGCGTGCTGATTACAGCGCATCACCGCACCCACCACACAACGAACCACCAGGGATGAGAACCCAAGCGCAGCCGTACAGTGGGTGATACCTCAACACCACACTAGGTTGAAGGGAATGGTACAGTGTGAAGTTATTCTCCAGTGCCCAGAGTGCCAATCCCCTAGGATTCTCACGATGTTGGAAGACCTCCTTACAGGACTGGATGTAGATTATTCATGTCCAAGGGCCCAACGGAGTAGAATCACTCCTGGCATTGGTAGGATTCAAGCCAGCAACCTTCTGTTCGCAAGCACAGATCCCTAGCCTCAGAAAGTTAAAGCACAACCTATTTTTGCCTGCAAAAGTTTTTTTATTTTTTACATTCAGGAAAAGGTGGTGAGTAGCACTGATGTCTACGCATTGATTGTTGCTTCTTATAGTCTGCAACAAGGAATTCAAGTAACAATTTCATTGTACATTGCACCAGTATACCGTACATAAGACAATAAACCCTTGAGCCTTGAATCTCTCACACCTCCAGCACTAGGGCTTCAAATCCTGCCTCTAACTTGTGTGTCTGGAGTTTGCACGGCCTCCCTATGTGGTACGTGTTTCCTCCAGGTTCTTTAGTTTCGTCCCACAGTCCAAAAACATGCAGTTAGGTGAAATGTCGTCTGTAAATTGCCCTTAGTGAGTGTGACCTGCAGTGCACTGGGATCTCATCCAGGCTGCTCCCCAGCCTCTGCTACAAGCAGATACACGATGCTTGCAGTGTGTTGTGTTACAGGGGTCCCAAAACGGGGGAGGGGGGGCAAAACCCCTAGATTTCCACAGTATGTTACTAAAATCAGTGAAATCTTCCCCCATCCCCACAAAATGGGAGTAGTGAGTTTCTGTTATTTTGGGGGTCATATGCTGAAAGGTTTGGGAAACCATGTTTTATTTGATGGTCGCCTGCATGGAATCTGGGAAAATGATGCCTTGTGGAAGTCATGACTATGATTATTATCTGTGTTTAATCCCAGTGCTTCTGAGCATAGGCTGATGTGTGACACTCACTCCATTCAGCGCCAGCTCTGCCTTATCCACTGTGACTGGGGGCCCGTTTGCCTGTCTGCTTCCCTCAGGTTCTGGAGTAGGGGGCTCAGGCTTAGACGCTGCACACTGGTCTTCAGGGGGCTTAGGGCCCCTGGGAGCGAGAGGGGTCTCGGGCCCCTGAGAGCTGCACGGGTTCTCCACGGGGGGGTCTGGAAAGCTGGACTTGGGTCTGCAGACCTCCCCAGTCCGAGGCTCCCTCCGTGGGTCAACAGGCGCTTCCCACTGCAGAGATTTTGGTACTTGGGGTCCGTAGAAAGGAACCGCCTTCTTGGAGAGGAACTGGGGCTCCCTGGTGATCCCTACCAACGTGAAAAAGACACTGTCACAACCAATACAAGACAATACGGGGTGGGGGGGGTTTACTCATACTTACTGGATTGGTCTGAGCGCAAGCCGGCCTGCCGCATCTCGAGCTGCTGACAGACGCCTCGGCGCTTCACACGCTGACCCTTGAATTTGCTCTGGTACTCACTGACCCCCTGCGCAAGTCAAGAAAGAGTTACATTTCCTGCAATTTTCTTTCTAGTTTAGCAACTGTGGCACAGACTTTCCCACGTTTTATTTTTTATTTCACTTTTTTATTGAAAGACATGTAATCACTAATTGATAAACAATAAAATTCAGTTAAAGCTAGGGTGAATAAATAATCCATGTCAGGGAGGACACTCTGAGCTAGGACAGGAATTGTAAGTTATTATTTCAATTAAAAAGACCTGGATTTCACTTGAGCGCTGAGTTCTTACTGTGTGCTGATTGGTCAGTCTCCTATAATCGTGCATGTGTCACTAATGCTAATGTTAAACAGCTGAATGAGTCTTTCAATCAAGGAAACAGACCAGTCAAAGCGCAAGAAGAGCTGAACTATTTAGCCGAGCACAGGAGCTTTTCAATTAGAAAGTAGTTTGTAAAACCCGAAGTAGCTCAAAGTGTCCTCCCTGAGATGGATTATTTGGTCACCCTAGTTAAAGCAGAACCCACGGCGTAAATTAAAAGCAGTGAATTACAGAGAAGCCTACGCTTAGCCGTCGTAAATATAAAACATGCAATCGAATGAATCCAAATAAGTTATGAAAATATAGTTTATATGATTTAAGGTGATAACTTTATAGAAATTGAACTTGACAATGGGCCAGCGTGCACAATTAAATATACTTTGGCAAACCAGCAGTTAATGCAACGTGCGAACCATAAATCTCTTTAATCACTGCCTAACGCGGATAATATCGCCTTGTTCGGCTGCATTAGCGGTCTCAAAAGTTTGACTAGTTTATGCATGTCCTAGTTTCGCTGTACTTGTACTACCACAATAGCAGCTACAATCAGATAACAGACCGCCTTAGTCTGTCGATATGTCACGAAATGAAAAAACTACCTGAGAAGATGTTTATCTAAACATCCAATCCGTCGATTTAACCACGTTTTCTTCAAATTTTACGTGCAAATTAGAACGACTCTATCTGAACTCATTTCTGGTTCAAACGTAGCAGCCGTCAAATCGAAAGCTTTTCTGCACACGGAAACAGTGACGTTGCGAGCATGTGCCTGATCCAAAACACTGATTTTCAACGAAAGACGGGAGTGCACTACTACATGTAAGCACAGACGTTTACCTTAAAGTGAACTTTCATTTTAATTCACGAGCAATGCAGAGGGCTGTAGAAGTGACGACGAAAGCTCTTATTGTTAATAACACGGTTTAATGACCTCCCAGTGCTTCGGTTACAGTAATGCGTTGCCTTGGTAAAGGTTGTAGCGTCCTTCGTTGTGCACATGCGCACATATGACGTACTATTTTTCTATATATACTATAGACAAAGCGCTCCACCTACTGGACATACGCCGGACTGTAATTTGTAGTTTGTCTTGTCAGCAATAAGTAGTATTAAGCATCTTCTCTTCTTAACCTGAATGACCGAACGATTAATGGACTTCTCGCCAAACAATGACAAAAAAACATGTACAAATGTTCCATTTAGTTAAACGGCGTTACCGAAGTGCGGCTTGAGAATGGCTGTACCGTATGGCGATCGTATATTGGATATATGATTGGAAAATTAATGCATAATAATTGAATTGCTTAAAGTCAATATTAATTGACATTTAATTGATTTTACGATGTCAAATAGATTAGATGTTAACAATTAAATTTTATATCTTGGATGTTTAAGTCAACACATAGTTTGCTATATCCATGCATATGCTTTCAGAACAATAATGCACTGCTCAAATTATTTTTTTAATTGTATCCGAATTTATATAGTAGCACTATTAAACTGGACAGGAAAAAGATATGTGCATCTGTAAAAGGGGCAGCCGCAGAACGTGTCTGTTCTAACTTCTCGAAAATGACATTGTACATCTACCATATATAGAAGCTTTGCCATCTACGGCAGCTTTAGGGTGCTTAGCGTTAATGTTTATTGGTTCCATATATGGAAAAGTATGCCTGTTCTTAGTATCAGCCTGCAGAGGTCACCGATGGAGCTTCGAAGCAAATGTTCAGAACTGGCATTAAGCTAGAGAAAGCCTTGCGTTATGGACACGTATGAAAGTCAGAAAGGGTTTTAAAGCGAAACCCGTTTTAAATGTCCCGCCGATTCGTGGATGCCCCCGCCTGTCTCTGGCAGCTTACTCCGATATTTCCCTGACAATTTAACCTTAGCAGCGCAGGAGACACCCTGCTCACGTGGCATCCGACTCATCGACGGTTTTAATAGTCCACGTGTGCAGGGGTGGAAGGAGTGACCGCGGGGCTGGGTGGGGTGCGGAGTTACTGTCTGCCTGCGCTGCGTGTTAAGTTGCCTTAGCTCGCTGCCCCGTTGCTGCCATTTAACTCAACACAGAAAGACTGGCTGAATGCTGCCTGTGCTCACACTCGTTAAATAGCCTATCAAGACACGAATAGGGAGGTCCTGAGCTTTTAAATAGCTCTTTCGTGACGCTTTGCACTCCTGCATGTTAATGCATATGGAATAAGTTTTCAAATGACTTTTAGTCATCTATGACTCTTAGGAACGGGCACTGGAAGACCTGTACAGGTAACTGGTAGCATAATCATTTCAAGGATTTATTTATTGACCCAGTTTCCATCTTGACTGTTTACATAAAAGCCTCTCGCTTTCCCCTCATGTATAAATACAGAGCTGTACAAAAGCGGTATGCGGGTGGGTGTAGCCGCACCGTGCGTTCGTGTTGATACACCCAATGGCATAACTTAGGGTTCAGCACCGGGGGATTGAGGTCTCCACTCATTTAAGGGAGTCCAGGGGATTGTATTTCCTGGTTTTGATTATTTCGTGCCACGCAATTCTCTTCATCAAGTAGTGGTTTTTCTTTAAAGAATAAAGCTTCACCTTTCATTGCGTACCACTATGATATTTTTACATCTTTACTAAACTTAAATCACTTTTGAATTCTCGTATTATAGATTGGATTGCGAACAAAATATGAACGTGTTCAATAAGGCGGATATGTTAATACTGGGAGCGGAAAGATTACCGTGTTTCTTCCATTGACTGTATTAAAAACGTCTTCCAATAGGGGGCAACAAACCCCATGAATAATACCACTGTACAATGCTCCTGCGCTTTACATCAATCATGTACATTTTCATTAGTTCACTGCATCAAACGATATCAGTGATATGGGTCTTTGCAACCATCACAGAGAATCTGGAGGGATTTCATTTAAAAAAAGAGTCTATGTTCTCAGGGAATCTATGTTCATCAGAGAGCACACACGGATGTGTTATCGTTCTCACTGTTTAATCAATGGGTAAATGCCAGCAGCGTGGTAGGTGGGATCACGTGCTGTCAATCAGCCATTTTTTAAAAAATCTTACTGGGTCGTATTTGGTTTTGAAGCAGCGCCCCCGTGCACCCACTGTTTATAAGTGCTCTCTGTCTGCAGTCTTTTTCCTTATCATTGTGCACTTAAGTATTTTTCACTAATTTCACTGAAAACAATACAAGCTTCAGTCTTTTTATACGAAATTTTCATCTCACAATATGAAAATCGGTGGATATTTAATGGGATTTATTTTGAGGTGGATTTACCATTTAATTAGAAAATAAATGTCTGGGCAAAATACGGGTTGGGGGTTTAAGTCTACTTTGTACTCTGTGTGTGTGTTACTCCTCTGTCCTGTGAGTTTCCTCCAGGCACCAATTTCTTCTCACAATCAAAGGACATGCAATTAGGCTAATTGGGCTATATAAATTGCCTGTAATGTGTAACTGGACTGGAAGTGTATGTGTGTGTGTGTGCATGCTGGCATCCCACCCAGGGAATACCTTTGAATTGTGCTCCATCCTGGCTTGTACAGGCCCCAAACTCCCCCCCCCCCCCCCCCAAGACTTTTACCTGGATAAGCATTTGAGTGATGGATGGATGAATTCGTTTTGTTTGAGAGGGACCTTAAAACACATTCTCATGCACAGGGGGCCAGTCTCGTAATACTATCCTTATAAGACTATTACGTTTTTTTGCAATATTCCCATAATGATAAGATCAGACCAGCCACTGCGTGAACAAGTAAACTAAGACTCAACAAAACACCATTGATAAGGTGACACTCTGAGTACTTGGGAAGAATAAACGTCAACCAACAATGGCTCGATTACAAGGGGCTGACAGTGAAACATTGTAGTACAATGTGATCTTATGATTCTGTAATTCAGGTTATATGATAAGAGCCATAAAAGGAAAAATCTTCGGTAAGTTCAGTTGATCTTAACAAGTCACATAGACTAAAGAGTACTATTTATTTGCTTGTTTGTTTATCTGTCATCCATCTTATGTGTGCTTATGCTGTACTGTCACAAGACAATTAATTTTAATTACATTATTTAATTACATTTTGAAATATGACTGTAATTTGAATAACAGAAAATAAAAAAACAAGTTGAATTTCAGTGATATTATAAATAATGATTTTATGATCTATAGCTTGGCATTGCCCGTTCTGTCTTGTGACCCATAGCACAGGGGTATTCCCACACGCAGAGCCTTGTGAATATTGTTTTTTCAGTCTGACGACATAAGTCCCCCAGCCCTATCGCGTGATTTATGGCCTCCTGTCATGCACTCTGTCCGGCTGCCCCAAGTGGAGCAGCCCTGTGCACAGCCTCATCCATCTTTCACCGTACAGAAGGAAAACTCAGTTACTTCTTTCCCTGCACACTCTGGGAATTTGCCGCACTTTTCCATGCTCTTGGATTCTTCAGTTTGGATGCAGGATGGCAGGCTGGCTTTGCCTGCCAGTGAATCACACAGGTGACACACTCTCACTGTGCCACAGGGGTCAGTAGGACTGGAGCCATGGCATCACTGGGGGGGTGGGGGGGCGGCACTCACTGATGACAATGGAGATGGTGTGTGGGTGGCGGGGATCCGTGCCAGGCTTGTACATAGGGTGCAGCTGACTCTGGTAACGGGGCACCCCAGGACACAGCATCCTGTGGGGGAAGGGGGGGGTGACCTCAGAGCCATGTGGAGTAGCACGTCATCCCACTGCCCCCGCCAACCCACCTGTGCCATCCTGCCATATATGCGGGCATGTCATACTGGGATTCTGGGAATACTCGGAAACCAGTGCTTTTCCAATTCCCCATTGAATTTTTTCACAGTGAATGAGAATATACTGCTGATAAACTGAGGATGGCCCTGATATCCAGTACAGTCATTTTAATAAGAATGCCCCCCCCCCAATAGAAGTTTCCCCCGATGATTCAAATCTGTTCGCAAAATGAAAGAAAAAAATCAATTTCTTTTTAAGCCTGTCCAATCTAAAATCACATTAAAAAAACACCAAAGACCCCATAATGAACCATTCAAACTCATTCTCTTCAATCTCTCCATGAACACCACGAACGGAAACAGAAATTCTGCAGTACACAACAATTCCTTTTTAAAAAACAGATGGAAATGACAATTAATTGAGCATTCACTCCACGCTGTCAGAAAACATGTAAATACATCCATGTGAAGAGTATTGAACCGTTGCCGGGCGGCGCACCCGTCTTTGTGACGCGGTGGTTTGATCCGCCAGGGAAAGTAGCTTCACGGAGATCACGCCGGGCTGACCTTTTGCAGGGGGCCGGGGGGAGAAAGAGGTGCTCTCCGGAGGCTCCTTTATGGTCTCCCTGCATCTGCTTCATGTTAGCGGAAGCCGCTTTCAAGTAGGCCTCGCCCACTTCTGTTCTGTCGAGCCGATATGTTTTATTCATCCGTCTCGCCCCGTTCGGCTGCGACTGATTACCATCCCAATTAACGGCGTGCAATTATCCTGAGAGTGCCGCATTGACGCCGGGCCGCTCGCTGGGCGCGCTTCTTGTATCCATGCGACGGAGCCTTTGATAAGTCGCGGATGTCTCCGGGACCGACCGCTACCAGCGGTCTCGGCTTTGCAACCGGAATACAAATCTAACGCCATCCGAACATGCAACGGTACAAGCAGCAGGCAGAATCAAACTCTCATCACATTATTACATTTTCATTACTCGTTCCGACATTGTGCAGTTTTGTCATGCACTGTTTTGTCTAACGTCGCACTGATGTGGCTGCTCTCTCTGGAAACCATACCCTATAACTGTAGAGCGAGAATTTCACGCTTCTCCCCAGAACACATGTGACAGTAAAACCTGAAACCTGAATGAAAGGCTGCCTGTCAAAGATGGATCTAGGGGCTTTTTTCATTGACTCCAGACCAAGGATTGAGAAGATTTATAACAGATATTGCCATAAAGGAGGACCCTGCCTAACGATGGCGCACAGAGACTAAGGTCAGGACCCCTAAACCGTGCCGGTCAACCCATCAGGTGACCGACCTAAGGGCACTGTCTCCTGTGGGGGGGTGCCGACTTATTAACAACTGCTGGCGCCGCCACCCCCCTCTCCTTTTAACAAGCTTCACCTCTAGCACCACCTCCCTGGTGTGAGGAATATTTAGACCGTCCGCGACAAATTGGGCCCCAACGTTGAAGCTTGCCTAGGCCTCCTCAGTCACTTGGGCTGGCAATGATTGTAAATATGCAGGATGGCCAGACCTTTTCAAATGTGACAGACTTTTCCAAGGCTTGTTTGCCTTGCAAAAGCGCATATACCAGCTGAGTAACCTCCTTTTTTCTTGATGCATTGCACAGCTTCCTGAAGGACAGTGCTTCCCAACCCAGTCCTCAGAAACCCCAAGACAGTCCGCATTTTTGCTCCCTCCTAGCTCCCTGCAGGGAGCAAAAAAGTGGACTGTCTGGCAGGGTGCTGGGAGGGAGCAAAAACATGGACCGGGTTGGCCTGCCTGGTCCATCGTTAACTTAGCATGCCGCTATGACCCTGCCACTCTTATTACAGCGACCCGTTTTCCAGTTGCTAATGGCCATCACTCATATTCTTTGTGGATGCAGGCAAACCGGTCTACCTGTCAGATTGAAAGGGCTGCCTGCCTACAGCTCAAGCTGACCCCCCCGATGAGCGGCATTGATATGTAATCCGGGGGGGGGGGACACTGAGGTAGGCGTCGAGGTTGATGTTAATGACTGAGACAATGGTGCTGAATCATATTTGCTCCCGTGGCAGGGGGTGTGGAGAAGGTGAGGGGGGGGGACGGGGACTGTGGTGGGCCACAATTACAATATGAATGGAACCAGAATGGAGGTCCGGGGGGGTTTGAATCTCCTTGGCCACCTCCCTCCCGTGAGAGAACAGGGGTGGCTGGGGCCTTGTTGGCATGGCAGCATGGATGAAGGGCCACAGGAGATGAAGGGCCACTTTTTGCTGTGTTTGTGGACGCCAGGGGACCGCATGGTTTCTGTTTGCTCATATCTCTTTAAAGAGGAATATGAACAATGTATGATACGTGCTGGCAGAACATAAAGAGCTTGTTTCCATAGTACATCTTGAAACAGCAATAAATATAACAGATTTAAGGAAATAAGGTATTATCCCTCCATGTTGCAGTCATTTATAGGAGGAGGGGTCTATACACGCACACACACACACACACACACACACACACACATACATACATACACATGCGCAGAAACACACACATACGCACACATGCAGACACTCAATAGGTCAATTAGCCTTACTGCATGCAAAGGGACTACGTGCAAACTCCATAAATCGGGGCTGGGCGGACTGTGTTTCCCTCTGAGTCACTGTGCCGCCCTCAAAAGTGTTATTTTAAAATGAAATGGCGAAGCTCTTTAGCCAGTATGAACTGGGAAAAGTCATGCAGCGAAATGTCAGCAGTGGTAATTTAATATAAACAAACGGGCTCCTGCCGTTGGAGCCATGCTGCCTCCACACGGTGCTTCTGACCCTTCATTTCTGTCCTTTCATTACATTTGGGGGCCACAGAGATAAAGCGAGAGACAGCCATGTTTTAGTCGGGGCTTTTTCTGGTTGCGGTTTCAACACGTCCTTCCCAGTAGCTGCTTGGGGTGGGGAAGTCCAGACCCAGTTCCCAGCGAGGCGCTCGCCCTGCCTTATCTGAGGGCTAGCAGGTCCCACTGGCGGCCTGCATCCCAGCCCCCGCTTCCTCTTTCTGCTCATGCCGCGGCAGGAAGTGAGGCTCCGCGTGTGTCTGCTCTAGCAGTGCACCGGTCGTTCCGGTAACGGCGGAACTGGAAGGGATAACAGCCGTGTGTCGAACAGGACCGCAGCAGGCATCTCGACCTCGTAAATTATTTATTTGATGGCTGACGAGTATTATTTATTCATAGCTCAATCACTTAAATGTATAAATATTACCTTACACTCCTCAACTTGCAAGCATACTTTGTCAGAGCTAATTTTTCTGAAGTATTTGAGTATGCCAACCAAGAGGCCTTCTGAAATATGTTGTTAGTTTTATTTTGTTTTTTTGTTTCATTTTCTAGGGGAAGTGCTTCTCAAATGTTCCAGAAGTATCTGGAAGAAGGTGACCAAAAATTTTTGACAATCTGAAAACCTTCAGGTGGGATTAAACATGAGAATCCATCAGTGGTTATTTTTGCTCAGACATTACATATACAACACTGCTAATGTACGTAATCTAACAATACTGTAACTGATTTAGCATCAGTCTTGTGTTAGGCGAGCCTCATTCACCACTTCCTGAGCTCAGCTCAATGCTGATGATCCAAACATTAATTTGCTGGCTTTTTTAGACTAAACAGTACGGACACAAGTTGCTAAAATCATTGTGTTTTTTCATTGACAAAAAAGTCTGTTTCATTTTCATAAAAGCCCCAGTAGTCTAGGTCCTGGAGTCTCAGAATTAAACAATTCAGTCAATTAAGGCTGATTAGGATGAGGGATACTGAATACTGAATACTGAAATGTCTTGGTCATTGGCAATCCAGAGACCTACTGTCGCTACCTAGGAATATGTTGTTCTCCCCTTAGCATTAAGTTCGATAATCCTTTGCTATCTCGCAACTTCTTGGCAATGTTGCAGAAATGTTGCATTAGCTTTTCCACATAGTCACTCTCTACATGTGACAGATGCATAAAAACTATTAGAGAACTGTCAGACAGGCAGATCATTAGTCTGCTATACCTCTTGTTTGTATATTTAGGCTTTACAACTCTTCTGTCAAAGTCCTGAAATCCACCAATCAAATCTCTAATCTCTGATTAGTCATCTGAAATTTGAACGCAAATTGACACAGGGAGACTCATTTTCAGATCGATATTTTAAAAAGCCATTTTGATCCTCGATGATGAAAGATGACATTCAACACTGATCTAGTTAGACGATGGGACCCAATCACTTTGCCTGGATTAGAAACCCGACTCCTGACATTTGAATCTTTGCTCGCCTGCCGTTTCAGGAGTCACTGTTAATGCCCCAGAACAGGGGTGGCCAATCATTTCCAGAAAGGGCCGTTGTCTAAGCATGTTTTGGCTACAACTCCCTGATTAGATCACTAATTAGAGGGCTGATTGGCTGAGGACTCTTCACACCTGGGTTTGAACCGCTGACCTAAAAGTCAAAAACCTGCATGCACGCCGGCCCTTTGCAGATAAGCTTGGCCACCGCTGCCCTAGAAGGGTGCCTCTTTCTAGTCGTTTAAATAAATTTCCCTTAAGACGAATGTTCTGTCTCGATATTCCCTTAAAAAATAGGGGAACAGTGAGTGGAGTTAGTCATTCTCAGAATGAAATTTCTGTTCCTAAAAGTCACTAGTATGATGGTGCCCTTAGCCCATGGAGCAGTGTGACAATTAGTAAAGCAACTACAATACCCTGATCTTCTTCAGGAAAAGATTCAATCTGTAAAGGCTCAATCTTTAAGATGACAACTGCTCACCCATCTCTCAATCTCTCATGCTGTGTCTTTACAACTCTGCCTGGACAGTGAAGCAGTTGGGTGGGATTTCTATAACACACAGGCCTTCATCGACTGAGCCGTACTGGTGCGGAAGCAGACAGCTCTTACACAATGGGAGCGTCCTGAATGGAGGCTACACCCACTGTCATCTCCTTTCAAGCCGCTCATCCTTTTTTTTGTCCTTTTATGGGCATATTATCTTACGGCTCTTCTGTTGAGATGATGAAAGGTGTGGGGGCCTTCTGGAATTGGCCCGGTGGCTCAAACACTGGTCCAGGGGTTGGTGGTGCAGCATGCCCCGCCCCCTCTAGCCTGTGTAGGCTGAGGTCAGGACTATGATGTCAGCAGATTGGGACACAGGAGGCTGTGAGTGGGAGTCACACAGGGAGAAATTGTTTGTGATGGGAGATCCCATGTGGATGGTTGCAGTGGGGAAGCTATTGAAAAAGAACCACTGTTGTTTTCCTTTTTAAAAAAGACAGGCCAACAAGAGCTGTTTAGTCAAAACTGATCCATATGTATGTCATGTACATTTGAAAATTCAGTCACATTCCCCGGAGATGGTGAAAAAAATGTTTCTCACCCAGACAGAGAAATATTATCAGATATCTTAAGACCATACAAACACAGATGTGCCATAGTAAGGTATTATAAAGGCAAATTGTTCTGGGATTAATTGTAAATGACCAGTGGGTAGTACTGCTGCTTTGTTCTCCCATAGTGCACATCCCACCCTTGCTGTGTATGTGTGTGACACTTGTTGCAGACTCATAAGCAGTAATAATAATACTTTTTTTCAGGGGGCTGGTGACTTCAACCTTGCAATCAAAGATGTTGAAACCAGCGGATGAGGGACGCGTACCTGGCCTCATTTGTCCCCTCCCTTCAAGAAATAGATGTTTAATTCTAAATTATTAAGTTGTATCCGCCATAGTATCAAACCCTCTCCTATGTCATTGCCTATAGTTATACTATCTGGCTACAAGCCTGGTCAGGAGCAAATTGGGTGGGTGGGGGTAGTGGGGGGTATGGGGGTATCAAACCTGGAGCTGCCTTGTTGGCCAGAATTCCTGCTACATCCCAAAAAAACATATGATTTCTTCTCATTCTGGATCCATGTCCCAATTGTGGGTGTTCCCCAATCCCGTGTTACCTAAGATTTCTCCATGGCCCTGTAAGCAATTGGAAGCTGGTTGGATAACATTAATTGTTGTAGTGATTTATTGGTTTATTTAAATATGACTTATGTTCACTGTTAATGACATTTTTGTCTTTACATTAGTATGCATGGAACGTTAGCTCTGTGGATAGTACCTCAGAATTATATCTCCTAGGCTGGGGGCTCAAATCCTGATTTATACCTAGAGTTTGCATGTTCTTCCTCCCCCAAGACATCAGCAGTCAGGATAATTGATGCCTCTAAATTATCCAGAGGTTAGTAGTGTGTATGTGTGTGTGTCTGTGTATATGTGTGTGATCTGTAATGAACTGGCATCTTATCCAGGGTGTACCCCAACCATGGAATGCCTGGATAGGCTCCAGGCCCTGCAATCCTGACCAGAATAAGCGGTTAGAAGATGGATGGAGAGAGAAAGAAAAGAAAGAAAAAGAAGGGCGTAGCAGATAACCTAGATATTAAGGGGTGTGGACAAATCTGAAGTTTGCTGGTGCCTTATTGAGTACAATGCTAGTTCTAAATAACTTCTGGCAAAATATGCATCCGTAGAAAGGGATATGACTGTAATATTCAGTTTGAGAAGCAGAATGAAATTGACCTTAGTGTGACTGTTCTTACAGCCCTGACTGACAATGCTGCAAGTCACGTGATCACTCAAAGCGAAATGGGCAGCATACTAAGCAGGCTGCACTCAAACTACATTGCTATAGAAAGTTGGGCAGATGCAAAAAGATAAATTAATATATTTATATCATGAGGTTACATGCACATCAGCTGTGTGTCTTTGGATTATGAGGAGAAAGAGTGCTGAGGCTGGATTTAAACCCACAATCTCAGGCTTAGGTTGGGGTAAACGCTCCCCAACATACCACTGACAAATATGGCTGTTTGACTTTTTTATTTGGAACCCAACCAGTTATCTGGTGCAGTTGAAAAGTCCATCCATTAACTGCTTGGTGCAGGGTTAAAGAGCCTATGGGTGCAAGACAGGGAACAACTAATCACAGGGCACGCATGCACAACTTTATAACTCAAACATACCTCAGCATGTTTTTGGACTGTGTGTGTGTGGGGGGAGGGGAAACTGGAGTACCTGGAAGAAACCCCAGAGTGACATTGGGAGAACAAACAAACTCCAGACACATGGAACCATAGCGGAGACTTGAACACAGGTCCCAAAGGTGTGAAGCATATACTGCTGACCACTAAACCACTATGCCCCACCAAAGGAACTTGGACGTGTTTAACAGCTTAATGTTCGACCTTAAACAGTATTTATATCTATGTCCTACACTGTGACTAGTGCATCAGGTCTCCAAAACATGTGAATCTGAGTGTATATTAAACCAAGTCTGAGACTTGGCCTGAAATCTCACAAATTTTCATTCTCAGACCTGTGCAAATCTGTGCAAATGTATGTGATTTATGATCAAGTTGAATTTTAAAAACTTTTAATAACTAATCTGCCTCGTAAGTCTTACATTGAATTCTGGCAGGCTAACAACTACAATGTTTTTAGCCCAAAAAAGTGTGCAAGACAGCATTGAAGTTAAACGTTAATTTCTCAGACAATCGGTTGGATATTGCTGTCCAGTCACTGAAACATGTGCAGATACATAACACAGTCCGCTGGATGGACTAGATATTCATTTACACTGGTACCTCAGTTCTCGAACTCACTAGAACTCGAATTTCTTGAAAGTCGAACAAACCAGTTTGACTTAGAACTCAGTCTGAATATCAGAAGTCCAACCATGAATGCTGACCTAATATAAATTGTACACGCCAGGAAATGAGTCATACTACAATGCAATTCTTACTTGAATG
>JABFEA020000001.1:14493826-14505948 GCA_019775915.2 Cyphomyrus plagiostoma | reverse complement strand
TGGGGATGGCTAACTATTTGATGAAATTTATTCCCCAACTTGCTACAATCACCACACCACTAAAAGACCTTCTAGGAGACAGGAATGAGTGGTGTTGGGGAACAAGTCAAGTTAAGGCATTTCAACATTTGAAGCAGGCATTAAGCTCTCCACAAGTCTTGGCACAGTACTCACCTACAGTGGAGATGAGAGTTGCAGCCGATGCATCCTCTTACGGCATTGGAGCTGTTCTCACACAGAAACAAGCAGATGAGAAATGGAGACTCATAATATACATCTCCAGGAGCTTAAACGAAACCGAAAAACGGTATGCTCAAATAGAAAAGGAGGCCTTGGCCGCCACATGGGCGTGTGAGCACCTTTACTCTTACCTCTTTGGGTTACGGTTCACACTCATAACCGACCACAAACCCTTACTGCCACTACTTGGCTCCCGAGGCCTTGATGAACTTCCACCACGGATACTATGGTTCCATCTGAGACTACTCAGATTCAGCTATGAGATCCTACACGTCCCGGGGAAGTCTCTTATCACGGCTGACACACTTTCACGAGCACCAATCAATGACACCCCTACAGCCACAGAACATCAGCTAGAGAAGGATGTTCAGGTCTTCGTGGACGCAGTGTGCGCTGCGCTGCCGGCATCTGAGCCACGCCAACAGCAGATCAGCGACGCCCAGCACGCAGACAAAGCTTGTAGACGCCTGGTCCAATACTGTCTCCAGGGTTGGCCAGAGAAAAGTGAGCTGGATCCGGAGGCTAAACCCATCTGGTCAGAGAGAGGACACCTTCACCTGGTCGGCAACCTGCTGCTGAAAGACGAGAGGTTAGTGATACCTTCAGCTCTCCAGCAGGAGGCACGCTTCAACCGCTGTCACCTGGCACGCCCGCTGCCAGAGCTGTCGCAGAGTCAGAAGGTCTGGATTACAACTGAGAATATTCCTGACGCTGTGCTCAGACAAGCAGAGACTCCTAGATCTCTCCTTGTTCAGACAGACATGGGTCTGTTTAGGCGAAACCGCATCCATCTACGTGCAGTGGGGCACCCATCAGAGACACCTGGACCATTCCCGTGCCCCCGGCAGACAGACACCCGAAGTGTCACTCAGGGAGAGTGTCAAGACACCCGCCACTTGCTCAGGGAGAGTGTCAAGACCGCCAAATAGACTGGACATATAGGGTGGTCTGCATTAGTTTAGAGCAGCTTATGTTAAAAAAAAAAAAATGGTTGTTGTTGGCAAGATGTTTATTCCAGTAACATGGTCAGATTATTTTAGTTTATTAATGACATTCAGTTGTGGGTAAAGATCTAAGACAGGAAAGGGAGATTAGGTAAGTCTCAACAGAAGATTTTCTTTAATTTGTTCTTGCTTTCTAAAAGGAGGAGGTGTACTGGGGACATGTTTGAGTGTAACTCAGAAAGTACTTTATTAAACAACACACACTGGACATGCTGGTCTCTGCCTGACTTCATTTTTAGCATTAACACAATATGGACAAAAGTATTTTGACAGCTGGCTATTACACCAACAGGAACTTTTATGACATCCCATTCTGAATCCATAGGCATCATTATGGAGGGTCCCTTGCTATGGCTATAGCTATAGCAGCTGCCACGCTTCTGGGATGGTTTTCCAGAAGATTTTGCAGCGTGTCTGTGGGATTTTTTGCCCATTCATCCAGAAGAGCAGAAAAACAGAACCCCCATGGTCTTACTTTTGTCCTTATAGTGGACATTATAAATAGGTTTAATAAATGTCACTTCACATAAAGGGAAAGATAATTTTGCATGCAAAAGAACTTTCTTATGTGCTTTGGCAACTGTTCCATTTCTTTAGATATTACAAGCCAGGAAACATAAACAATAATATCCAACTTTAAATATATACATTTTATGAAAAAAGTGCTTCAGAGTCTCCCATTAACTGTTTTTAGTGCTTCAATATTCAGACAGATTAGAAACTTGGTGTTCTTTGTAGCACTTTCAGTTATTATGGAACAGCTAAAGACATAAGGTGATTTCAGAATACAGGTCCCGGGGCATGAATGATCACTTATGAAGTACCTGTAAAGACCTGCTTCTTGCAAAAGCATTTTCTAAAATCATTATTTCCAGCTATTTTGGATACTTGCATGCTATGATGATTAGAGCTGCATAAATTGCTCATCCTCATCTGCTGTCAAAAATGCTTTCCCAAACTTTTGAATATGACTAATATGTCTACTACATTTCTTTAGTAATTCACGCATGTATGATAATTGTATGCTATACAGAGATGTGTCCTGTAACAAGAAGTTTTTACATTAAGGTTTTTACATTAAATGTAGAAATGGTTCACACTTTTTTCCTTTATTAAACTTGCTGACCACTGCGAAATATCTTTCTTTGTTTCTGCAAAATTTCAGCTGGCACTCAGGGCTGGAAAAAAGCATATGAGTAAAACAGATCCCCGCACTTCTCGAGCTCCGGTGCTGCTCTCCAGGGTCGACTGAGGCCAGGGCTGCTTGATTAGCACAGGGATTAAAATCATCATCTTCTCCAGGACATCCACAGCAGACAGAGCTTTTCCCTGTCCTTAATTTTGTTGCTGAGTAAAGATGACGTGTAGTGGCCCCATAAGTCATAATTCAAACCTTTCAAATGCTGGACATTCAAGGAAACCTGTTGTGATTGTGTAATTGCTCAAATGTTCTGGTTCTTGTAAAGAAATTAACCCCCATTATAACCTATAAAAATCAGGAGAATGTTGTGTGACCCGTCACTTAAATGGGGTTTAAAAAACATTCCCATAAAATCCCAATAAAAATTAGTCTAAGACTGATTTCAGTACAGTGCAGTCTCCTGCTAAATCCATTCACATCTTTTCAGCCCCATACAATGTCTACAGGAATTATTGTGCTTCTTTTTCTTTCAAAGACACTATTTAAACCTGTATGAAAAATTTATTAGAGAACTGAGAAATGTAAAAATTAGTAGTTTGCTAACCCAAATTCTCAAAAGTAAAACAGGCTGCCCCATGAACAATATGTGCATACAAATATTACAACACATCTACATGTTATTTCTTGAAGGCTTACTTACCTTTTGTTTTATAATATATTTTAAATAACAACTGTGTTATACCTGAAACACTAGATAAAATAATATCATATACTGTACAGTGGTACCTCGGTTCTCAAACTCACTAGAACATGAATTTCTTGAAAGTCGAACAAACCAGTTTGACCTAGGACTCGATCAGAAGTCGAACTGTGAACACTGACCTAATTTAAATTGTATGTGCCAGGAAATGAGTCATACTACAATGAAATTCTTACTTGAATGCCTTCTTCACAGGCTGGACGATTAACCAAATAAAGCAGCGCAACATTACAGTAACTAACAATAAATAAACCACTAACTTACGTGTACTATTACAGCATTTATGTCATTTATTTAAACTTTATTTTACCAGGTAAATTAACTGAAAACAAGTTCTCACTGCTTTACGTGATATTCGGGAGAAATAGCAGATTACAAATCGGAACTGCCTGGGATACAAACGTCATGCGTGTAATTAAACTCTTCAGCCAATGAGGGCAAAGGTATGTCGTCACGGAGGCAGTTCCAGTTTGTTCAGCCGGGTGAGAGGTCGCAATGCGTCTAACTGTAATGCATTGCGTCAGGATCAGAATGTGTTGCTTTAAGCCAGCGCTGTAAGCAAGTTGAACGCACCCAATGACCAGACTGGGGAAACAAACTGAAACACGGACTTAATACAGAGGACTAATGACAACAACCAGAAACAGCTGATCACATGGGGATCCCACATGAGGTTGACGAGGGGGCGTGGCACATGGAAGGAGCGGACAATTGGGGCAGAACAGGGGTAATGCTGGGATAAGATCTTTATTATTTTGGAAGCCATTAAGAAAAAAATGTTCTTGTTTTATCCAGTTAATTTTGTATTTAAATGCTAAAAAAAAAAAAAAAAATTTGGTGTAATTTTGGGGGGCCGGGAACCAATTAATTGGTTTTCCATTATTTCTTATGGGAAAAATTCTATCAGAACTCAAACTCCGGAATGGATTAAGTTCGAGAACCGAGGTACCACTGTACTTGCAAAAATGAAATTGAAATGATTCGACTCTGCAAAAATCCTTTGAGTCATTGTTTACCTATACAGATTCAATAATGTAATGAAGATATTCATCCATTTTCCAAACACACTACATAGGGAAGGATCACTGAGCAATGTCTACATTAAGTACAAAATGGTCAAATCAAATAACATAAGATGAAGTTCTCAGTACACAATTAAAATTAAATATGAACCATAGTTGCTGTCAAGTTTATTACTTGCTGCACCTCCTTGATGATGGGTTACTCTACAAATATCTTTGTCACTTTGACTTTGATTACATGTCTTTAAAATGTATATTTTGAACACTCTAACACTATCATATGCTGTCTTGCTTTGGAGGAAGTTGAAGTACTGAGAGAATAGTCATGCAGACAGAGAACATACAAACACTGTACACTGTGCACCAAGTTTTGGTGAAAATTAACATCCCCCTCCCCCCTACAGAAGGAAACTGAGGTGCCCAGAGGTGCCCATATGTCCAACAAGGGAAGACCATGCAAACACCCCACATTCATACTGGGAACGGTCCTTAGGAGGTACTAGCTACCAAGCCACATGCCACAAAAAAAATGACAAGAATTTTTGAATACAAATGAAAAACAGGCAATCTCGACAGAAGATGGAACTGGAAAACGAATATTTCCCAGACTAGATATGATTTTAAGATAGAAAAAAATACAATTTTCGATAATTTGAATGCTGTTGTCAACAAAGTGTCTCGTTTGGGAACGATTTAAACTGTGCAATACAGTTTGGCAGCATGTGAATTTCAAAATTTGGGTAGAGACTACTTTAAAAATAAACCGACTTCATGCCAGTGGGTTACAGAATCTGAAGACAAGCTGCATGACACGCTGCTGCGCTGTTACAACTTGCTGAAGATAACAAGAACCTCGCGTCTGCTTCAGACAAAGTATGTCCGAGCGCAGCTGACAGCTTGCCGTTCCCCCTCCCCCACGTCCGTCATCCAATTGCGGACGGAGAGGGCGAAAACTCGGCTTCTGATTGGCAGTCGAAAGAGAGGCCGTAACGTCATGCAAAAACTCAAAACCTCACCCAAAGAGGCGAGGGCGAGTCGGTGGGGACTGGGGTGCATACGGACGGGATCGACGGACGGAGAGGCACGACGGTAAGTAATTGCGGCCCCCCCCCCCCCCCCCGGGGGGGGGTGGAAGATAATGTTATAAAGGAGGGGGGAGAAAGGGGGGGGGGGGGGGGTGGTGGGTTTGGGGGGGGACTGGGGTGCCCACGGACGGGATCGCCGGCAGGCGTGGCCCGCCGGTTAGGAAGACCCCCCCCCCCCCCCACTCAGCTTGGGTTAAACAATAAATGTTAACCTCTGAAGGCTTCAAACGGGAAGGGGCTAGTTTGTATGGATTGGGGCCGCTCGCAAGCGACGGGTGGTGGAGCTCATGTGTGACAGCGGTACGGATGAACGGACCGGTTTAAAGCGCCCGATGAGCGACAGGAAGAGCGCCTCAGATGCCGAAAACATGGCGGAGCCTGAGCGAGGCAGGCAAACTCTCCAAGCATTACTGTCAAGAAGAGCGTTTCGCAAGTCTCTTCCGTGCTTAGAGCGAAACTTGCTGGCCGCGGAGGGGTTTAGCTGTTCAGCCTCCGTGTGGGGGGCGGTTGAGAAATGGCGGTGGGTGGCACTGTGGAAGTTACGACGGAAATGGAAAACTTCTAAGGTTTTGTAGTTCAAAAGGCGCTCTGGCAGGTTCAGTTTCCGCTCTCTTATCACGGCAGATGCATTTTGTTATAAGTCATATTTTGGTAATTTGGGCACCATTCGCAGGGTGTCCTGACCAGAGTGTTATTCGCGTTTTTATCTTGTATTAAAGCGCACACGTTCAGTCTGGGCGGCCGTTTGCTTTTGATGGGTCTGATAACGCGCCCCGCCTAGTTCGCTGCTGTCAAACGAAGAGAGTAGTTTTCTTCTAAGAAGCCTTTTAAGTTCCGGCACGTTTTGGGCCGCAACGCAGTATCATTGGCGGGGTTCAGGCGGCCCTTTAACACCGCGGACCTGCCCAGAGCCGTTAAGAACCGAGCGGGTCGTACGAGGAAATGATGGCACGGTTTCCTGCGTGTCGTGGAGCCGCCGTGTTCCTGACGTGTTTTTGTCCTGGTGGAAGTGGGGAAACATGGCGTGGTGGCACTGTCGGGGCTCTTGTGTGGGATGTGCTGGGCTCAGTCCCACCTGTGAAGTTTCGCCTGTCACCCAGTTGTACACTATTTCTTGCCTATTTCTGCAACACAGCGGGGCGAGTCTTAACGTCAAACTCATCGTAACTTTATTTTGGGTAAATTCCGTCAGTCTACAGGTTAGGTTGTGGTGTGCGCTCGCTTGGGCCGTTCAGCGTTATTTATGTCTGCGAATTGGTGTGGCATGCTTATGTAAAACCAGATCATTATTACCTTAAAAGTGAAAGACAGGGTCCAGTATTCTCAAAACATTTTAATGGAACATGCTGTAATAACATGCTGATTCCTGGGTAGTTTACTCCTTTTGCAGTTTGCATCAGGAGTTCCTTTTGGTTGGCCAAGAGCATCATATCCGCCGTCTGTAGTTTTTGACACTGGCCGTTTTTTGGAGAGGGACAAAACTTCCTTAGTTTTCTTTCTTCCTTTTTTGGACTCGATTTTGAATGGTGCGTCATGAGTAGCTTCTTGGATACTTGGAGTTGGTGAACGTTAGTGTGCCATAGAAGGGTTAATGACTGGCTCTGTATAAAGTTCAGATTCCCTCCCCCCATGTTCTGGGCGTTCGTTTGCTGTGAGGGCACTGGGGAGCTCATCATGTAGAGGTGGGGATGATCTTGTGTCCCATAAGGAGCATCAGGAAGGAACTCCTCACAGTTAACAAGTTGTCATCTTGGATTCTGAGGAATGCTGTTTAGTGGTACTTTGGGAAAAGGAACAATATTTTGTCAGCTGCCGTGTGGAATGGCAGCTTAAAAATGCTTCTGATCTACAGTATATTGGAATGAAGATTCTACATTTGTTTTGAGTGCTGTAGGTTTCTTGAAACTTGTGTAGTAGTGCTGTTCATGTACGTCCAATGTTGCATAATGTGGACTGCTAGTTCTGAGTCTCTGAGTACATGTCACAGATGCAGAAAACATTTTAGCTGGGTGAGGTCAAGAGCACTCAGAATAAAGTAATCCTGTGGGATCCTGTCTAATGACCAGGCAGAAAATTGTGCACTTGTATGAATAGCCTTGTGAACGGTGGAGGCAAATGGCACCTGTGACACTGACGTGTAGGTTGTTCCAAGGTTGTGTGTTATTAAGAGTCTCCATGGGTGTGTCCTTGGGAATGTAAAGTTGGAGAACTGTTTTCCCTCCCCTCTGATGTGTCTGGAAGCGTAAATGATGGGGGGGAAAGCTGAAGGCTTGAGTTAATTTTGATGGTTAATGTAGCCAGAAGCCCTGGAACAGTGATTAAAAATTGTTGGAGTCAAGCAGTTTCATGAGTGTTTCCAACCTGTCTACTGCAATCTACTTCCTCCAAGGCCGTACCATTCTCATGGAATGTAGTGTGTGTGTGTGTTTGTCATTTTCGTACGTTTCTATAATTTGAATCGCACCCCATTCACCCTTAACAGAAGTCCACAGTCTGCTTGGTGTTTACAGACCTGCGCTCTTCTAATAACTGCGCGTGTGCATGCGTGTTCCTGGCCATATATAGTAGCTGGCAGTGTGAGAGTCCTATTTCGTGTGCTGGGGCATGTGCAGGTTTGGTCTCGTTGGTTCTGTCTCCCGGCTGCTCTTTCTGCTTGGCTGCCTGGCAGCCTGTGTGTCGGTTGTCTTTGCTGAACTACTCCTGAACTTCAGAGCAGGGCACTGTGTCAGCGTGTGCAGGGTTTCGCTTTCTTGTGCAAGCACACTTGCCCGCCTGCATCTCAGCTGAGGGATTGCATAAGTGTCTTCCTGGATATCCTCCGAGACAGGACAGGGCAGGGCAAGCAGAACTGGTAGTATGCGTGTAGTAGTGAAGACCCTTGCACAGTACCTGACCTGCCCTTTTACTCTTTTGACAAAATGCAAAGGTTTGTGGGTATGTGTGATTGGCACCCATTTTAATATTGATTGTTTCAGCAATAATTCTGAGCATGCCAGACTGTCTGCATGTGCTTTTTTTTCTTGAAAGATCTCCCACAAGTTTCCAGTTAATGGTAGACAGGTAAAAATATTTGCCATGTCGTCAGCTTTTGATTAATCAACAACATTTGTTACTCTGGCTTTTCAGTCCTTGTCCCTGGATTACCATCTATCATGACCACTTGTCTAATATGGATCATTTGTGATTATTTTTCTCCATCTATCTGCTTTATGTCTGCACGACATTTAATTTCTGCATGCTGGCTTGTCACTTTGAATGCGCAGTCCTTTTAAAATTAAGATTAATTCTTAATTTTCATTCTAAAAAGTTAATTATCCTTTTATTGAAATGAGGGAGTGTTTTTCCAAATAAATCCTTAGCAGACTGATGGATTTTACAGCCATCCTGTGGTCAGAACCTGCTGTGGTGGTGGATGAAGTTTTTTTTTTTGTGTGTGTGTGAGATTTCTGGACTCGCCTCTGCATTGGGATGCAACAACAAACTGGAACTTGATAATGCAAATGAGTCATTTATATTTAGAAGTTTAGCACTGTCAGCTAATGCAGCAACAGGGTAGACTAGTCAGATGTGGGAGATGTTTAAGGCCACTTATTAATTTACTTGCCCTAAAAATATTCAAGAATAAGATCCTTAGAATAGTCATTTCATATATCCTCTACTACAATATTACACCATCTGTACTTTGTTATGCCAATTCATTGAGTTTGTTAGTCCAAAACATAATATGTAGCTATGCTTGTGTTCAGGAAAGAAAAAATGTGTGTCTAAGTCACCGCCGTGTCTGTTCACTTTTCACTGAAGCAAACGACTGGGCAACAGGAGACCAGAATGTCCCTGTCTTATTTCTTTGGGGCTTGCAGGCATGGCTGTATGAGCCGTGTGCACGTGGCCATCCACGGTGAGTGGTCTGAGCGGCTGTCTGTGGTGAGCGGTCTGGACACGACTCTCTGTGGTGAGGTCTGACTTTGTGCAGTAATCGGCTGCAGAAACACAGTTGCTCCATTGCCGCTGTCATCCAGAGCAGCATGCATACTGATCCCATTTTCATGTCGGGGTATAGCCAATCTACACAAACAGCAAGGCCCTTTATGGCCCCCCAGCCAGGCCTCTTTATGTCGAGATCGAAGCTGGGCTCCACCTGTTGCCTAGCACTACCCAGGACTGACGCATGTTTGTTTTTTTACGGTGCAGTCGTTACCATAACATGCATGGTGAAGCTTTTGCCGAAACCATAAAATGGATCTAATCTGGTATAAAGCTGAAAAATGCCAACGGATGTGTTCAGAGCGGTGACATTACTCTGATATGCTTTTCAAAAGGGGGGCAGTCTTGTGTTACATCTCTCCTTAAGGAGTCTGGTTATATGCTGCCCCCTGGGGTGCAGTTTGATGGGAGTTTCTGGACATTGTTCCCCCCCCTGTTCTTTTGTGGTCTGTATACATAACAGTGGAGGAGCTGCCCTCCCTCTCTGACTCTGGCTGCTCTGTGTCCCATGGTGCCCCTGAATCTATACTGCCAGGATAAAGTGGCAGCCCTGTGGGCAGGCGTGTGGCGGGCATCCTGCCTGTGGAGGGAGGCGTCATGGCAGTGCGGCTCACTCGGGAGCCAGCCATGAAGAAGCTAAAGTGGAGAGAGGGTGTCTGAAAACTCAGGGCTTGCAAGGGTTTCGTTTCGCTTTCTCCATTTCCCCTGGGGATGGAAGCGATCGCTTGCACGCTTATCTGTAATTACATTGGTATTTTCCTCTTTTCCTGGGGAAGTGGGAGCGAGCGCTTTTCCGGTGCAACAAGGCTGCCTGATATGGCGGCGTTTCGTTGAGTCGTCCCGGGGGTCTGCGCCGGTACGCCTCCGCCAGTCCCTGGAATGTTTAGTCATTCCACGCAGGCTTGAGTGTCTGCCGTGCCCCCAAGGCTCAGCGTGTGACTCCCCCGCTGGGCCTGTCGCTTTTCTTTACCTGTCATGTGACATGGCATTGATACTGCGATCAGTCAAGAAACCTCACTTCCCAGCAAAAGAGCAGCATATATATTCAGTTGCTGGGCGACCTGCAGTAGGCTGACAAATGATATGATTCAGGTCTTGACTGCGGTCTGTATTGTAAGATCTAGCCTGTGCGTTACGAGGATACTTTCACCGTACCCTAAAAAGAGTATGTTTGGGGAATAGTGCTTATTGATGGCACTGGTTTTATTTAAGGTCTGTTTTCATCTGGGAAGAGTGGGGCTGATTCCTCACTGTCAGGAGTGACTTTCATGATAGCTGATCTTGAAAAAAAGAAGTTATCTTCATGTTTTCTGGGCCCCGCCTTCCCTGCTCTTTTACGCAGACAAGGAGGCTTAACTGCATGTTAAAGCAAGCCCTTGGAAGGGACCTGAGATGTATCAGAGGAACGCCACCTTCCTGGAAAATCTCACGTGATCTTACCAGTTCATTACAGTCATTGTGTGCATTAAAGACCTACTCCATGTCTCCTGACAGCGCTGGAGGTCGATTGCACGCTGCAAGATGACTCTCCATGTTTCCCCTCTCTTCAGGGAGATAGGGAGCTTGCTGATTAAGCTGCAGTTCTACAGCAATGTTAAAGAGTCTCGAAAGACTAGCTGGATTTCTCCATGGGGACTGGCCTCTTTTGTTTTCAGAGATGTTGATTTTTGGAACCGGAGTGAGCGCTTTTGGGACAGACTGCTGATTTGAGAATTCTGCAGTGATGTCATAGGAGTGTCCTGACTGACATGTGAGTACAGAGTGGAAAATGAAGGGCCAGAGGTGGTGAGCAGCCGTCTGTCGCCAATGTACAATTATCGTATTACAGCTGAAATGAAGCATGTCGCGATTTTTAACTCTGAGTTTGAAGCAGGCCAGAGGAGGAAGGCTCATTAGGAGAGCTAATGGGCAATGTGAGGAGTTCAGGCACATCTGCCTCGTTTCTGTGGGGACTGTCTCGCTTCATGAATTTCAGGAAAGAGCTTGGTTTTCTTTGATAATGGGGCCCAGCTGTGGGGGTTTCACTTTCAAATCCCCAAATGCTGTGACTTTCAGAACTGGTGGAGGACTTTTGCTAGGAAATGTTTTGGAGGCCAGATACGGGAACGAGTGGCCTGTGAGTGGCTTACTGGGCTGCCCTGCAAATGTACTGAAAGTGCCGAAAATACTCATATTTCGAAATGAAGGATTTCCTGAATCAGCAGCCTTGAGTTTCTGTAAATTTCCAAAAAGCTGTTCTTTACTTTTCGTCCATTTAGGATTCTTTCTTTCATTCATCTTTCTATTCTTGGAACATTAATTGTTCCTTGTGTGATGTTTATTCTGTCCTACTTGACTTTTCCTAATTTGAACCTTTGTGGATTTATTTTATTTACTTTATAGTGTGTCCCTTTTCAGGCCAACACTGGTAGAGAGACTGGGAGGCCTCAGTGTGTTTGTTCCCCTGATCTAGGAACTTTAAACCATTGGACCAAAAAAAAAAAAACAAAGCAGAAAGTCCATTGCATCATTCTTTTGGGCTCAACTGAACAAAATGCCGGTGGTTTTAGCCTGGAAACCTCATATGCAGACCCTTGAATGCATACGAGATTAAGGCATACTCTGCCTATGACAACAGTCTCTGTGAAGCTGCTGAGTGGTATCAGAATAATCAGTTTTCCTGTCCTCATATAGAAGTTGTCAAAATTGGCTTTGGTTATTCTTTCCCAAAGTGCCCTTTTAATGGGTATTAGAGAAATGATTTTTTTGTAAGAGTTAGGGTAGTAACTCCTTTTAAGTTAACTTAAAAAAATAAATAAAGTGGAATGCATAGTCCAAGCTAGTTTAGTGTCACATTTCTTTTAATACTTTGGTTTTTCTTTGGTACCAGTGCATGAAATTATTCGA
>JABFEA020000001.1:14474470-14485349 GCA_019775915.2 Cyphomyrus plagiostoma | reverse complement strand
CGCGGCCCGGGGGGCGGGGGGGCGCCCGGCCCCCCCACCGGCGGCGCCTGGGCTCTGGGGAACTTCCTGACAGCGGGCCTTTTCTTATCAGGGCTGCCTTCGAGCCCCCCCTCCTGCCCCCCCCCCCCCCAAGCTGCTGTTGTTACTGCTGCATAATTGGTACTTCCGAAATGGGAGGGATGCAAGTTTTGGGTGTCTGAATGGCATTGAAACGGACTGTAGCTTATTGGAGATAATCATTACTTCATCTGTTTGTTTGCCTGAACATGCAGTAAATGCATTTGACTCTAAGGGGTGGGTGACAGAGGGAATTGTGGGTTAGTTAGTGCAGTAATGCTTTCGGTTATTCTGTAGGATCCTTTATTGCGCGAGACTTCCAGAAATGATGGTTGTGGTTCTGGTTGACGTTGACTGTCTGGGGCCCCCCGAGGACCGATTAGGAAACACTGCTGCAGTGTTCTCTCATACCAAAATCACCATTCAGCTTTATGCTTCTGTATTAAACTCATCATTTTCACCAGTGAGTTCTAAAGCTATCGATAAGTCGGTTGATCAGTGAATCCAATTTTGAGCAAGCTTTTGAATCATTTCCGTGATTTATTATCATTTTCCCAAAGGAAGTGAAGAGAGAAGAGGATTTGAAGAAAGCCATGCATAAGATTGAAGGTCTTTAAATATTATGATTTCCCTGTTTCCATTTGAATAAGCAGTAAAACCATATGCATCTCAGGGAAAGCTTGACGTGGATGTAAAACCAGTATAATTAGTTTCTTTCAAGCAAATTGATATAATTTGTGTTTTCGGCATAAGTATCAGTCGTTGGTCTTTTTCACATCTAGTATACTAACTACATTTGACTTAAGTCTGGCACACACACTGTATGCAATCTGGGCGTGGGCATGAGTGCCGCCTCCTGTTTATCACCAATACCGGGGGGGGTATGAAAACTCTTAAGTGACCTCACTCACCATCTTGGGGTTATAAAACTGTATTTAGCCACAATAAACAAAGCAAACCGGATGATCCTATATTGGTAATGGTTGCTTTTGTCAGAAGGGATACTCCATACAAAATTGATGGCAGCAGTGAGTGCCTAACATGGGAGCTGAAACTGCATGCTCACGAAGGACCTGACACTCTCCAGGATTGAGTATTGATTCAGCCTTGCCTGAAGAGAAAATGTATAGATAATGCTTCAGTGTTTGGATTTGGCAGTGCTGCTTTTCCACTTGCTGATAAGCATCGCAGTGCATTTCTGGCTTTATAAAGGGTAATCGCTATGCATGGTTTCTACATCTGTTGTGCCAAAACTTGTGCCCCATTTCCCTTGTTACCACCCCAGCCCCAGGTTGAGTGCGGGTGCACTGTTCAGTTTTGATTCATAATGAAAGTGTATCCTGATTAGTTGGGTGTCGCGTGATAGACTGGTATTTTTGGTCCCGCTGTGTTGCCATTCACACCTGTAGATTCCAGCTAAACGTGTGAAGTGACTCGTTCCTCTGCCATGAGGTCACTTCCTGCTCCCCTCGGTAGATTTTTAAAAGCATTATTTAATTCGGTGCTCGCATCCAGGGCCTACAGGTTGATGTTGCGCAGCTGAACATCGTGTGGCTTGTCAGGAAGCCCATTTGACTTTTTAGCCTTGCAGAATATCTGTATGCATAAGTTTTACAAGTAGGTGCTTTAGCATGCTCTGCTGTCTTGTCCTTTAATCCCTAAAGTGTGTAATGAATTTAACCAGCACTTAAAAGGTGATGATTATTGGACCAGTTTGCAGAGCAGGTCAGCTGGTTGAGTTTGCAGTATGACTGTCATCTCAGGCCCCTGCATCTTTGCCCTCTTTGCCTCAAAAGGCTGCCCTCCCCTCCCTGATGGTGTGTGCTTTCTGCTGTGGCCTCCCTTAGGCTCTGTTATGGGTGCCCCAAAGCTCTGCTCCAAGCCACATGGCATGAAAACCCGATAGAACCAGCTCGGGATTTTTTGCAGAGCTCAGCAGTTCTTCCCCAGGGTCAGATGATTCTTACGGGCCCCATGTTGGCGGGTCCAGTGGAACATTAGCCCTGCGCTCCCCTCCTATGCTGGTGAACCAGAGCTCCCTGGAGATCCCATTCCCGTCCGTACTGGCTTTGGGTCTCTAGTAGAACCATGACTTGCTGTTTTTGCTGGTGAGAGAGAACATTTCTTGCAGGGTCTTCCAGATGTGATGCAGTTCTGTGCTCATAACAATATCCATGCATAACATTCAGCTCTTACGAATGAGACATGCCCTAGCCCCCGGATTCAGTGTGGTTTGACCATTATTTTTAGCGGAACATGGCAGAAATGTCTGAAAATGAAGTCAAATTATAAGGTTTCACTATCATGTGTTAATTTTCATTTGCATTGTGGCAGAATGTAGGGAAGCCGCTCCAGGGCAGGTCTGAGCCCCCCCCCCATCAGCATCATGGCCTGCTTACTCAGTGCCTCGTCTTTCTCTAGTGTGCCAGCTTTGTATGTCCCAGTTTTTCAGTCCTGCGTCGGCTTTTTATTTTTTCAAAGTTTCCAGACCCGGTTTTTGGAGGCTTCTAGCCAATCAAATTTCTCTGCTAGCGCAAATCAATAATTTCTTAGGGGTTAGAGATGGCTTTTTCAGTCTGAGGGCACGTCCGCATTAATAATTTTTGCATCACTAAACAAAAATGTTTCTTCCGATTTAGCCTTCCGTGCGCACTACCGTGGATCTTCTTTTTCTCAGAAGCCCTGTCTACAGTTATGAGCATTTGCACTAATGTGTTTACAGAAAGATTGCCAAACATTTTGTTACATCTACATCAATGAGCTCTGATTGGTTTGTACTTAGCTCGTGACCCTTTCCTGATTAGCTGTCTTCATTTTGATGTAGTTTCCTAATTGTTCTTTTCCATGAAGAATAAACAATGTTGTTCATTTGTTTTCACGAAAGTAAGTCACATTTGAACTTTCGTTACCTGGCACATGTTTTGCTTACTTGTATCTAGCTAAATTGTTTTTTGTATTATTTACACTTATGTATAGCTCTGTTTGTGACACTACAGTAGTGTGATATTTTTGCTTTTGCAAAGTAAAATTTGTGCATTTACTTTTTCACACACAACAATGTGTTTAATCAACAGTGAAGCATTTATATAAAAAAAAAAAAAAAAAACTTTACTACTAATTAGGTCAAAATAAATAATTCAGAATATATACTGAACCACTTCTAGACCTACAAAAAATCCATCCATCTATTTTCCAAACGCTGCTTCTTCTGGGTCGTGGGGGGTCCGGAGCCATGAGGCAGGGAACAACCCAGGATGGGGCCAGCCCATCGCAGGGAACTTTCACAAACCACTCACTCACACATGCACACCTATAGGCGATTTAGTAACTCTAATTAGCCTCAGCATGTCTTTGGACAATGGGGGGAATCCAGAGTACCTGGAGGAAACACCACAACGACATGGGGAGAACATGCAAACTCCACACACACAACCTAGGCGGAGGCTCGAACCCTGGTCCCAGAGGTGTGAGGCAACAGTGCTAACCACTGCACCACCCACACTATAAATATGTATTTCAGGAGGGGGGGAAATACCTAGAACTTGATTTGAATTTTAGAAGTCAAACCGTGAACGCAGACCTAAGAACTTGTTCATGCAGGGAAATGAGTCACGCGGCACGTCTCTCAACGGAAACATAGTTCACTGTGATAGCATCATGCATGTTTACACTAGCTGAATACATATATTTAGACAGTAAAATACATTTAAACAATGATAGACAGTAACAATTATTATTATATAATAAAATACATTTAAAAATAAATATTTATTGATTGGTTTATTGTTAATGTTAAAACATACATTTAATTATATTAATATTGTTGTGCAGAGCAGGGACGGAACAGAGACAAAGGCGCAGACATCAGGGTATCGGGGAATACGGAGTTTAATTACAGGTAAGGCAGGCAAAACACAGATGGACGATACAATGACTGGGCTGGGGAAACAACCTGAAACGCGGATTAATACAGAGGACTAATGGCAACAACCAGAAACAGCTGATCACACGGGGATTCCACAGGGGGTTAACGAGGGCCGTGGCACACGGAAGGAGCGGCCGACACTTTTTTTTTTTTTTTTTTATCTTTACACATTTTGACACATTTTTCTTACTTTACAAATTACTGTTTTGATAGATGTGCTTAGATGTGTTTAGTACAGTTTATGCTCTTGTTTTATCTGGTTCATTTCGAGATAAAATGCTAAAAAAAGACACATTTGGATGTTTTTTTTCCCCCATTATTGGTCTTCCATTATTTCTTATGCGGAACATTTGATCACAACTCGAGCTTTCTAGGATTTGATCCGGAGTTCTGAACTGATTAAATTCAATTTCTGAGGTACCACTGTATATACATTAACAACCACTCTTATGCAATATATACTGATAAAGGTAATGCGGATGCTGATCTTTTCTTTCGGAAACTCGTGAAAGAAATTAATTTTTTTTCTTTACTGTAGTTGTAGCCTGAATGTAATGGGTCACTGTAGCAGTGTGATGCCCATAGATTTGGTTTCAATCCTTGTTTTGGGGGGGTGGATCATTTTGACATTGCTGTGCATTTTCCTTGGCTTGACTGCTAATGAGCCCACGATCCGTGTTTGGCTCAATGAGCTGCGCTGGATCTTCAGCATTATAAAAGCTCTGTTTTTGCTGCCTATAACCTTCCCTTTCTAACACTGAGTCTGAAGTGTAATTAAATATTTTCTTTAGAATTTGTCTAAAGTGGCTTGAATTATAATTTTTATTTATATATATTTTTACTTTCATCTCCCTGAAGTGTTATAAAGTATCGATTATTATTATAGTTGAAGAATCTGAAAGCAAAGCCGGTCCTTCAGCCTCTCCTTTCAAAACTAAACAGCCAGATAAGTGACTGAAATTAAAGGAAATATGATGCGCTGAGAGGGTCTAGGCAAGTCTTAGATTCCTGAGGTGCTTCCCTTTCAGGGTTGCCGTTTACTTCCTTGTTTCACTTCCTTCTAATGTTCTTACCCCCCCTCCTGACCACACTGAGTATGCTTGTGTGGTTTCCTGCCTTCTTACCCGATGGCCCTGGCACCCTGGTGTTCAGCCCGGTGGGCGCTTGTTCGTTCTCTGCATAATCCTCCCAGACGGAAACCCCTTTGGTCTGAGCTCACGGTGCTTAACTTGTGCTGATGACAGCTTGGGGCTCCCAGCCAGGGCACTCTGGTTCGCCCATTCACCTTCACTCTCCACACCATCTGATTGTTATCACCCCCTCTCTCATCAATCAGCGATGTTCTTTATCTGCCTACAGTTGTCACTGAGCATGAGAAGAAGATAACATTTTCTTGGCTGGTATAGTTAGGGGACTAATGGTGATTATCACCCATATGGGTTAATGACACGCTGTTCCCTGTCATGCTTTTGCTGTACACTGTTTTCGTCACTGCTCTTTTGGTGGCTCCACACAGTTATCTTGCTAGGGTCTGACTGTATAGCAGCTGTGTGCGCAGCGGTTTCCCCACATCAGGCCTCGGCACTGCGCTCACTGAAGCGGGCGGTACCATAATGACTCGTTTGTACCAAACCCAGCCTGGGACAGGGTTGGAGGCCTGGGAACAGAAAAGCTTCAGCTGTCACCCAGGGAGCCTTGTGGGAGCCGCTGTCCCCCCAAGAGGTGCTCTTACACACGCCGTCCATAAGAGGCCCTGCTTGGTTAATAGTGATGGTTTAATTTAGTGGTGGGTCCTTTTTGCCATTCTTGAGTTCAGCTGAGCCCTAAAGCTCCAGGTTCTGCACCACTGCAGCCTGGTGATTGGAGAAACCAGGCTTCCATTTTTCAGTTGCAGGTGAAAAGCAACATGCCAGCCCCTAGGCCTCTGAGCCAGCGCCTCCCTGCATCTATCTGTGATGTGAGACCCTGCACTGCTGCCCCTTAGCTGCACGGCTGCTGTATTTTTGGCAACTTTCCGGGTGTCTTCAATTTTATACGAGCAGCCCTCGGAGCAGGAAGGGCGGGGCCCACGCCTGTAGCATCCTGTGAGAGAACGCCCTCCGGCCCGTGTACTGAGGGCCGCAGAGTGTAGCAGAAGCGAAGCGTGCAGTTGGCGTGCAGCTGTGTGATCCGGCATGCAGCCTTAGTATCTTTTACCGATCAGCTGACTGAATGTGGCGAGGGAGTGTCCCGAGCGATGGGAAGGTTTCTCACCGTGAAGCAGCAGGGGCTGAGTGCAACGTCTCGGGGTTACTGCCAGGTTTCTGCTGGAAGGGATGTTGTGTAGTACAGGTCAGTGTTCCACAGAACCTATCCTAACAGGCTATTTTATAGGGTATTTTGGGCAGCCATCTGTGCATCATTTTCAGTCATTTTTTTTTTTCTATGTAGCTGTTCATGCTCAGCCGGTTGGGCCAGAAGGCTTTATGCACGGACTCGGTGCGTTGAGATGCACGTATTGTATCGGCCAGCCGATACAATGGCAACCGGTCATCAGCTGATGGTAAAAAATGAGCCGATATTTACTGCTGATAATTCCCTCTAAAATGGTGACCCTTATTGCTTTGCACACCTGTGTACTAAACAGAATAACGTCTGCTGTGTGGAATAGCTTTGTTAAAAGTGCGTTACGCAAACAATGCTCTGCTTAAATTTCACAAGGAGGATCTTCTAATAAACATTTCAACACCTCAAATTTGATCGCTCACCTTAAGGCGAGACAGTGAAGAGCATGAAAAGTTCCTGGGAAAACAAATCCATTCCAATAAAGAAGGCTGCAGTGCTGCTGAAATAATAAAGGTAGCCTGTCAATCACACAATCAGAAAATTCAGTACAGAAGTGTGAAATCAAAAAGTATTTTGAAAGCTGCTACTAGTTTTTCCAGCCTTTCACTGTTATGTTTAAATATTGCAGTGTTGTATTTTAGTCGTTTTCTTAGCAAGACATAAATACTTTTTCATGTTTTTGTAAATTTTAAAATTTTTTGTAAATGTAAATTTATTTTTTAATTTATTTGGGTGGAGTTTCCTTTTTAAACTTTATTTAAGCAAAACCTCCCAAACTATTTTGAAAACTGACAGACTGTCTGCTATCGTTATCAGCCAGAAATTTCCTTATCGGTGCATCAATAGTTTAAAGTGAAGTATTTGCAGGTTGCATCTGATAAGCGGCATGTGAGTCGCTCTCCCGTCTGTCTGACTGGCAGGGCTGTCCTTGGATACATGGGTCTTGCCGCTCACACCTGTCTGTCTGACTGGCAGGACTGTCCTTGGATACATGGGTCTCGCCGCTCACACCTGTCTGTCTGACTGGCAGGGCTGTAATTGGATATATGGGTCTCTCCGCTTGCATCCGTCTGGCTGCCTCCCGCGCCCCGTGACGTCGGCCTGCCTCTCGCTCTGTCTCCTTTCCACACACTCGCCTTGGTGCCGTCCTTGGAGGGTCGCTTTTCTGTTTCTGGTGTTTCCCTTCCTGCTTGTCAGTCGAATGATATCTGGCTGTAAATAACCTGCCACGTTTCTCTCCCCCCACCAACCCAACAATGGCAGGAAAGTCCCCTCTGTGAGAGGCATGGTATCCCATGGCAGAGTCGGCCCCAGGGGGCGTTGCCACTGCATTTAGGCTAGTTTGCCCCCATGCTGTCACTGTTTTGCTTGTAGGAGGTCACCTTCTGGTAATCACTGATAGTCTCTATGCTAAGAACGATGATGAAAGAACGTTAATAAAAAATTCTCTCTGACCTGACCTGGGGTGACACTGACCTGATGCGTCAGTCAGTCAGTACGTTTACATGCGCACTAAGAAAATTTGAATTGTTACATTTAGTCTGACTAAAACCGGACATTTAAAGTGCATGTAAACACGTTAGTCTGACTGAATTCGTACTAAATCAAGTTTTTCATAAGCAGCATAAGACATCCAGATAATGCGAATGGGAGTCTATTTACTCCGGCGTGTATACGTAAAATCGGACTCTACTGGCCTAGGTACTCTGCACATGCTACGCAGTTCCCTTCCCCGGGCATTGACCTGGGAGTAACAGAAGAAGTATGGAGCATAGCAGAGATCGCATTGTAGCTGCACTCCGGCACCATACTGCCTTCGGATAACACCATGGCTACAAGGAATACAAAAAAGGCACAACGTACAGCATACACAAAATGTACACGTACTAAAGAAGGTACCAAAAGTACGGCATTTCAAGGTGTTCGTTTTCCATTGCCGAAAACTTGCACCAGCGCTGAATGACTGCAGAAAGCGAGGTGGGGTATTTTGTACTGATTTCGAAACTGGATGATGTGCGATATTAATACTAACACTGCATATAATGCACAATCCTTACATCATTAGTCCCAGTCCTTACATCACTAGTCAGCTAGATTAAGATCAGACTTTTTCCTTCCTTCAGTTTGATACAGAGGAGTTTGTCTTGCTAAAACATTTTTGTTGTCATAGGAAAAAATCCTAGCAATTTTTACATTTTGAATGGTTGTTGCTTTTCCCAATTATCTAGTATGCGTTTAAAAATCAGATTTAGTTTTAGATGCCTAGTTTTGCTTGAGCGTTGCATCCATTGTCTGAGACATTCTCGTAGTCATTTTCATCCTTGCTGTTTAAATCACTTCTGTATTTGTTCATGAGAAATTTATGTTGGATTTCTTTTTTTGTTTCACGGATACCCCAATTTATTTTATTAATTTATTTATTACAATAAAATCACATTGCAGTATTTGAAAAATTTCCAATACCGAGCTGACATAGCATATTATGCACAGTACTTTTTCTTGTTATGGTATCCTGATCTTGTATGTGTTCTTCTGACCAGATTGTGATTTAAAGCTTGTTTCACTTTATTTGTCCACGCATCCATTGTAAGCGCTGGTGTAAATGAATCCTGAGCCATGGGTGGCATTGGTGTGCCATTATTCGCCAGAGTTGGCGATCTCTCTCTCTCCTTTAAGAGATTCTGTTTGGTTTACCTTTGTGCTCCAGTGTATGCCTGTCTAATGTACCCTGACTGAATGCTGGGGACACAAAGACCATATCAATGCTTATTTGTTCTATGCTTTTCTTACACTATATCTTTTTACCGCTGGTTATGTTTATTGCTCAAACCCTGCCACGTTTGTCTCCATACAGGCTGATTCCGGAAGCTCTGCACGATGCGCGAATACAAGTTAGTCGTCCTCGGCTCAGGAGGTGTCGGCAAATCAGCTTTGGTAAGTCTGCCTAACCACTTCTCTACAGCCCCTTAACTTGGGAGGGGTTGGCGATACGCCCCCTGCTGTATGACCCTGGCAGCACTGCACCTACAGCAGAAGGTCGGAGTGTTCAGCGGCATGTGGCTTTTTTGTTCGGCTTCAAGCCCTCTGGGGCAGCTGGTCTGGGAGAATCCGCCTCTCGTGTGACAGCATTGTCAGGCTCATGCTGCCCTCGGAGTGTCCCTTATGCTGCCCTAGGGCACCATGTCCCCACTCAATACTCATGTCTGCTCAGCATAAAGAGGTCTCTGCGCTGTCACTTTAATAAACATGGCTGCTGCCGCCTCTTACGAGCTACATTCACGGACCGCAGCTCACGATGGCCTGCAGGCTTTCCCTGGACAGATTTAGTGCCAATTTATAGGAATGACTCTATTGGACGTTTCATAAAGCTTACCAATGGGATAGTGTGGTCTCTGCTGCACACACAAGCACCACCCACCAACCGAGTGAGGACATGCAGGGATGTTTTGGTCAAAGAGGCCATCTTTGCGGAGGCTCCGCTTAGCGCCCATTAGCTCTGTGCCCTGACGGGATTGTATGTGTTTTGGTCTGAGGTTTCAGCCACGTAGTCATTTAATACCCAGGGCTAAAAAAACTAGTAGGTCTCAGTGCACAGAGCCTTGTTTTCTGTGCTCAAGGGGGTGGAGCCATTGCAGACTGAATGGATGTAGTGAGGTCCCCCCCCCCATGAGTTGCTCAGTAACAGAGTGATCCTCACAGAGCACAAGGTTGCAAATGTGGCAGGTAGTTCACTCGTCCTATAGCTCTGGCTCCAGTTAATTAGCAGCAGCTGCATAATGGGGAAGCAAAGCTGGGTGCCCTGCATGTACGGCTTCCCGCTGAGGGCTTGTTGTCCCGCTCTGGCCAACAGCCATAGAGGCGTGAAGCTTTAGAGAGTGAGTGTGAACGGCCCCAAGCCACATGGGGTAGCTTTTTGAGGTTGGGGCTCACTAGGTTTTGGTGATCGTTTGCTTAGCAGTTGCCTCCCTGGTGATTTTTGTTTGGTTGGTCCTTGTGTGTCATGCCTAGAAGTGGCAAGTATGTCCAAAGAGCAACACTAATTGCTAGTTATTACTGCAAAACTTTATGGGATTCTGTACAATTCAGTCCTGACCACACCAGTGATGAAAGTCAAGTGTGAGTAACTGCAGTTTGCTTGTATATGCAGGAAAATGCACTACTCATCACGACTATAAACCTCAGCTGCTAATCTGTGATATTACACAGGTTTTCCGGAAGGAACTAGCAAATTAAATAAAAATGCCGGGAAATTAATTTTGGGAGAATATTATTCTCTGCAATGTTTTCTTGCCACCCTGAAGGAAATTTAATATGAATTATATGATAGGCATAGTACAGACATTGCTGCTAAAATGATAAAATGGTGATCCAGTAAAAGCTAATTTGCATTTTAAGAGGCTGGTGCTTTTCTCCCCGCTCTGTGTGGAGTTTCAGATGTTTGTTGTGCACTCAGTAATAGAAATACTTATTCATCTATGAGTGATTGCCACTGTTTGACGTGTGTGTGTGTGTGTGTGTGTGTGTGTGTGTGTGTGTGTGTGTGTGTGTGTGTGTGTGTGTGTGTGTGTGTGT
>JABFEA020000001.1:14455404-14474370 GCA_019775915.2 Cyphomyrus plagiostoma | reverse complement strand
GTGTGTGTGTGTGTGTGTGTGTGTGTGTGTGTGTGTGTGTGTGTGTGTGTGTGTGTGTGTGTGTGTGTGTGTGTCACCAGCCTGACTTGAAACTCCAGCCCTCTCGGTGACTGTGGCTTCCGAGGCAGGGGAAAATCAGCAGCATTAATAGTTGGTGGAAAAGGTAATTATCTGTTTAAATGATGCATCCCCACCCCCACTTCTTCAGTCAGGAACTTGGCTTTCCTGAGCAGGCAGAGACGTCAGTGCCAAGTGGCTTCAACAACTGAAGTCATAAATTGGAAGTGAGCTGTACTGGGGGTTGGAAACATACCATAGTTTCGGTAATTAAATTGATTTGTTTTAATTGCCTAATATGACTTTGAGGATTAAAACGCTGATTCGCGATTGGAGGGCGGGGCGGCTTGGATGGTGAAATGGGACTCATGTGCGTGTGCTCCATAAAAGATGGCGTTTCCACACTTGGGACGCGGCCCAGAGAACACATCCAGCGGCGGTGGGTTACCAGAATGCTTGCTATGGAAATCAGGGGCCAGAAAGGGTGAAGAATCGCAGATCTCCAATATCTAATAACCCTGAGTAAACGTTCAGCTGTGGCCTTGCGAACAGCCTGTTCTTTATGTGCCTTAAGCCCAGAACCGGCCGGCAGCTTCAGCAACCATGCGGGTCGCCTCCCGTTGCGTTCAAGAGGTTTGCATTTTCAGCCTTTTTGCACTTTTCTGCTGGCGCAGCCCCAGAAGCCACCCTTCTGAGTTTTCTTTCTACTCTCCTCTAGGCAAGTGACACAAAGAAATTGCCCAGGCTTGTCTATGAAGCACGCGTTTCGGCTCTTAATCAAACCGCAGTTCATTTGCTTGCTTGAGGTGCAGTTCTGCTCCCTGGCCAGCAGGGGGGTCAATCAGTAGCTCCAGGGAAGCAGTACAGTGTTCTTGCACACATGGATCCCATTACGGTCTGTGCCCCGGGCGGTATGGGGTTCACATGTGGAGTCTGTCAAACAGGCAAATGGGCAGGAGCCCTGGCTGAGCCCTGGACAGCTGGCCCACCTGAGCATTGTTCTGAACCCATGACTCCATTCATCCAGGCAGACCAAACTGCTAACCTGATGACTGTTTTCTTTTTTCTTTGCTTTTCCCTGAAATCTGTTATCTGCTGGATGGAACAGCTTTCCCCATGTCACCCCTGTCCTTTAGGAATCTGCTCTAGACATACTCCAGTGTTCACACCAGCATAAGGACACACTGGATGCTGAACATCAGAATACGCACTAGCTTACGTAGCCCCTCGTGAGTGTGTACATTCGCGTGCATTGCCCAGGGGGCACCCTTATGCTTGAATGTATGTTTGCACATATTCACATTTCAGGGGTGTGCAATTTATTTTTGGGTGTCGATAGGGCCTGACCTGTATATGTGTGTGTGGATCAGAGTGCATGCACTGCTTTGTAAAAGGGACTAAGCTGATTGCTGTTTGGGATGTTATGTTGAGTGGTGAAAAACATTAAGCACCAGTGACCTTTGTGCCAGTCTCCCCTCTGCTTTCCTCCTTGTATACTGCCGCTGTTGGCAGGCCCACGGTCAGGGCTTTGGAAACATCACTGGCAGCACTGTCCTTCAGTTTTTTTTCTGTCCCCTGCGCCCCGCCCCAGGTGTGTCTCGACATGCTCAGTCCTGTGTGACCTCCAGCCACTAGCAGATGGCCGTGGAGCTCAGGCTTGGACACCAGCACTGCAACCTTGGTGGTGAAGAGCTGTGTGTGTGTTGTGTGTGTGTGTGTGTGTGTGTGTGTGTGTTTTTGTGTGTGTGTGTGTATTCACCGCATTGTTGGGATCAAATGTCCCCCCAGTGTGTTAAAATCTGTTACTGCTTTGCTTGTGGTGATTTTTTTTCAGGCGACCGCAATTTCATAAAATTCTGCAAATGCAATCAAAAACTAAAATAAACAAAAGTTTTGTATTTTGTTTGATTGTTTATAGTTAATCTTAGGCCTGGGTATGGGTTAGCAATATTAGACTGGATTAGGATTATGCTCGTAGAAATTAAGGGAGAGTCCCCACAATGATGGGTATATTTATGAATTGTCTGTGTGTCAGTGTCCATTTTAGGCAGGCAGACAGTCTGTCTGCTCATGCTGGCTGGCGTCTTCAGGACCTCCTGCAGAATTCTAAGATCCACTTGTGATGTGAAAACGGCTGTTTTGCATGGAGTTACTGTTTCCTTTGATCCATCCCTCTCATCAGCCCTTGAGCCGCTCGTTTTAATTATCATGCTTTTGTTCCCTCACCTAAGATTCAATCAGACAAACACCAGAGAGCAGTGAAAATTCATCTTAAAGCAAAGAACCCAGATTTCTTTGAGATGGGAAGAGACTGGAAAAAGTAGCCTGAATGATTAGCTTCTCACTTTATATTGGATTACAGCAATAGCTCTTGAAAGACTGTTGTGCAGGTCTGGTGTGTGCTGACTCAGAAGGTGCAGGTAGATGCCAGACAATGGCTTGCTTGTTCTGTGTTTCTGGTTCACAGGTGCTATGTGTTTCAGAAGATAAGGGTATTATGATGACATCTGGCTGTATTTCCAGACCTCTTCATTATTGCTATAGTGCAGGATTCGGATGGATCTTCAGTCGTGTGCATTAATCCAGAATGCCTGTCACAGCCTCCTTTCAAATGGTCTGAAAATCTATATCTGGTTTTGGCTATGAAGCAGCTGTCACATTGAGGCTGCTTTTTAAAGATTGAAGTGTTTCACTGCCAACCCAGCCTTTTCTCACTGCCCAGTGTGTGAGTTGAAGTATTGACCGGTGCTGGCCTTATAAGTTCACACTACCTGATTTTAACTTACGATTTTCCACTCACCGATGGTTTTTGGAGATGGCCAACAACAGCCTCAGATCTGAGGCAAATTACTGTTTTGCTCGGCACTGGCGAATTGTTGCTCAGCTGCTGTTTGTGAACTGTTCAAAGACGTAAACACGACAAAGAGTCGCTGATGACACCCATCAGATACCTAGCAGGCTAAATATCTCAACCTGTCGGCTACTCCAATGTGAGTTACAGCCAATGAGAGCGCAGAACATGGGATGAGGGGAAACCCAGGAGAGGTGCTTAAAAAGGCCTAAACAGTTCAGTTTGTTTGGTGACTGTTCTTAGTGTTCCGGGGTGAGAGAGTCAGTCAATAAAAGATTATGGTGAGAATTACATAGCGGTGTGTGTATGTCAGGTCACTAAAGACCTGAGGTATGTAATATGATCTACATATACAAACGCACTGCAAATTAACCCTTGTATACATAGGACATATGTTGTCATTTGATTAAAATGTGTGTAGTGCAGTGACACTAATAGGTGAATTGTAATTTCCCCATGTCACTTGTTGCATTTGTTTTTCTGACACAACCCAGTTTGGGGACCAGACGGACTCATTTGGGTTCAATCACTGATCAGTCACGGAGTTTGTAAACCACATTGATTTCAAGAGTCCCAATTTTACATGACAAGTTGTGTAATGTAAACAAAACAGTGATCTGACAACTTTGACAGCCGAATGGCATGAACTTGGCATTAGCTGATGGGGAAAGCAGGGTCTAGATGCAGCTTATTGGTTCTCCCTCTGCACCCCCAAGCATTGTGGGCCTGCTGCAGGGCCTGGGTGGGACATGGTGCCCCCACCTCACAGAGAATAATTTGATGGAAAGAAATTTAGTTATATAGTTTCCTGTATGGAGAAAGTGCACATCTGATGTGGTGACTATATAGATCTCTTGACCAACATCCCCCATGATGACCTGTTTATATAGATTTTAGGTTGTGCTGTGTGGACAACATTACATGGCGTAAAACTCTAAATCACGTGCATAATTAGCTAAATTAACTGAATTGATGGCAGCCTTTCAAGCAAAGATGCAGTCGTCTTCTTTGGGCGCTATTGTTGCTCTCTGATGGCAGCATCAAACAAGAAAAAAATTACAAGTGCTTCTCAGGCAGAGTTCCGCAAGTTTTTGTCTCTGTGGTTTTGTTTTCCCCTTCTTTCTTCAGTAGGAGTATGAAATGTAAACCGTGTCTTCCAATCGATTTATTTTCATCGATCTTGTCTTCTGGAGGAGGCGACAGAGGAGGGCGCGTCACTGTCTCTGCAGGCTCCCAGCACCTCCTCAAACTTAACCTCGATGTCACCCAGCTGGGTTTGCGTTTGCACTGATACCAGGTGGTGTCTTTGCCACACTTCCGAGATCGCCAGCTACATTGCCCTGACAGTAAATCCCTATTTTAATAGTCTCTCCCCTCGGCAGTTAAAATGTGTTACACATTTTCACACCAATGGCCCTTTGCCGCTGCCACCAAGAACTGAGCCGTACCGCAAACTGGCAGCTTTCCATTGTGAAGTATGAGAGCTATAGTTGAGCTATTCTCACCCTGACGTGGACCTGCTTGCTAGAAGGACCAAAAATATGACTGATCCAAGCTGGTTGTCACCACCCTCTGAGATATGTCTTCTGAACATGGATTATCTAAAGTAAATAAGGTTACTTTCTGCATTTCTGATAAATCAAAACTTCAACCCCCACTTGAAGTACTGTAGAACAGCTCAAAGGAATGGATTCATACTGCAAATTTACGCAAGGTGATGCTAATTCCGCTAGTGTTTGATGCTAGTATAACAGTGATTCTCAGATATGCTAGGATATTAGCATGAATTAAATCATGATGTACAAAATGTGAACAGTAGGTAAGAGTCTCTTCAGTTTTATGTCGCTGTTGCTCAACAAACTCAGCAACGCCTTTACCAAGCCGACCCGTCTGCAGTGGAAAACCGAAGAGAGCTGGAACCGCGCTGTAACTTCCCTCTTTGTGGTACAGCTTAGTTCCTGTACGCCAGTGGAAAAGAGCCACAAGTAGCCTCAGAGCACTCTAGTGCTGCTTTTGACATTTGTGCATTTTTATAAATGGATCAGACAATTTAAACAGGAGGTTGAGTAGAGCATCTTTATTTTATGTTTTGAGGTTTCTGCTTAACCGCTGCTGTTAGCTGTCCCTGTTGGTACTCGCGGTGTGGAGTGTACTGGATTGAGTCAGACGGTGCAGCGTGGTCCAGTTCTAGCTATCGATGAAACCTCAAATCATGCCGGTGGCAGTCTGTCTCCTTTTTGTGTTCAGCTTTTATCGGTGTGTTCTCCGAATGACCTACAGCTTCTCTGAAGATGGCGTTCAGGGGGTGGAGTGCATGACCCCCCCCCAACTCAGATTTTATCACTGACTTCCTCAGAAAAGTTTTGCCATGACTGATTATTGAAGTTCATTACAGAAGATGGCCCGAAGTTGAATTTTGAGTAATTGGTCCGTACGATATTCTTACATGTGAAGATGTTTCTCTCCTTTTGCCTTTCTGTCACTAATTCTTTTTTCCTTTTATTCACAGACTGTACAGTTTGTTCAAGGGATTTTTGTTGAAAAGTATGACCCAACAATAGAAGACTCTTACAGAAAGGTAGGCCTGCCCCGCATAACTGACAGCCATCCCCCCTAACGCCGCTGCACTGGCATAGCATTCTGGGCTGTCTCCCTTCTGTCACCATGGTTACAGAGCACAGCAGGGGGAGCATTAAAGTTTGTCAGGGTGGGGAGACCCCAGACAGCGATCCGGCTCATCATGGAAACAAGGGCTTGGATGCCGCGTTGTCTCCCCCGACCTACGTTCCCTGCTGTTTTTAATATGTGTATTATGATTAATAATTAGCCTTGGTGGTGAATTATTGCGAGTCATTATATAATTATGGTGCCCTGCATAGTTCTGTAATGTAATTAGAGGTAGTGACTGGAGATACCCTTAGTGTGATGGATGTGGGATTATCACTCAGCCGCAATGCCTCATGCTGGCCTCATGCCATCCAGTGTCAGACCCAGCACAGCCTCCTCCCCCTCTAGTGTAGACCCTGCCCATCCTGGTATAGGCTCCACCCCTTGTGGAGTCATTACTGGGAAGTGGGAAGCCATCTGTGGTCAGGTATAACATGGGGGGTGTCTGCGGGTTTAATGAGTGAATGTGAGGAGTTGGCGAGGTCCCTCTGCCCCTGTGTGTGCCTAATGGCTTGTGTTTGTTTTCGCTGCAGCAAGTGGAAGTGGATGGACAGCAGTGCATGCTGGAGATCCTGGACACGGCAGGGACGGTACGTGTGGGGACGGGGGGGTGGAGGGGGCGCCGCATGCAGGGAAGCGGAAGGGGAAACGCGCTGCCTCCGGCCCCAGCCGCCAGAAGCCAGCGAAGCCACCAGTCAAGGCCAGAAGCTGCTTTCGCTGTGCAGGACATCATGGGGGGGGGGGGGGATGGTGAGAGAGGCCCGAGTGGTGGAAGTATCCTGCCAGCCCACGCCCCCCCCATGGCTAGGAGGAGGCTACACACAGCTCTCAATCAGATCTGTTAATCATTGGTGGGGCCCGACCTCCTCTTAACCTGTTTGTTCTGGAAAACAAGGCCTGTGAAGAGCAGCAGTACAGAGGCACAGGCTGGTCACGGCACGGCTGAGCAGGGGGGGCACATCCCTGTATCCCATGACAACGATTATTTACACCCACTGAAAGCGAGAGCATCTTTCTACATGGTGCAGGTCGGCAGTTAATCTGTCTCCGCCTTTAATGAGCTACAGCCAACCTGGTGCTAGGTCTGGGGAGACTGCGCTAATCGGATAATTTGTCGCCTTGCTTTTCAGCTGTTTTCGCTGTCGCCTTGCAGAATTAAGATTTTCCCCATGTTAGATCTTAAAAGGGAGGTTTAGTAACAAGTGAAGACCTTTTTATATGGAATTGTCCTTCAACAGTAATCACCCAGCATTTTGTTTGAAGTCTGAAGTCAGGTCTTTATTATAGACATGAGTTCTGAACCTGTCACCAGCCTCTCTGCATTGTTCAAATATGAAATCTTTATTTAAATCTGATTGAGATCTGCGGGCTTGTTAAGTTGGCAGGGGGGGGATCTGCAGGGAGCCAATTTGTGTTCCATCCATTTCAAATATATCCCATTACATTCTGCGAGCCAAAGCGGGTTGATGTCAAACCCAGTCCATCACTGTGATGGCAGGTCTGCGTCGTCAGTCTGTTTTATCCCCAGTGTGTCACTGTGACACTCTGGGCAGGACCCCATCCACCCCACGACCTGGGGGTGTTTGGATTTGGGGGGATCTTCAGGGAAGCAGTGCTAGACCTAGATGCCCAAGTCATCTGTGAGGGAAAGGAAATAGTCTTGTGTGATGGATGAACGAATCATTTGCAGATTCCTCATTGCATTGGGCTTATGAGGTGCTGCTGAAAGTATTGAGTGTAGTAATGAAATGGATGTTAACTTATAATGAGCTAATGAAACTAACATTTTATTTTTTTGCCTTTCCTTTTCTGTGTTTTTGTATTCTCTCATAGTGATGTATCATAACCAAAGTTGGGTAATTCAGGTCCAAGAGAGTAAAAGTCCAGACCGGGATTTTGTTTCAACCAACCAGTTGAGTTCTCTCTGACTGTGACTCTCTATGCTCAACTGGCTGGTTGAAACAAAATCTTGGTCTGGACTTTTACTCTATTGGACCTGAATTACCCAACTCTGATCACAACGCACCCATGTAAAGCACCTTGGGACAACCCAGTTGTGAAATGCACTAATAAATATAAATTGAATTGAATTGATACATAATACACCTCGTCTAAGTTGAGTCACACCTAAGTGTATCTGCAATGTATGTACATGATCTAAGTATTTTAAAATGTGTGGTGTCCTGCCTCCATCTAGGAACAATTCACAGCCATGAGGGACCTGTACATGAAAAACGGGCAAGGCTTCGCCCTTGTCTACTCCATAACGGCACAATCGACCTTCAACGACCTACAGGACCTGAGGGAACAGATCCTTCGGGTCAAAGACACTGATGACGTGAGTATGCCGCACCCACCCCCACTGCCCATGTTGACCCACGGGGCTTATTAATCTTCCAGAAGGTGCAACGAAAGTTAGTCCAAGCGTTACTCTCATGTTCACTCCCCAAGTTCCGGCTTGATCAGAAACGCCGGCAGGTGTACTCCCACCATGCATGGCGACATGGCCGTGCATACAACCCCTTTCTGCCATGTTTCCTGACTGGGATCCCCTACCAGACAGCACCTCCGCACCTTATCTCAAACAGTTCAGTGTCCGGGGATTTATAAGTGCTTGAAGCCCTCTGTATCTAATAACTTCCTGTTTGCTTACAGGAAATTCGTATACGCTTGCAGGCATCCACACTGAATGAGGAATTTGAAAATGAATAAATATCTTTCATAACTGCAAAGGGGATACATAGTGTCAGATATCATGTCACATGATACTGATGATGTCATTCAAAGTAGATCATCTTGCATTAGCAATGGGTTCTTTATGAAACAAACACCGGAGTCGTCGCCGCATCAAAATTTGGCTCCCTTAGTTGAATAAGCCAAACAGCTAGCAGTTAGAAATTGCAAGGTTTGGTGAACAGCTCGTATTTCAGCATGCAGGACTGAAGACAATGTTCACCCAAAGAACTGTGAGACTTTGCCCAGTGAGGTAAAATTCTGTGGCTTTGTTCAGCTAGCAGAGCCAGAGACTGGTACTGCATTCCCGTTTGGAAAGGCCCGTGAAGCTGATTGGCTGCACTGGGTCGCTTTTACATAGCCTTTGCAGCTCAGAACAGTAATTGTCAACGGTTCTCATTCCCAACAGCAATCTGAATATATAACAAACATGAACTTTTGAACTTTTTAGAAATGCTAATCTTTCTGTTTGCACAACTCTGGGTGTTCCTCAAAGTAACATGCAGCAGGCAGAGGATGGTGAATTATTGTTTTGAATGAAGCAGCTGGGCTTCTGAGTTGATGAAGACTTGTTTAAATCCTCCATGTTGGTATACAGTTATGCTTATCACATGTGACGTGTAGGTTTTCCGCTAGCCAAGGCTTCACGAAGAGCGCGGTGATCGCAGCCAGAGACTCTGTGTCCGGCTGCGTACCGGTGCATCCCACGTGGACTGCGGCACGTTAGGTTAATGGGAGCCGTGTGCCACGGTCCATCTGGGCTCACCCCCCCCCACTGTCTTTTCTTGTCAGGTGCCCATGATCCTAGTGGGTAACAAGTGTGACCTGGAAGAAGAGCGAGTGGTGGGCAAGGAACAGGGCCAGAACCTGGCTCGTCAGTGGAGCAGCTGTGCCTTCCTGGAGTCCTCTGCCAAATCCAAGATTAATGTCAACGAGGTAACACCCTCCTCCCCGGCCATCTTCGCCGATGGCGCCTCACGCGTCAGCCCCTCCTCAGCTGTACCCTTTATTCTCTGGGACACTAGGCCTCATCTAGCAATTAAAAACAAGGTTAGCGATATTTTTGCCAAATGTGACGCATTAACAGTAGAATCCAACGCAATATCATTCCTGATTTTTATTTTTTTTTTTTCCTCATACATCCTTCAAACAGTATGAACTCCACGGCTAATATGTGGTGCTTCTGGCTGTGTTTAAGGTGAAGGATGAGTTGGTGAGAGAGTGAATTCCCGAGCTTAGATAACCCATCTTTAGGGTTTTTTTAGGCAATAAGCTGAACAAACCTTCACTTGTATTTAGCCTATCATAATAAAGGAGTTATTATAAATGGCTGATTTGTTCAGCAGTTTAGGGGGGGCACTGGTGCTGTAGGCAGTTTTCACAAAACAAACTGTTTGCAGACCCCGAACCCAGAGCCCAGTTTCATAAGACATGCAGCGTTCTTGGGGACCATGTTTGAGCAGCACTGCGGCTGAGCCTCCCTCAGTCACCGCCCACACTCAGCCAGCCGCAGTCAGATAGGGCTGCGTCCACGTCACGTGTGCGCCACCGTGAAGGCCTGCCATTGTCCGAGCACACGGTCCGGAGGGGGGGGGGGGGGCACTCTACGGCAGGCAGCGACGTCCCCCATGTGGCCCGTGTCACCTGCCAGTGCGGCACAGAGGCCGGTTTGTTGTCGAGGGTCTGCTGTCAACGCGAGGAACCTGGTCAGGGTGGGGGAAGCATGATGTTTGAGCTGGGGCCTTTTGGATGGGAACCCCCTACTGCCTAAAGGAGCTCGCCTGCCCCCCCAACCGTAATGCGGGATTATGTGGCCTCAGCTCCATAAAACCACTGTCGCGCACTGCATCATCCCATCAGACCAGTGAGCATTGCATTTCTTTCTGCAACAAAAGCCGTCGTCATCTACTCTGCTGTGCTCTTGTGTAAAGAATCATAATCAAATCAGTACTTGGAGCTTTAGTTTTTGTGTTTTCCCCCCCCCCCCCCCATCCCTTGTCCCTCCCTGTTTGACTGATTTGGATCATATGAATTGATTTCCCTGTAGATCTTCTATGACCTGGTTCGGCAAATCAACAGGAAAACCCCAGTACCGGGAAAGGCACGCAAAAAGTCCACCTGCCAGCTGCTCTAATGACGGAGCATGCCAGTGCTCTGAGCCAGGTGGGTGGGGTCGCACTGCACCGCACTGCACTGCAAATGGCCTAACTTAAGGCGCCCCAGTATCTGCACAACTGAAACTGTTAAACCCTGTAGCTTTTTTTTTAAATGAATCAGTCATTAAACCACTCTGTAACTGCAGACTACTGCACTCCCTCCCTGCTCCAGCTATTCTGTAGGACCGGCTCGGCTTTGTGGCCTGACTCAGCGTCTGGGACAGTTTGCTCCAGGTCCCCAGGCCACAAAACCCGGCAGATCCACTCCTTTTGTTTCCCAAGCCCAGAATGAAGGGGCCTCCCATTTTAAATTTTGTTCTTCAAAATGAGATTTGGTTTAAGCAGAAACAGCTGTAAATCACACATCTATCCTGTTTGGGCTTTTCTAGATTTGCTCCGAGTAAATTGTAGGACTTTTAAGGCTCTTAATTGGGCACCACTTATATCCATTGTGACCCCACACTCAGGAAACAGGACACTGAGGTCTTCTGAGTTGTTCTTCAGGTCCAAGTTTAAGAACCGGCCTGAAAGAGCTTTTTCGATCTCTGCTCTAGGACATGTAATGTCCATGAACAGACTATTCTATCAGCCAGCAGTGTGGCATCTGAAAACTTATGTACAGACAGCCCTATTATTGATGTTTGAATATCTTCATTTCCTGTGAAGCAGTTTGTGACACTTTCTTCAAAGGTACTATATAAATAACCTGTCTGCTTGCTTCTTCCCCAATAGTTTTCCCACCCTGTTCAGGCAGTGGTAGCCGCGTGCTGACACTCTCTCCCCGACCCCCTCCCCCGCAGGTCTGATCGTCCGCTGCCTCCCCGAGCAGTGCCAGCATTCCAACTTCACTAAACCCTAATGTCCAGCGGACTTCCCTGTGTGGTGACACCCTTTAACAGAAGAAACCAACGACCGGATTCGAAGCTACCACGTCGGTTTTTGCACATCGATAACCCTAATCGCCCTCCAGCGTCGCAAGACCAGATCGTTTCTTAAATCTTCTAACTGTATGCAACTGAAAAACGGCCCAGAAGCTACACACAGTATTATTGCTAACAGAGGATGCGCTCTCCTCCCTACGCCATTGTAAATGAGAGAGACTGGAGCCTGACGACTGTGTGGGTTGCCAGGCACCTGCACTGGCAGCCGTGATGACATAATGTTTAAAAACACCACTGTTTTAAGAGGAAAAGTCCAAAGAGCGCCTATATAGCCTGTTTCATACAACTAACTCTGCTCCTCCTTTGGTTATTGTGTCTTTATTTCCCATTTCCATTTTCCTCCTTGTTTGTTCCTTTTTAAGAGTTCATCTCACTTGATTTCACTCTGCCAACTTGCTATGTTGCAACAGCTAATAATATGATTTTATTTTAGGATAACCAGTGGTTAAAATTAATGGTTTTCTGTTATGGTTGTATTCTGTGTAGTCCAATCTGTTGCCTTCAAATTTTTGTTTTCTTTTAGAACAGAAGAGAAATCAGAGCATCCATTTTATTGTATTTTTTTTTTTTTTTTTTTTACAGAAACGTTTGTACAGTGGGGGTTTACAAAGGGGGGGGTTCTAGCCAAGAGGATGGGGCAGTCTGCCATGAGACCAAAGTACTGTAGCGTGTCCAAACCGATTTCGCTAACTCTTGCCTCAGCTCTCGACCTTTTTTTTTTTTTCTTTTTTCATTCTATTTTGGAATCTCACAGGTTAGACCAATTGTCACATCTGTCTTGACAGAATCTCTGGTTGACAACGGGAAGTATATATTTTAAAATGAGGCTTTTATTAAAAAAATAATAATAAAATTATGTTTAAGTCACCCTTGGCGCTTCAGTCACTGTAGATTTTCACTGTACCCCCCCATCCCCATGCTGCTTGTTCATGAATCTGTAAATTGAGGGTATAGAAAAAAATAATGGGTCTAGTCAGTACTTGCCTGTTAGTGTGTCTCCTGTGTAATATTTGGATCTAAGATGTCTCTTGGTGGAAGAGTATGGGTTCCTCAGTAGTGAATGTTGGTAACTTCTCAAAAGAACGCTCAAGTTACCCAGGTTACCCATGTGAGGGGGAGAAAGTTGCAAGTTTGTTTTGGTGGTTTTTTTTTTTCTCTTCTTTCTCTTTTTGTGACTTCTGCTGAATAATTTAAAGAATGCCTTGTCGCTATGTATGCATTGAAGCAAACTTCTGGATGTGAAAAGTCTCTCAGACCGCGTGCAGAGTCACATCATTTGAAATGCAGCGTCTGCTTTTTGAGGTGGCCAAATGTTAACTAAAAAGCCTTAATTAAAAGTGGTGCAATTTTGTATAACCGAGCATCTGTAGTTCAATAAATTGGATTGCCATGCAAGGGCTCTCGGTGACGTCAGCGTGCGGCTGCATCTTTGCTGTTCCGTGACGGCCGGCCGACCGACCGGGCGCTTGTCCATGTGCGCGGCCATGTGCTCGCTCTGCTGCTGGCTGGTTAGAGAAGTAGCTGAGTGGAACATAGGCCACGAAGAGCAAAGTTAGGGCAATGCTGGTGTGGGGGGTCTCTTGGCCATAATTGGTGTGCGGTGTGTTTACCAGTCTGGAACCATTCATTTTGCCTTGTGCTGAATCACACATCACTCTCTCTGTTTAAAGCTTGTCTTGTACGTCTTCTCTCTCTCCTTCAGTATCTCTCCCAGCCCCCAGTGTTAATGCTCACTGAAGCTTGTAGCCAGCGTGAACAGATACAGACCATCCTGCATCTCATTCATCCAGTGTTTTAATGTACATGGTGTTGAACAGCTGTGACAGGACAGAATCTGAATACAAATGACAGAGCTACTTCATTTACAGGAAACGCTTAAGGAACTAAGCAATTCTATTTAATGCTGTGTTCTTCCCCAGCCCTGAACCAAACCTAAATATAAAACGCTGTATATTCATATGTGGTATTTATATAAACCCAAATCAACACTTTAGTAATAATCAGACATTTAAGAAATGGGTGAGTTTTTCAGTGGTGTTACTCTTGCATTTACAGCAGGATTACCTGCGACTGCATTCCCAGGGGAAGTGTGAGTGTAACGTTTCCGAAAGAAGAAGCATTTCATTGGCATGGATCCCTCTGTGGACACACAAGATCTATTCATTAGACGGCCAAGGCCACAGCATCCGTGAGAGGAGTGATGTTACCAGGGATCTACAAGGGAATGTTTGCCGGAACAGCAAAGATCCCAGGACACCCCACCTCTGAGCTTGTTTGTTAATAGGGGTGGTAGGTGTTGAAGGACAGGTTAAAAACTTGTGTGTTTCACAATGACACTTAGGCCATCAGAGTTTAAGGCAAAAAGAGGGAAACCACATGATTTACCTTGGTGAGAGAAGGGCGCAGTGTCAGGGGTTAGCAAGAGCCTGCAAGGCAGCTGCCTGTTTAGGTGTGTTTGAGGAAGTAGGGAGAGCTGACATAAGCTCAGGGAGAGGCACAAGAGGGAAGCCTGACAGGGTGTGACAGCTCGCTCCCCCCCCCAGTCACTGAGGCATGACTGTACAGCCGGTCTGGCCCCACATGACATCCTGAAATAGCCCAGCGTCCCGAGAAGTCAGGAAATGCTGAAGATTGATATAGGATTTCCTTTCCTCCCGAGTTCATCAGGAAACTGGAAGACATTTTGTTTACATGTGTCAGCATCTTATTCAAAACCAAAAATAACAGTACTTACGAATCGGCTATAAATCTGAGAGACAAGAGTGTACATTTGGGTTTGTATGGTAGAGACATGTCCCTACCAATATTCTAGGGGTACCATGTGTCTAGGGGGTGGAAAATTCTGGGCTGATGTGGTCCCTACCAAACGTATGCCCTTGTTGAGAAACTTCTAGTGTTTTCTGTTTATGTATGTTGCAATCATATAGAAACTGAGTTTATGTTTGATGCTATCTGTGCAAGTAGAGCTATTCTTTAAAAAGGTATTGTGATAGTTTGAGTTTATTGTTTTGTAGTTGGTATTTTTGTAGCCATTAAAACAAGCAGATGGGACTAATCTAAATAAACAACTATAAATATGTTACATAAGATCAGATGTAGAGAAATCTGTGTCACTGCATTGAAGACGGGCTTTGGGCTGCTCCCAGCAAAAGCCAGTTAAACCAAGACTGCATAAGGACAGGTAGTAAATCTCAGCGCTCCGTTTTTCCCAGGGCAGCTCTGGAGGGATGTGACCCAGGTAAATTAAATATTTAAAGGAACTGACAAAGACATCAACGACGACTTGCTGACAGCAGGGGTGGATTCATTTTCCTGGCAGCCCTAGGCTGACAACAGCGTGGACATTCAGGTGCTGCCGATTTAACCAACTGTTCTATCTTTCCCAAGGCGGGGCGGGCCCTAATGTTTGCTGGGGCCCCGGGCTGTAGCCTAGTAGGCTATGCAGTGATCCACCCTGGCTGACAAGTGCTGACTCACACTCATAAGGACATAAACTGAACCTACCTGGGGATTTGTTTAGACAAGAGCAAACACATTCATCCACACAGCTGATGGTGCAACACTCCTTATGCTTAATCAACGCTTAACTGAATTTCACCATAATTTACACATAAAATATACATCATAACAAAATGATCTCCATGGTTTCATCTCATCGATATTTCAGTGTTCTTAATGGTGGATTAGACCACAAAACAATGGCAAAATATTATGAATTATAACGTTAGTTATGTTTATATAGATTTGTTTAGGGTGGTTAGTCTAAATAGTCAAATACTAATAGTCAAAACCCAGATATTCACGTAAACTTTCTCAACAGATTTTTGTGCCAGGGGGCGCTACAAGAAATTTCATCCATCACACTGGTGTTCCCTCTTGGTCAATATGCCTGTGTCGTACTTCAACGTAAAAGAGGAAACTTCCAGTCTTCTCAAATATGCTGTTGATGAAATCCATTTTACATTTCGGTGTTTTGTTGTACTATTAAAAAGGCACTACATTAGTGTTATTATATATAATATATACAAACAGCTAGGTTTGCGGCTGAACCGTCTCCTGGTTCCGAGCTCGATTGCTTTATTCTGGACGAGTGTAGGGAATCGACTTGGGTTGACAAATCTGCTGTCGATTTGAAATCCCTGGGTGTACCAGAGTAATGAAATGGCTTGGATTTGTTTTAAAGGTAGGGGAGTCAAGGCTCGACTTTATCCGAGCTCGATTTAGTAGCCCTAGACAGACCAGCGTAAGGGAATAGTATGTAGTTCGATGTGATCCGAGCTCTATTTCTTTTGCTTGGGCGAGCGGGAATAAGGAAAAGGTTCGGCCTTTTGTAGGAAAGGCCGGATTTCTTGATAATTTAATGCTGGCGGCATGGATTGGTAACTCAGTTTTTTTTGCACCAACAATTTGCTGTTTTATTTATATGGTTCCGGACTGGTTGGATTTTCATGTTTGTCGCTTATGCAGAAAAAGACCCGATATTTGTTGAAGCACATGTGTTGTGATAACACAAAGCTAAGCGAAAACTACCGTGCTGTCAGATACTCACTTTCTGTGTAGACGCGCATTTAAATCTTTTTAAAAACTTTTTCATTGTGTCTGTTTTAGGTCGTGCTTTTGATTAATTGGTACATGTGCCGGCAGAATGAAAGCTATAACCAGGGTGATATTAAACGTTAGCTTGCATGCTAACCAGTGCATCTGTTTTGTTTTTTTTGTAAACAAGTATATAAAAAGCTAAGTAGAGAAAGCCATTCAGTAAGATTTTCTCTTACAAATGATTTTCAGATGTATTTCGTATTGGTGGTATGTGGCGCGCAGTGTAATGATGTGTTTAAAATTCTCGGTTGTCTTTTTGTGTCTTTCTTCATGAACAACATTTCAGATGTCCAGTAACAAATATTAATTAATTCTTTCCAGGGGGCAAAATGTGTTGATGTCGCCAGTTGTTCGAGACACAGAAGTGACTAGAGCGGCTCGCAGAAAAAGTTCCCACAAGAAGGTTGCTTGTATCCTTCAAATCGTATTTTGACAGCCGGACTGGGATAGTGTCTGCGTCCATGCGTCTTGCCGCTTTATGGATTAATTTTTGCGTATTGCTAAATCTAGGGCGTCATAATGTTTTGTATTAAAAAGTAAATGATTATAATACATTTCACTTTTTTTAACCCAGGAATCCTGTGTTAAGTGAAATCCAAATAAAATAGAAAGGTAGAAGCTGCAGCATTTCAGTTTGTGTGGCGATGGTCTTGTGGCATAAGTGTGACTTGCTGTGGTGGCTGTTAATCCCTGACTGAGCTCTAGTCCCACCTCTGCAAGATGAGTCTCCCGGAGCAGCCATCACCCCAGCGCGGCCCCTGCTCCGTCACACGCCTGGGTCCCTCTTCAAGCAGACATGTGGGTTCCCCTCCATAAGTCCTGGCTTTCAGCCACCGCCAGGGGCTTAATCCACTCTTTCACCTGCCACTGGCATCTGCTTGGCATTCGCGGTGGGATTCTAATCAAGAACGTGGTAACTTGGTTGACCATTGGAATCTTATCCCATATTTCTCATGTAGTCACCCCTAGAAGCTCCTCGAGGAATCCGGATGTGTCGGCCATCTTGGGGACTGGCAGCCGGACGCCGCGGTTTATGCATACTCCCCGCACCCTGGGGAGTATGAGCGTGGTGAGCGCTCCATCCTGGTTTTGTGGAAGGGGGGGCGACATTGTAATGTCCAGCTAACTTGCTGGACGTATGTGGCCCCGCAGTTTTCTCACCCCCACCCTACCCCACAGAACCTGGATGATAGCGACTGGACTGCCAGCTTGTTCCCGTCCCCCCTGTCAGTCTTGGGTGATGCCACTTTCACGGACGACATCACCACCAGCACCGTCATGCTGAAGGAGGAAGATCCAGGAGAGGCTGGTCAGTGCTGCCCTCAGTTTTGCACGAGAATTTACCCAAACGTATATATGCTATGTGTATATAATTAACCACACGTGCAAAATGGCATAAGGATATTGTGCCTTTGCTGTGCTCATTGCTATCTGTGATGTCCCTTCTAGCCTCTCTCAGCCTATTCCCAGAGTTTCTGCAGTCCTACCTCAGACACTCGTCCAGCACAGTCTTTGATCTTCTGGAGGAATATGAGACCGTCTGTCAGGATAAGGTGCTGTCACTGTGATAGATATGCAGATACCAGCTTTTTCTACCTGATAGTAGTGGCACCTGCTCTCTGGGTCACACCGTCCTTGTTATTTTGTGAATTTTGGGTGATTTGCGTCGTCTTCTCACGAAGATGTATTACCGTGGCATTTTAGGAAGATAACCTACAGATAGGCAAAGTAAATACTGAAATAGCTTAATTCTTAGGTTTTTCCAGACTGCTGCTTTGATTTGGCTAACACCAGGAAGTGTTAAAACATAACTTTACTGCCTTATTCATTTCTAACATAATCACTGGCAAACTGGAATGCGCATTTTCTGTCTAGGTGTGGCCAGCAGGGGGCTCTGTGCCTTTCACAGCTGTCACTCGTTGTGCTGCGTCCCTTTTGTAGGTGAACATGTTACAGCGGTTGGTCCTCCTGGCCACACCTGGGCAGCAGAAGTTCTCCAAGACAGCCAGCGTCAGGTGGCTCCTGCAGCAGGAGATGGTCACCTGGCGCCTCATCACCTCTCTCTACAGGCACGTGCATCCATTTGTCACACGTTCAATACGGTGCTCTTACTATCCATTGCTGTAGTCAGGTTAATGTATGTACGAGGCTCCCAGACATGGCACTGGAGGTAAATGTTGCATTGACTCTGCTGGGTGACAGACGCTAACATTGCTGTGTGTGTGTGCAGGGACCGTGTTCAATCTGTCCTGGAGGATGACCTCATGATGGATGTGGCTGTAAGTGTCTCCTTGGTCTGTTATCCTCTCCTTGATATATAAGCCCTTCGCCGTATCTCTCTTCCATTATTTGTAGTAATTATTTCTGTGGAGCAATGGGGTGAGGCACCGATGAGCCTTATAACTTCCTGTGCAGCTTGTGAGATCGTGACCAGCGTAAGTGTTGCGTGTGATTGGTGACGCCTCCGCGTCTTACAGGGTCCTAATGAGAGCGAGAAGCTGGTCATGGAGCAGCTCTTCCACAAGGACGCTTTGGTGCGGCAGAGTCAGGTTAGGTCACTTCCTGTGTATACCTTGACTTCCTGCTCTGATGTCAGCAGACTGTCCTCATTGACAGACAGTTTATTATTATTAATAATAATAATAATAATAATAATAATAATAATAATAATAATATTTCCCCCATGGCATAGCCATATAGAAAGCTCTATTTGTAAAACTGTCTTCCCCACATAAATAGTGTTTGCATTTGCCTGTATTTAGCATCCTGTCACCTAAGAAAGGCTCTGTGCCTCTGTATTTCATGTTCTGCTGAAGCTTGTTGTGGACTGGCTTGAGAGTATAGCCAAGGACGAAATTGGGGATTTTTCAGACAACATCGAGTTCTACGCTAAATCGGTTTACAGGTAAGTCGGGGAGGGGGGGGGGGGTGCTGTTTTATGAATGCTGTGGTTGTGTGGTAT
>JABFEA020000001.1:14424852-14435378 GCA_019775915.2 Cyphomyrus plagiostoma | reverse complement strand
TGTTGTTCTGGCCCCTTTTTTTCTACCCCCTGCCCCCCCCCCCCCCCCCCCCCAAATTTCAGTTTCAAAAACGCAGACATGAGAGTAACTTGACAGTTCAGCAGCTGTTTGGGACTCTGTGTCATTTATTTTGTTTCCAGAATGAATGCATGCTATTTTTTGGGTACTTTTTTGTTAATGTATAGTGGATTATGTAGTCAATAAAGAAATTAGTAATTTGTAACTTTGTGTTTCAGTGTCTTATTTGCAATGGTCTCCAAAAACCTGGTTGCAGTAAAAAATGAAGGTACTGTACTAAACTACTATTCACCATTTTAAATGACTCAATTCTAATTATTAACGAGAAAATATTGATCTTAAATTGTCCAGTCTTTTTTTTTTTTTCCCCTGAATTAACATACGCCCGTGTGTGTTTTGCACTAATGCCTGCTATTTGGATTTGCTAATGCTCTTGTGAAATGGTAGCTTTCCTGTCTAAATACCACAGCTTGACACACATTTTGTAATGACAGGTCCCCAGTCAGCCTTTACCGATCCCAGCAGTCAAAATGAATCAGACAGCGCATCACAAGTAAGTGTGCAGGCTGATATCCTTCCTCTGGTGTATCCATTTTCTTACCAACAGTTGTTGTATATATGGACATGAAGAGCATTCAAGCACTCCCTCTAAAGTCAGTTTGTTCCTCCAGCTACATGATTAATTTCTTCTTCAGGAAACGGACTTGCATTTAGCCACTCCTGGGAGGAGACGGAGATGGAGCAGCGACCCTGGTAGGGGAGCCCCTTTCTCTCTGCTATCTGAGCACCCTGGCAGCTTTATTTAATCGGAGCTTTTCAGTAGCCTGACTTGCTGTGCTGGTTTGAAGTTTGAACCTGGTACAGAGTGAAAGGGATTTTTAAGGGTTTCTCATTATGCTTCCAACTGCCCATGTATATATAACTGTTCAGACTACTTCTGTTGTGATATCAAAAATAATTAATAGTTGTCCTTTGTGAGTTTAAATAATAAACCTAGACTCTGCACATACCTTGTCGGTTCACATTTGACCATCTGTAACCACTGGGCCTTCTTTTTATGGTGCTACGGAAACCCAGATATGAGGCCATGTGGAACAACAAATCCTTTCCCTCCCAAGTGAATGGTGCCTTTCATAAGGACGTCTGTAGCTCTAAAGAACAGTGTGGTTTGGAGGGCAGTGCAGAAGTTGTTCAGATGATCACTCTGCATGCTGAGCTCCTTCAGGGGCTGATCGTTGACAAATAAGGGACTTGTTTGTGTGACAGATGTGCTACAGCAAGGCTACATTAGTCCTTTTCAGAATAAACCACATGGAGGGTCACAAACAGAAAAGTGCTTGGAGTCTTAAGTCCAGCTTAAGATGTGTGTAAATACTGGCTGATTAAGTTATGCTCAGGTCAAACAAAAGCCTCCCCTTCCTACCTTGGAATGATAACTTGTAGTTCTCAGTTGGGTATCTCTGTCAGTGTCTTAACCCAAGCATATGGAGTTCTGTTGATATGGGCAAGAGTTGAGTCTTGAACAAATTGCTGGGTATCATGTTGCAAGGAGAAATAACCAACTTGTTTGCCATTACTGCCTAGATGTTACATAATAGCTAGTAAATAAATACTACAAGATTCATTATTCTGGCACTTATGATTTTTCTGGAACAGTGCTATTTTCCGGAGTACAATCTGATGTTACAGTGTGACGTACAGAATGGCTTCTCATGTGTCCTGTCATTTCTCTAATCAGTATCAACACCTTGACTCTCTCCAGGAACCTCCACAGACGAGGAACACAGCCACAGAAAGAGGCACAAATCCGACAGCTTCTCGCTCACATTTGACGACAGCTTGTCGTGGTGTGTGATCGGCGGCCTTGGGAAGGAGCGGCGGGCCAGCGAGTCGTCAGAGTCTGATAGGAGTATGGTAAGACTCTTGTTGGCATCTCTACTGGTTTCCATTGAGTTAAACTGAGAAGTGAAAGGTGGTCCCCACTGAACTGTTTATTTGCTCTGTGTGTGTTACCACTGAGTGTGTCAGTACTCACCATCACAGTGACTGTACCTCTTCTTGGTTGGGTATTTCATGGGGGGTGACAGAGTAAAGGAGTCACCAGAGAGAATTTTATTTTTCATTTCATACATATGTTATGATAGATCTGACCTGCATTGCTACCCCCTTGTCAAAGCCCCAGTGTGAACAATGATTTACCATGCAGTGTGAGTGAGAGAGAGAATGTAGCATTACACTGTCTGTGAACATGGTGTCATACCATAATTATACATGTCACTCTGGGCAGGATGTCATACCATAATTAAACTCAGCTGGCCTTCCCTCCCCCATTTGTGTGCAGATCTTTGAAGACCGTGTTCACATGACTACCTCGTGTATAGGAACAACTTGCAGCGACTTGGTACTGAGCGAAAGCGAAGACTCCGGTTCAGATCACTTCAGTGTGGAGTTTGAGGTGGAGTCCATCAACTCTGACGCCTACAGCGAGAACGACGAGGCGTCGGACGCGTCAGGAGTAGACGAGGTTTCTGCTCGCATCCCTCGCTGGGTTAAGGGAGCCGTTCCGTTGTTGTGGCAGCCGGGCTCACTCTTCCCCACTCTCTCTCGCAGGTGTACGAGGTCATCTTTGAGGCAGAAGAGGAAGACTCCTTTGATGAGGATACTGAAATTTCAGAGGCAGTAGGTTGCTCTCTCATGCCTAGTTCTCCTCTTCTAGGTCTTAGTTCATGTACCTCCAAAAAATTACTGTATTTGTAGTATTTATCATTATCAAAAATATCTAGAGTAGATGGTCATTATAGTGGCTCATTTGGTGACACTGTAGTCTCACACCTCCAGGGTTGAGGGTTTGAATTCACACTCTTTGTGTAGGTTTTCTGTTCATAACCTGTGTATTTTAAGATTCAAAGATTGTATTGTCAATTGAGAGTTTATGTGCAAGACATACATAAGAACCGAAATGCTCTTTTTCGCTCACTGGTGTGCATACCCTCCAATTAGAACTAGACAGTTTAATCTAGATTACAAAATTAATTGAATTTCAGTAGACATCCTATATAAAAATACACATAAGACAAACCGACGAGGCAAGAGACACATTGACAAAAAAGGGCAGTTGTAACAAAATATGATTGCTACCAATTGCACAACATATGTCAAATTCAAATTAGCAGAGGAAAGGTATGAAATGTGAACAGTCCTTGAGACTATAGTGCAAAAAAATGGGGGGGGGGAAAGGTAGTCAGTGAATATATTACTGTCAGGGGGCAGAGTGGGGAGGTAATAGACAGAGTTCAGCATCCCGACAGCCTGGTGGGTGAAGCTGTTTGAGTCTTGTGGAGCCCGGAGGGGAGGAGGCTGAAGAGGGAGTGTAAAGGATGAGAGGAGTCATCAGCCATGCTGGTTGAGGCAGGTGTAGAAAATGTTCCTAAGGGAGGGCAGTGGGGCACCGATTATCTTGCTGGAACACTAGCCCTGTGATACCCTCATGTTTGAGATCAGAGATGTATCATTACAATGAATTGGTGTCTCTAAACTTCCCTTATTGTGTGTGGCCTGTGATGGACTGGTCTCTTGCTCACAGTGCCCCCTGCCTTGTGCATGATGGCATTACAGCTTTTTGGGATGTAATTTGAAACTTTTGAAGTTTGGGTGGGATGTTTGCAACAATGTAATGAGACCAGAGTGGCCTGGTTGTAACCGAACTGGACATCCTGTTTCAGGACTATTGGAAGTGCTCCAAGTGTGAGGAGCTCAACCCTCCCCTGCCTCGGCTCTGCCAGCGCTGCTGGACAGTGCGTGATCACTGGCTGCCCGAGTCGGACGCCGCAGGTGCCGACCGCAAGGCCCTGCCTCCGAAGCCCCCTGTGGCTGACGCCGAGGAGGGGCTGGACGTCCCCGATGGCAAGTTGCCGATTTCGCCCCCAAGTGTCGAACCCAAGGAGGAGGCGGCAGCGTCTGGGCCCCAGGAGAGCTGCTCGCAGCCCTCCACCTCGAGCGCCAGTGCCGGAAGCAGCCAGGAGGAGCCCCCCGAGCTGGAGCGCTTCAACAGCCTGGAGGCCTGTCTGCCGTCCAGCTGCCTGGAGCCCTGCGTCATCTGCCAGAGCCGCCCCAAGAACGGCTGCATCGTTCACGGCCGCACCGGCCATCTCATGTCCTGCTACACCTGCGCTAAGAAGCTGAAGAACCGCAACAAGCTGTGCCCTGTGTGCCGGGAGCCCATCCAGTCTGTGGTGTTAACCTACCTGAGCTGAAGCACCGCCCTCAGAGTTCACTCTAATTTAATAAATTTATATTGTGCTTTCATGGTAAAAGGGTTATATTTATTTAAAACTCTGTGTTTGGTGTTTAAACTGAGTGCATTAACAGCCAAAATTTTGTGGCTAAATTGCTTTGCTGCATGTCTGAGCTGAATTCTTCCTGTGTTCAGATTTTTGTCTTGCGAAGAAGTAAACGGAGAGAGCCGTATTTAAATAAATTACTGTTTTATTGTTAAGTTTACTGGAAAACAACAGTCATGTATTTTAGGCTTTTAAGGGACCAATGGCATAAAGAGTCTCTCACTCTTACTCATGTACCCCCAATGGCAGGAAGAGTCTCTCACTCTGTTACTCATGTACCCCCAATGGCAGGATGGGGTTTGAGGATTCCAGATATCTGCTCTCAAGTGGAGAAAGTGTGCCTGCAGTGCTTACTGGGTGCTGCAGCTGGCCTTGACTGAGATACCTCCGTCACGCTCTCGTTTGGCAGGATGGTGCTGCCTTTTCAGATGCTCCTCAGTAATATTGTGGGATGAGATTATTACTGAACCCAGTGCGCATACATCTGTACAGTGACTGCAATTGCCATTTGTAGTGAGTCCTTAGTGGGTAGAAGGTGCCCGGCCAAGATATTGTCATGGCTTGTTCAGGAGAAATGTTCACAGTGCCCTCTGAACTCCTGTGGCATGCTGTGCTGTCACTAAGCATCAAAACATATACATATATTTGCCCCCCCAGTCTTGAAATATTGACAGAAAAATGTCTTCCCCTTACTGACTAGGCCTGGTAAAATGTATTTAAGATATTATTGCTTTGTGATTTTCAAGTAGAGGAGATGCTTTTCAGGTAACAGGAATAAGTGTGAAAGGATAGCTGTTTTCTGTTGGTATGAATTCTATTCACAAGAAAGTTCTTGACACACTATATTTAATGCCTGCTGGAAGTGCCACCAAAAATGTCAGAGAATGATGTTTTACGTGTTTAATCAAACTTAATAAATGCACTATAACTCTAGATGTAGCCATCCATCAGCAATACGTCAAATGACTTGTCATAGCTAGTAGCTGCCGAACCTTTAAAGCAAAGCTGGCTGATTTACCATGCAACTGTAAGAAATGTGGTATACATTTTAAACATCATAATGTAGCAAAATGTTAATGGTATTAAGACGAATGTGCTTGTTTGTCAATATAGGTAAATGTACAAAGCGCTTGATCGCACTTCAGAGCAAATTTATTCTGTCCATTAGAGGGAGCCTTAGCCAATAGCAGTCGGTCTGCCTCACACCTCTGTCATTTATTTATTGCGGCCCCGACTGCGCTCCTGTGTCGGATCGGCGTTAATTGCGTTGATTATATTTGTTCAATGAGTTCAGGAGACACACAATGTTTTCTACAAACAGTTAATTTTTCGTTACCTTGTAACGAACACTGACAGTCTGTTGAAAGAGTAGGGTGTGAGTCAGGATGCTGAGTTCGTTTTGTCTGAACATCTCTGGCTTATGTCACGTATACACTGTTAGAAAACCTTTGAAGGTACAATTATTTCTCGCTGGAGTTGTACCCTTATAGGTCTGCCAAATGTACCTTTTAACTTACAGAAATAGACTCCGAGGAACATTTTTGTACTTTCGGGGGGCACATTAATGTGTGGCTACCAAGGCTGTACCCTTTTTTCTGACTGTTGAAATTGATTTAGCTTAAGAGCGAAGTGAAGTTATTAAAATTACTTGGTACTTTCTACGGAACTAAGCCCTGTTTTTCAGGGGGGTTTAATTTGTCGTAGCAACTGATAGGTTGTATATTTCTGTTATGTTTTCATTTACGACACTAAGAATGTAAAATATTTTATTTCTAGGCTTACGTATGTGATATTTAATTGCATTGATCACGTTGAATTTTGTAGTGCCTTAATACCGAAGTTTGCTGTCAATATACTAAATGACAGTTTGCTTTATGTAACTCATACGAAAGTGCAACAATATTTACAACGTATCGGTATATTAATTTGATTTGTTTAAAGGGAAAGACTTTTAACAACTAGTAAATTGAAAATCCCTAACTTGTTTTACTCATCCTGATGCAGCCGAGGTTATAAAAACAAATCGCTGCGTAGGCCGTCCTGTTAGTGAGACATAACTGCTCTGCAGATGCACTTAATCGAAAACCGGCACCTTACACACACACGAAATTTGTAGTGTGTGTGTGTTGTTTTTTTCCCATTGTAACCGCTCGGTAATATAAAATAAATTTGTCTTATCAGGGGCGTTGCTAGGGCTGTTTCCCGTGGCATTTAGCCCTCCCGCCATAGATGAACACTAACTTTTGTATAAATGGTGCGTTGTCATTTATTGTCGTTAAAATCAGACCGTTAGCCCAGTAAATGGCACACATTTCACCGGTTCTTTAGTGATGCTCCTGCTTGTCGTGGGTTAATTGTGTTGTTTATATAATTTATTTTAGGCTTTTGTTGGGCAATCACTTGTGTATATACAAATAGATGCAAATAAATGCTTTATGTTTATTACGTGTCTTGGGGATTCTTGGTAAAATTCAGCATGTGTGGATGTCAAAAACGATAGGGCTAAAATTGTGTCCCTGAGGATACTTTTTCCCAAAGACCATGTAACCCACTGTATCTATATGTCTTTTTGTTTTTTGGAGCAAATCGATAAGGATTTGTATTGGTATTCCAATACCAATGCAAGCAATAACACAAATTCCATTAGTAGACTTGTTGAGATGAATCACCACTAGAGGGCAATAAAAGCTAATGTAGTGCCGGTTTATTACAATGCATGGAGCCACACATTACTTCCCCAGCACTGACTGAAATGTTCAATGTCCACTTACTTCTTCTTTAGTGAGTTCATTACTTCAACAGAGAGAAAATACTGTATTAATAAGATTAACTAAAAAGAGTTTACATGACATTCATTTGGTTGAATTGTTTAGGCTCAAGTCAACAAAATGTTTTAAAATGTTAATGTCATTGTAAGATTATTAATATGACTACATTATTGACTACAACATCTTAATACTGTACAACTGATTATTTTGTGTTATGTGCCCAAAATCATATATGTTCAAAGTGAATTAGATATTTCAAGTTTATTAATGACCATAAACACACCCTCCAAGTTATGTGGGATTATCCTGTGAACAAGGAAAATGATGAAGATCAGAAAGAAAGAGTGAGAAAGGGATGGAGTGCCACAGCAGGTGACCTGGCCCCTACAATCCCCTGACGTGAAGCCCTATAGAGCTGCTTTGAGATTAATTGGATTGACAAGTAAGAGCAAAGTAGTTAACCTGTGCCCAGAATTTGTGAAAACACTTTCAGGAGTGTTGGAGAAGCATTCTAGGTGGCTACTTCTGGAAGCTTGTAGAAAGAATGCAGAGAGATTGCTGTCATCACAGCAAAAGGAGACTACTGTGTTTTGAAGAGTCTAAAATTTGGGATTTTCAACCTTGGTTGGTGCAATATTTCATGTTTTATTTAATTTTTACATTTATAATAAAGTGAATAATATGGCTAACACAGACAGAAAATGCATTATAAGCAGTTGTGCCCATTATTTTGACTGGTACTCTACATGCCAGTAAACATACTTCATAAATGCTAGTATGGGCTTTTGGACCTGTAATTAGTTGATATAAATGACTACAGGTATTTATGGTGAAAATGATTTATTCTTAAAGGCACGGAACGCTTTCCATTGGAACAACAACAAATAGTTTGTGAGGTGAGGTAGAATGGCTGAGGTTTGGCCTACTGAAAAGCTTAGGTTAGGTTAGGTTTCTTTGTGGATTATTGAATCCCTCCCTGTGCTCTGGAGCTGCCCTCTCGGTCTGTACTCAAGGTCAGAAAGAAATTAACTATGAAATATCAAGTTTTTTACCAGGATATTGCTCATGTTTTGTACTACAATCTGAAAGTGCATTTGGCATGGCAATGGTTGGTGTATTATAACTTACACAAACAGTATAAATTCATAATTTCCTGAATAAAAATGCCAATGTGTCTCATTACCGCACAGAAATAATTTGAGAGAAAGGATTTGCAAGAACAAAGCTCAATCTTGCCTAGAGAACATACAAACACTGCCTACAGAAGTCAATTGCCAGACTAGACTAGTAAATGATGAGGATAATGGTCTGTTCCTTAAACGTTGCGATCCCAGTGATTCTGCAAAAATGTAGCAATGAAAAGCAGTGCTGGTATGAGGGGGGAGCAGGAAGCTTTATACTGTGTCCCTGTAATCCACAGTGAGAGATACAGTGATCTCCAAGGGACACGAGGAGACTGACAGACAAAATAAAAATGACTATCTCCAGTTGTCTTTTAAATCTCTTCTTTTCTGTGATTTTTGTCAGAGGCACAGATTGCACACAGGTGCTGTCAAACGCATTTGAGACTTTGTAGAGATATTCTGCAGCTGCTGCTGACACCTCGGGTGTCACATACTCAGCTGGGAAGTGCTTCCCCAAACATTGTAGCTTCTCAGAAGTTACTCGCTGATCAGAGATTGTTCGCCAATATCCTCATTCCACGCTATAACACAGCCAGACAACTTGCTATGTCGTCTCACTAAGAACTATACTAATACACTTATAGTATAGTCATCAGTGGTAAAAGTTAAATTATGCTAAAATATATGAGGGGTGCCTCATGTGGTAGTTATAATGACACAATTGGGTGATTATGCAGAGTACACATCAAATGATAACCTTATTTAGCTATAAAAAATCTAAATTATATAGAATTACACATAATGGTAGCATGCACTGTTGGTGATTCAGATAAATATTTTTTTAGATAAACTAAAAATGTGTATATTTGAAAATATTTACAAAACAAAGCTAATGTTAAATAGCATCTATAAGAAATTAATAATTTAAAGATAGGTGTAGGTAAAAGTAATTTTATAAATAAACACTATCTGCTTAAAGTATTATAACTGAAAAGGATTTACAACAAACCATATATCAATAAGAAAATTAGAAACTGAAAGTTTAAAGTAGGCCTATACTATGGGAATCGGTAAGGAATATAAAATAATGTAATAAAAAAAGCAAAACTCTAGCAATTGTTTCTTTTTTGCCTTAGCTTTCTTCACAATAATCTGTTCTGTTGTGAATAATTGTGCTCCAAGTAGAATAATCCTTCAAATAAATACTTCCTTTTATGTTAGGATGATCTTAGTTGCCCAAAGATGAGTTTCCTTGTGCTTCCTTTTATGTTTGTGGGATCTTAGTTGCTCAAAGTTGAGTTACCTTGTACTTCCTTTTATGTTTGTGGCATCTTAGTTGCCCAAAGTTGAGTTACCTTGTGCTTCCTTTTATGTTTGAGGGATCTTAGTTGCCCAAAGTTGAGTTCCCTAGTGCTAGCCCATGATGGCCCTGTTTGATTCCTCTGTCAGCACACTGTCATGCTGTTGTTATTGCTGTAGCACTTCTGCACAGGCATGTGCTCAGTCAGACACCAGGGGGCCTGCAGATGGAAAGTGTGACATGCTGAAATTCACATTGCAAGGTTCAATGACCCCGACTCTCATGAAGATCTAGGTTCTTTCTGGTACTAGCGGTGTTATTCCTGGATGTCAATAATGCACTGAAAAGGAGGGGTGTCCCTGTTTAACACACTGGTAAAGTCATCCACTGGGGATCGTATAGATAGTTTCTTCATTGCTGCTCCTTCCAAACTTCTGTCCCACTGCCACTGCATGAAAGTTTAGCCATTTTTTAAACTAAAAAAAGCACTTTTACTATGCAAAAGAAAAACTATTAAAACAGTCCATTATAAAAGCTCAAGGGTCACGTGATCGTGTCATGTGACCAAGTCAGCAATATGATGGTGCTTCTCACAGAAGCAGTCTGCAGAGCAGCAGTGGCAGCAGGAGTGTGAGGGGTCTGTCCAAGAAGGCGCCCCTGTTGCTGAGGTCCATGTTGAGCAGAATCGGGCCACAGGTCTCCACCGGCTGCGTGCTTTGCAGGCTGCCGCTCCGCCCAGGGGTTATGAAGTTGTGCGTGAGTGCAGAGTACCTGTCCGGTCCGTACGGAATGGACAGGGTCTCAGTAAGGAGCTCCTCACCTGGAACTGTCACCTGTTCAGGAAGGAGGAAGGTTTGTATTAAATGTCAGTCCATTTGTCTCAAGTAACATGTAGAATCTGCAGGGCGCGCCCCCCCCCCCCCCGAGAGGGGGGAGGCGGGGGGGACCGGAGGGGGGGGAGACAGGAAGAGCCGGG
>JABFEA020000001.1:14400183-14412085 GCA_019775915.2 Cyphomyrus plagiostoma | reverse complement strand
ACCAAGACAAGACCGAGACCAAATAGAGTCGAGACCAAGACAAGACCGAGACCACAAAAAACTGGTCTTGAGACCGGCCTCAAGACCAAGACCAGTCTCGAGAACTACAGCACTAGTATGCAGTAGAGGTTGCGATTATATTGCAGGAAATTGAACTCAGAAAATGCCCCATTAAACGGGAACCAACGTTCTGTGGCTGTGCAAGGTTTAGTGTTTTTCAGATTCCAGCCTTCTGTTAGAATTTTAACTATGCACAGTAACTTTGCACGTGTGTCAATTTAAGGGGCAGTGAAAACTGAAAAGAAGCAGACGATGGCAACCTCTCTATGCATGTGTTTGCTGTTGCTGCCTTTAGGGGCTCTTAGAAGGCAGCTGTGCTGGTGGAGGCACCGTGTGGACCAGAGAGCATCCCCCCATTGCACACAGCCATGTAGGGTGCCACATGCTAGATTGGGATGGCCCAGTCTAGCATGGCTGCATAGCAGGCGGCAGCATAGCTCAGCGGGTAACACTGCGGCCCCTCAGCTGAAGGGCGGGTAGGGGTTTGGATGCACGTATTTCCTTCTTCTACTTAGAACCTGTAGCTAGCAGAGATTCTGTTTTTGTGTATGTGTGAGGGGATATATTTTACCTTATGGGGACACAGTTTCCTGGTCCCCATATTGGAAAACTCAATTTAATAAAGATCTGTGACTACAATGAAAAAACTAAAAATGCAAGAACTCTTGTATTTTGCTTGGTTACTTATGGTTATGATTAGGGTTGGGTAGGGGTTAAGGTTGTCATAGTTAGCGTTAGCATTTTTCCCATAGAAATGAATGAGCGATCCCCATAAAGATATGTTTACCAGATATGTGTGTGTGTGCATGTGTGTGTGTGTATGTTTGTGCCCGTGCATGTGTGTATAGTCATGTATACTGTATATAACCAAATGTCCCCACAATATGACAAAAACCTGTTATTTCGACCTTGTGGGGACATTTTTTTCGGTTCCCACAAGGGGAAACTCTCTTTAATAGAAATCTGTGACTGCAACCAAAACACAAAAATGCAAGAAGTCTTGCATGTTAAAAACTGTGCCTATTATGGTATATTAAAAAAATTGAAAAATGAAGCAGAGTTTTTTTAGATCTTTCCTGTGACACTGGAGCGACCTCAAAGCTGCCCCATGCAAAACTGGATAAAACCAGTGATGTTCTGTTTAATACCATATAGACAGTTTATAGGGACAGTGGGAGTTTCTTTTATGCAGGGCTCATTTTGCGCAAGTTTATTTTATGTTTAGAGTGGCTTTGTGCTTTACTGAAGGATCCAGAGAACAGGTGGAAATTGTCCAGAATGTGCTGGCAGTTTAAACATTTAACAAAGTGCGTTATGTAAAATGTGACTCTTGGGAAGGGTTTGATTGGTAATAATAATACAAGAGGCTTCATTTTGCCTGAAAAGGATCATCCGTCTTGTCACGCTGACAATGAGACATGTGAGAATCCTTAGGGCTGAATCCTTAGGGCTGAATCTTCGAAACCAAGCCTTGTGGCCACGTGAGCCATTCAATAACAGACGCAGAGACCGGGGGCCCCGAGGAAATGTCTTTGCCTTTGTCGTGTTGTTTTCCTGCCTCATTTTTAATCCAGAGCGGCTCTTTTGTGTCTCTGCAAATAAATGGATTGTGCGTCTAGCTCTCGGATGATCCTGGATGGATTACAGTAGTGGGTTCCTAGGGCAGCTGAACGTTCCTGCTTTTCCGGCTCTGGGATCTGATTGCCCCCCTCCTAGCCCTGCTGAGATGGCTGTATTTTGGTGCTGTTAGGCACTTAGCAGGAGTCCCTTCTGTTATGTTCATTTTATGAGGTTTCACTTGAGTACCTATAACTCTGAGGTCAGGAACAGCTTTCTCTAAATTTAACCCCTAACTGTGTATTTATACTTGGGTCCATCATACCCAGTACATTCCCATTGCACCAGGGCCACTCCGACCCCGTTAGCACCCCAACATTTGCAGACGGCATATCATATATCACTCAACTGTTTCTGCAAAAGATTGTTTTCATGAAAACCAGTCTGTTCGTAATGGAAACTTAAAAATGTATTACTCAGCCAATGCCCCCCCACCTCTGAAATGTACAGAGGTGCAAGTCACATTGTTTAGAGTTACAAATAGGCAATTTCCTTAATCACAAGCAGCCCTTTAACTGTGTACGTAAACTATGAGTATGTGGTCTATGTAAATTGCTTTGACAGGTTTTAGTATAGTTGGATACATAACTTGGGACATTTGAATCGTTTAAGATTATATATTGAGCTGAACATAGCAGAGAAGGTAGTGGGTATGGTTACTGGATTGTGGTTAAAAGATAGAGGTCCCTTAAGAACCTACCCTGCTGTGCCTCTAAAAGCAAATATATCTGAATTGCTCCACTTTAACACCCAGCTACATAAATAGGGAGGAAAGTGTCGGATTGTGAGGTTTATGCTTCGCTCTGGGTAATTCAGAAGCACGGCGAGAAGCTGGCAAACTCACCGGCCCTCTGAGTATACGCAGCTGCGGGTCGAGGCCTCGAAGCCGTCGGGGTTCATGGAGACCAGGATGTGCACACGGGTGCTATTGAGGAGCCGCGTGACCTGGGGGTCACTCAGGTAGCCCCGGGTCAGGTGATCGATCAGCTGGAGCAGGACCACACGCCCCACCACCTGTCACACACATCACAGATCAGAGCTACCAGAATCAGAACCCAATGCCACACAAACAAGACCAGTGGACATTTTGGTTGGCACAGCCTTTCGGAGAATACAATAAACACAAAACACAAGGTATGAGGTATGCGATAGCAGGGCATTAGTTTGTGCAAATCGAGTAGTGCATTGCAGGACTTTAACACAGGCATAATACAGTTAAACTACGGCTTTAAAAAAAAACATTTTTTTTTTGGCCCAGAGATATCAGGTGGGTGCTGCTTGTTATTATATAACCGCACAGGTAGTTGCAGTAGCCTAATAACAGTTTCATATTAATGCACAGAAGTGTCACAGTGTGACTTTTTACTTCTACAGTAGTAGGTCATTTGCAGTTGCATCGATTTCTTTTAGGAATTCTCTTAAAACCCTTAAAAGCATATTGTAAGGAGGGAAGATATTAGTCAATACTTGCAATGTCCTGTAAGACTCTATTCTTCCTCTGGAAAAATACCCAGACCTAATAACAAAATTTTGACATTTGGCGCTCACATATTGAATTGCTTCCAAAGGGCCCCAGTATTTCTCATCTTCAGATATCTAGATGGGTTCTTGAGAGGTTAGCTTTCACTGACAGCCCACATAGTCAGAGGGCTAATCACTTAGCTGCTTCCTGCTCTCTATTTAGAGCTGCTAGACTCAGCTATTTGCACTGTTGAGGATGGGATGGAGCATTTCACCTAATTCACAGACACCTGCAAGATCATGGTGAAAAGCCATCTACTTACCTTCATTGGCTGCAGCTGGTACTAAACTTAGCTGTAAAGAGGGGAGGGGGTGGCAACTGAAGAAGTAGACAGTTACCTTAAGCAGTTGTGCAGGGAATGTTGGGAAAATGCAACTCAAACCAAAGAAAATCTGCCCACCATCGTTCTCATACCTCTTGCTTAAGCTATGCACTGAAGAAGATTGATAAGCTGCAAAAGCTAGCTGTATGCAGGAACACATTAGTACCAGATTGCAAGTTCAGCTTCATTCCCGGAGCACATGTGCCTGCATGGTGTCAAAGCAGGGGCCAGGGTCAAACCTTAGTATTACTGAGGAAGCAGATAGCTAGCCTGCAGAGTCGATTACCTTCTGTCATAGCACAGAAGAAGACAAAGGAATCTAAAAACAAGGGGACTTCAGGAAAATTTCAGAGCAGTGCTTGAAAATCGGGTAGAGCAAATGCAAACACGTTAAGACAAAACAAACAAGTGACCCAGACTGTGATGTTGATCTTACTGTAGGGATGATGGGCACGTAGCTGCTGTTTGCCCTATTCCTGCAGACCCTGATCTAGGGACTAAAAAGAGGAAACAGCTGGAAGAAAGACAGCATGTGCAGGAAGAGCAAAACTATCCTGGCTCATGTTTAAACTAGATTTAGTCCTTGTTTTGGGGACCTGAATGGAGTCAGCAAAGTCCCATAGGTGTTATGGGCAAGAGCAAAGCTCAGCAATGTGCCAGTCTAGAATATAGAAATAAAACACACCTGTTCAAGCTTCCTAAAGCATTGATAGGTACCAAGAACCCAAGTGACCATTAAAGGTGTTGCTTCATTGACTTCCCCAAGCAGTGACACTATAATAAGCTACCATTTGTGATCGATAATGGATCTGACCCCGATAGATAGAATATGTGCATTGTCCCATAGTGAATCTGCTACCCAGCCCACAAGCTGGAGTTTTTGGTGCTCAAGTGGTCAGTGACTAAAAAATCTTATCTTCAATCACTTCCATGTTGTTACTGATAGCGATCCCCTGACGTGTACAGTGACCTCGGCAAAACTGGATGTGACCAGTTACAGATGACTGACAGTGCTATCTGCATTCACATTCATGTTTCTGTACTGCCCGAAGAAGCAAAATGCTGAATTTCCCACATGCCTCTCTAAACCAGCAAGTACTGATGCAGTACAGAAATCGGCGGTGCAAGCTTTTTGTATGAGGCAGCTTGTATACAATGTTAGCCATGGTGACTAGAGTTGTGCTGATGGTATTGGCCTAATTAAATCTCTTTCCATATCTGCTGATTCTGTGCCAGACAACTATGGACAGGAAGATCAATTTGAAATATTGCCAGTTATCCCCCACAGAGCCAGAGCTGACAAAAAACACTGAGCTAACCATTGTATAAATCATGTTATCCCACAAATTAAGAATGAAGAGAAACCACCTCATACTTTGAAAAGTGAACTCCCTGATCTACAAGACAGCTACAAATAATACTGACAAAACAGTGAACAAGAATGAAACAAGCTACTGCATGCAACTGTCTCAGATTTGGAAGCCAGTGGCCGAGCACTGTAACGGTTCATGTAACGGTGCAACAAGCAGGGACCCTTCTAGTCTATATGGTCAAACCTGAAACCAAGGATGGTCTTTTAAGGACACTGCTTAGGGACTTACTACTTCCATGTGGATACTTACACTTACCTACAGAAGAAAGCAACAAGCTTATCCAGCAGCCAGTAAGGAGCAGGCCAGGAACCTGCTTGAATCCCTTGGCAGATGTAGATCACTTCTTAGAGAAGGAGGATGAAATCATGCCGGTCCACTGGTATAGTGAACCTCCAAATTGACTGGTTTCCAGATTTTCAGCAGTCAAGAAGAGTCCATTGCAGTCTCATCCATCTATGCCTACACTGCAGGATATTCAGTATACTGAACCTCCAGGCAGTTGTCCTGTCGAGAGTCCCAGGATGTTGATTGAGCTCCAGAGGTTGATAAATTACCTGGCATGGTTGATCATGCTCCTAATAGTCTCTTCATGGGGTGACACTGAGTATTTACTTACCGATAGAGTTATACCAGCTGGAAGTGTACATAAATACCCGTGACTGAAAATGACCATCCTAGCACACAAAGTGAACAAACCCCAGTCACTTCAGATCTGGTCAATAACATTAATGGGATATGCTGGGACAGGCAAGAATGTGGTTCTGTCAGGAGGTCAACCAGAGATAGAGAACCTCCTCCAGTATGTTAGACTTGGCAACCTCTTGATAACTGTGATGCAGCCTCTTTGTCATGGTTTTGCCACAGCTTTTGATGCTGCCTTAAATGAGAATGAGAGCTCTTTGTATTCCCTGGTTTTGTCCACTCAGAGTCATCACTCAACCAGTGCCATGCAACGTGATGTGCATGAGCTCGGGGGGGAGGGGCAGGTACTGTGATGCCATGACCACTGCCATGAGAATAGAGTCACGCATTAAACCAGGTCGACCCAACCCAGCAGGGCAGTGACCGTGGAAGGTGTAAATGTTTCACTTCTCATCTGTCTTTGGCAGGTGTTTTTTCAGCTGTCCATGTTCCCCTTCATCAAGATCTCCTTCCAATATTGTCCCAACCCAACTAGGGCACATTTTCCTCTTAACGTTACTAATGGCATAAATTTCCCTTGACTAGTAGGCTCGTGTCAGGCCATGTTAAACAGCACCCACGGGGGTCAGGACAGTATGACATTTTCAAACCTGGGTCTAGGCACACAGGGTGAAGTTTCCCTCCAAGACATGGCCTGGCATAATTTAGGGTGAAAATGTAAAACAGATCTGGCAAAGACTAGCTTCAGAGTTTTATGTTACACTGCTTATGACTTAGCGGCCCATACTGTGAGCATTCTATTACTCCTTACGCTTCTCATCATTTAATGATCATTCAAGACATGCATCAACAGCATTAGTCCCACACTAGTAACCTCCACTCTTACATGGGATTATTTGTTCATTTTCTAAGGGCGCTGCATGCTTATTCATGGATGAACAAGAAGGTAGCGCTGCAGATTGTCCAGAAACTTGCCCATGGATAGTCCTGAAGAAGGAGGGACAGGAAAGCATGTAAATTCTAAAAGATTAATGAGCCTGAGGACACCCATAGGGTCTGGTGACAGGTGACGGACGCACTCAGGCACTCAGGCTTCCTGGAACAGGTTACTGGATATCCAAGCAAACCACAGACACCTGGAGATAATTACACAGACCCTGGAGCTTTGGCATTAATGCTTATGCTCTTCCAGACCAGATTAACTTTTTTTTCTAACAGATAAACACACAGTTGTGCTCTATAACTTTATTACTACTTATTATTATTATTACTATAACCAAATAAACCAAAGTCACAGGGTGTAAAGGCTTTACAAGAGTCATCTCAAAAACAGCCACTCATTTAATATGTCGTCCTTCTTTCCATTTGTACTTTGGGAAACGCCTTCACCTTGAGTATAGCAGTTGGCACGCATAGCAGAGAAGTTGACTGAGACTGTGATGGCATCAAATTCATGATGCTTCCCGAAAGGCACCCCCACATGCCTCTCCCATGAGTTTAACAATCTGATTCCCAGGGTTCGTGGCTCTTCCATCGCTCGCTGGTTGCCTGACCCTCCTCTGCGGCTCATGGCCCCCCACGAACCAGCACGTGTGACCGTCACACATCATAATGGTGACCCAGGAGACAAGGTCCTTGAGTACAGCTGGTCCTTTTTCATATTCCAGAGCAAACAGAAGGGGCAACAAAGGTGCCATGAAAACAAGTGAAAGGATCCCCCTAACTGCTTTCTCCACGGCGGGTCACACTTGGGTGCCTCCTCACTGTGGCCCCGGAGGCTGCAGACTGTAAACTTCTTTGTGCTCAGGCTCCCTTCTCCAAGACAACTATGTTTTCCCCCAAATGGATAAATGGAAAGCTGTTTAAGGCCATCTCCACTGTGGTCCTGCCTTCCAATTATATTGAAGTCTGGGGTGACCTAAACTCTCAAGATGCTTGGTTGACTCTTTTTTTCAACCTGCATCCCTGAATCCACTGGTTTGATTCTCAGTGTCAGTGTGGTTGTGTGGGTGAATAAAAGATGGGAAATTGATAGTTTACATCAATATGAAGGCAATATGAATGGAAATTAAGCATTTGCATTTTCATTAAAATGCAGGGCCTCAAATGAGTACGATAAACAAATCACATCTGTATATTAAATCACTTCCCATCCATCTATGCTCATCGGTTTCAACCAGGGAAACAATGGACTTGCACATTGACATAAGGATTATTGCACCTTAATATGCATTCAGTGTAGTGAGTCTGGAGAATTTCAAGAACAAATGATCCAACTTTGTGACTGGAAACTGGAAATTGAAACAACAGAAAGCGACGTACAAAAAACACCCGTTAGATACTCAAGGCGATATTTCCTCACCTAAAAACTGTAGGTGTGAGACTCATTAGACCTATTTATTATGCAAAATACATGTCTATAGTGCTCTGTCCCTCCTGGCCAAACACATTCAGCTTGTGATAATGAGCTTTACCTCATTGCCATGCATGTTTCCGATGTATTTGAACTCCGGGATCCCGATCGTGTGCTCTGTGGGAGATTTACCGAGGACCAGAACCCAGAGATCTCTTCCTGAAATAAAAGAAAGAAGTACACAGTTCATAAACATTGACTATATTTTTAAAATGTGACCAGTTGAGATCTAAGTGTCGTAGTTAAAGAATACCAACATAACCACAGAACAAAGCAGGTTTAAGTGTTTTTCTGCCATAAATGATTAATAATGGGTGAAGAGGAAAAAGCCTAACTACTAGTCATGTGTCCTATTGCTCAAAACGTATGCTCGGTACTCCCATGGTTAACCAGACTGAAATCAACAGTGCATAACAAGCCTTGCAATGGCACTGATGCACAAATATAACCTGACCATCATCCTACAATGGAAATTAAAGCATGATGCTGGCCTTTGATGGTTAGCCTTTGATGTTTTGCATAAATACATGGCTTTCACCAGTCTTCTGATCGCTTGGAGGGACTGATGACACACAGTGTGCTGAGTTGGACAGAAGATGAACTCAGCAGGTGGTTGAGGATTAACAGAAATTAACACTCTATGTCATTTGCTTTGACAGGGATAGGTGCCCAGGGAGATTAAGAAAATGCTGAATGCCATTGTCTTATGATGCCTTGTGATCCTGGAATCTTTGGAGACACCTTGGACTTCCTGGTTCAGTTAAAGGAAGTAGATACATCAGGTCTGTAAGAGAGACATGTGTTTGACAGTCACTGTCTAACATGCGGCAATGCTGTATTGCTATAAATACCACATTTTATCTGCATTTGTTGGGAAGCAAAGGAATTCATCTTGGCCAAGGTTCAATCAGCTAATTGACTATAGCTAATTTCAAGCCGTTGCTGGGACAGCTGTCCCCTCAGCCCCCGTGTCTGCCTGGATTGGTCACAATAGAAATTGAGATGCAATTTACTGGGCTGCCCATGGAGACTCCTGATATTTTTCTCTCCAGAGGTTGACACATTGTGTAGACGAGCGCATTAGCATCTGAATCTTTTCAGATTGAAATTCGAGAGGGAGACCTGGCAACCAAGCCGCATCTCAATACCAGCTTTGTGTCTTCCCGCCTGCACAGTACAGTACCTTAAACCAGAGCAAGTCTCCACAGAACTTTTGAAAGGCAGTGAGGAAAGACAATGGATGACAGGCTAGCGGCTTGGTGGGTTACAGTGCACTGTCATTCACATGCGGTCTGCACAGTGCATGTCTGCTCCTGCCTACTCCTGTTGCGTTACGCCAACCTAAATCCAGTTAGTTTGGTCCTTTGATGAATGCTTGGTATTAGCTGGTTAGTCTACTGGGATACTGCACTGTTCATTAGCCAAATGTCTGGAGGACTTTTAGCTAAGTGTGGAAGACTTCACTGATTTTACTTTTAGATCAGAGATGAAGAGTCCTTTCAGTTGACTATACTTCAGGACAATGCTACCTGAATAAAACAGACCTTGCAGACTATGTGGATGTTATGGCAGACTAAGTGAAAACCTCAGCGCAGCCTCACAGGTAGCTCATCTGTCCCAGAAAACCTGGGCCACACCAAGGAGTTTACACTTCTGTGTTATAAAGCAGTAGCATAATTTTAGAAACTGAAAATGAAACATCACTGTTCTGTAGCTGGCGTTGGGATCTGATATGACTGCATGCTTCTACTGAGGGAATAATTCTATAAGGCTGTAACTAAATTGAAACAAGAACGGACTGGCGCCGGCAGGGGTGGGTAATCTCAGCGGGACCGATAGAGGGGGCAGACAGACAACGTAAGCGGCCCTTACTTATCTGTAGCCTTCCACAAGGACAAGTACTAACCAACTAACTAGGGCAAACGGTGAACATGTGGTTGCCACAGAGATGGAAGGTACTGAGAGAGGGGGGAGATGCCCAAAAGGGCTATAAGAGGGACAGAGCTGATACATATGGTTGAGCCTCTTCCTGTACATGCTGAATGTATGTCAGACAGACGCTCCCAGCTTGCAACCTGTTACAGAATAAACCCGTGGCATGCAACTACTCCCCGTCTCAGCTGTGAATCTCTTCTCATCAACGGACCTGATGGAGTACAACTCCAACACTACACTTCTAACTTGTCCAAAATAGTTTAGACTTGGATCAAGCCCTAGAAAATTCCAAGGAAAAAGTGTATAATACTGTACGGCAACAACAGGGATTATTTTGTTAATGGGTGCTTCTGGGGTATGATTAGTAAATATTACAAGGTATAACATCTAAAATTTCCAGCGGGCCAGTATTGCTGTAATTACAGACCAGGCTGCAACTGTAGAAACATCACAGCATCCAGGTTAAGCAAGCCTCAGTACAGCCTTGGGGTGTCTTTTGGGTGGTGGTGGGGGGTTGGAGAGGGGGGAGACTAATGTCTGAGCCGAGATTACTATCAGCTGTTGTGTCTAAATGTAACATTAGATGACTTTTATCCGTCTCATAACAAATCTGATCTAATCTTCTGTGCGACACCCCCCTCCTTAACAAATGATGGGGTACAGATTTTCCGCCCCTGTGCTGAAATTCACAGTGTTTGGTATGGTCTCATAGCCTCTGAATTCCATCGAGAAGCTTCTCAGGTCTTTGTCAGCCTAATCCTCAGCAAAGGCAGGACACCACAGCTATGTCGGTCAGTTATAAGCTTAAAGCACAGCCTAGAGAAGCCTACTCAGTTCCACATGTTTATGAATGCCTTTGAGTTTCATGTTGGGCGCCCCTAGCTACAAATCTCTAAATTATATCTGAGAAACAAAAATGATCTGCTGAGCTTAGTAGGGCAATTTCATAAATATGTCAAATCCGCAGTCAGCAGAGGCAGCTATAATTCCTCCACAGGGTGGGAATCATTGACATTGACCTGCTGCCCCGAGGTATATCCCAGCCCCAACAGGACTCTTCAAAATGATCTGACAATTTGGCTCCCCTCAAGTATTTGGTCGTTTTTCTCTTGCCGAGGAACAGGCGATGCGCAGTGGCCTCTATGGAGTTTTAACTGTTTGTTTTGCTTCACATTGCGGGGGGAAGCGGCTTCCTCCACAGACCTCACAAAAGCCACAGTCACCAGAGGAGTGGGGATCGCAGCTGGCCTGCGGCTCACATCTCTGAAGGCCTCCACCTAAATGCTGAGTATTGTGCCCTTTCGGAAGCGGAGACCTGGTGCTTCAGAGTAATGCTAAAACACACCGATGACGAGAAGACTGGTTGCAGTCTCTCTGCGTTGACACTGAACATAAATCTTACTTGCAGAATATGGAAGAAATGAGGCTGACAAAATGTAATGGATGAAGCATTTCATGCCTGAGCAGACACCCCGTTTAGGCTATAAATAATTCCAATTATACACTTTACTTAATGAAAAACTTTAGTAAATCCTTCAAATTAATGGCCAATTTTATTAATAATAATAATAATAATAATAATAATAATAATAATAATAATAATAATCTAAAGCATCACATGCATTCTTACCTTCCACTGATTTTCCAATGCTGTGTAGGTGTGTAAATGAAGAATAATTTCTGTGGACTGCTTTCAGGAAGTCTTCCACTTCAGTGGTGTTGTGATACCGAAATTCCAAGCCGTAGCACAGAGCAAAGTTTAGCAGGCCCAAGAAAAGCATCAGATTAGACATCGTCCGCAACAGTGACAGCCAGGACCTGGAACATATTAAGTTATTAATAACCAAGGGTGGTACAGAGGCTTACTCCTCCAGAGGTGAGGCTCGGTACCCCCCGCTCTGCTCTCTGTGTGGGGCTGTTCACATGCTTAATTTCCCATAGTGGGTACATGTACCTCTGCCTCTACCAGGAGATGGCTCGACGTGGGGGGGGGGGGGGGGGGGGGGGGGGGGGGGGGG
>JABFEA020000001.1:14375791-14390589 GCA_019775915.2 Cyphomyrus plagiostoma | reverse complement strand
AGGCAGTTCTGAAGGCAAAAGGGGGTCAAACACCATATTAGTATGGTGTTCCTAATAATCCTTTAGGTGAGTGTACAGTGTATGTTTGTGTATGTGACAAACAAAATTTGAAACTTCAACTAAGTGCAACAAGAGGGACAACATAAAGTTATGCATTTGTCTCTGCTATTTGCCTTGTAGTAAAACGCTCTGAGACAATAAAGTAATACTGATCAAATACTGCAATGCCCAAGAGAAGTGACCAGCATCTCAAAATGTTCTCAAATTTTAGACTCTTCAAAATACCCTGCTTTTCCTTCAATGACAGCATTGCAGACTCATTCAACCAGCTTCCAGATGTAGCCATCTGGATTGCATCTCCAACAGTCCAGAAGCAGTTTCTACAAGTTCTGGTCACAAGTTGGCTACATTGTTCTTTCTCGACCAAACTCATCCCAAAGAGGTCATAAAAGCTTTAGGTTGGGGGATAATGGGGACATCATCTGTCACAACTCTTTCCTTGTTTACAGGATAATACTTACATCACAACTGTAATGTACATGGTTAAAATGACAATAAAAAGGCACTTGACTTGATAACCATCTTTATGAAACGCACACACACATAAACATTTACTGTGTGCAGACTTTTGACTTGTACTGTATCTTTAGACTAATATACTAAATAAGTATGAAGCTCATCATTAACCAATCAAAAAGACATTTGTAATCTGTTTTTCATTCACATTTGATGGCTTAGCCAAGAGATTCATCCAAAGCCTATTTTTACTCGCTTACACAGCCATATATTTTACTGGGGCTGCTCGCAGGAGACTACAGCAGACCTCTTCCAGGGATTTGGAGCAGTACTATTTGGGTTACAAATCTACGTTTTTATCTCCACCATCCTGCTTTTCCCAAGTCAAACTTCAAAAAGGAACAGAATAACTAGACAGAAAACAACTGGTTATCTTCTTTTCTGCAGGAGGAGGAATGTTTACATCGGCATTTAAAAGCTATACAACTTAATTTCTCACAAGTGTTATAGTTTTTGTTCTAGTACATAAGTATCTCTGTTTTTCACTATCTCTCCTGAACCGTTTTGGTAATGACCTATATGACCTATTTGCTTGAGATAGGTGTCTTCCATCTTCCAAGTGCTTTATCTGACTTCTGTACAAACCTGCTTAAGAAAACAGGACAGGGTGACATATATCGCTCAGGGGCAGGTTGACCTGATTTGTCGGATTTCCTTCCGTTTCTCTCGTTTGAATGTTGTGAAATCTATCACCTATTTAAATCCCTTTTAAAAACGCTTATTGTAACGGAACTTAAACCCGCCGCTCTTTCCACCGCCATCTTACGTCCCTGTAAAGTAGCCGCCGCTTCGGACGGATGTGACGCTCGCTGTTTTCCTGCTGACTGGTTTTTTTTTTGTAGTTGTGTAGGAGGAGGTAGAGTGGAAAATGGCCGACGGTGTGGATCATATTGATATTTATGCGGATGTGGAAGAGGAGTTTAATCAGGTAATATGTGTATGGTACCTTTTGTGTATCCCTTGTGCATGAAAAATAAACCGGCATTATGTAGACTATGTAAATAATTCACGGAGGGGTCTGCGTTTTTGTTTGGAATCTCGATGAGTATGTATGTCGATTACAGCTAAATCGACGTTGCAGGCGTAGTTGGTTGTTTTCGGGTTTTCTCGGTAATACCGCTTGAGCTTAGGGAGAGCTCATCATAAGAAACGTGGGGTTCTCCGGACGGCGCTACCTATGACAAAGCGGCGCATAAAAAGTGCACAGAGCCGTTCGGTCAAGCCGCGTCGCCCATTGTTTGTGTTGCGGGGCTCAGTGCGTGATGCGCGGCCTGCACGCGCACCCTCTTTCCCAGGCTGCGCACGGCTGTCTGGGACCACGCACCTCACTGGCGCCAAACGGGGCTCGTGCCATTGGATCGTGAAGGCTGGTCTTTACAGCTACAGTGCGTTTATATTCGGACAAGTTCAGTTATTACAGTAAAATAAGTTACACGTCGCTTTTAGTGGTGCGTGGCTATCAGCAGAGTATGCGGCGGCCGCGCTCGCTCGAGGATTATTTTTTCCTGTTGAAGTTCATGGACTTATTCTGGTCTTCGGTTGACATGCTACCATGGACGTCCCAACATTTAATTCGCTTGGCCACTTAGGAAGGTTTTTAAATGGCACTTCCCGAAATAACCACATAACTAATGACGTGACCATGCTGTGTTTTTTCCTAGTCAAAGTAGCGCTTCGTCATGTTTTCCCCCACATTTTTACTTTAGTGTAAAAAATATTTCAGATTGAGAATTACCTATTAAAGCGGAATGTTTTGTTTTACTTAAAGATTTAAGTGTGCTGTTTTTGGTTTAACTTACCAGAGAAGTAAATATTTGCTTCCACTATTGTAAATTAGTATGAAATGTGAACTCCTTTATTTTTATAAGCTTATTGATGGAACAGTGATTTTAAAAAAATCTCTCTTCACTACTGAACATCTAAGATATGTGTGGTAGCAAGCTTGAATTCACCATGAGTCTCTAGTGTCAGAATGGAGGGGGGCACTTCTCCAAATAACAGAAGTTTTGCAGTTCTTTCTCATTCTGTTTTACCTTTTCAATGACTGAATGGGTTGGGTTTCTGTTATACCATTGGCCGTAATAAAAGCAAAGGTACAGGTGTCATTTTGTTTACCATCTATTCTTGTCACTTAATTTCTGATGAATTTCTCTTTGATTATATTTTGTTTACTTCTGATGATTAGTTGCTACTTTGTGTATTATTTGTGTACCATGTTGGACAAAGTGGATGCAATTGGGGCATTGTGTAGCTCAGCTGGTTTAGAATATCTGCCCTTATCCAGCAGGTTGTGGGTTCAAATACCATGGCCTCCAGGCCCTTAAACCCACCTTTGCTAAGGGTGCTAGCTAACCCTGCTGTTGAATAAATGTAATGTAGTGCAATTGTGTCTTTGGAGCTACTCTTCTTTTCCCCATCATGCATATGTACTGATATGTGTAAATAACATGGATAACCACAGACATGACCGCATTACATTCCATATATATAATGCTCCATGTTCTGGCTTTGGAGCTTTGACTGTTCATTGAGAGTTATCTAGATCACAGGGTAGAATGCCATTGAGGTGGGACTGCAGTGTCTGTGCCTGCCATCCAGCACTTAAATTGTATTCCAATTATTTACCTGTGATCGATGCCCCCTCCCCAGCCTTAGTCGACGTTGCTATGCAGTTATGATTATCTACTTATTTCCAATGTATTTATCAAATAAAAAATGTTCACTCAAACAGAGCTTTGTCTACTTAAGGCATGAGGGGTCATCTCACCCTGGAACAATTCTAATGCATGTCTCTGAAGAGTGCTGTTCCTTTGGTTTTAGCAGGAAGCAGAGTACAATGTTCACGAACAGATAGACCTATACGACGATGTCATCTCCCCGTCTGCCAACAACGGCGATGCTCCGGAAGACCGGGACTACCTAGACAACCTACCCCCAACTGTGGGGGGTGAAGGGGGAAAGGGCCCCCCTCCTAATGTGGTCTATACTTACACTGGGAAGAGAATTGCGCTATACATTGGAAACCTCACATGGGTAGGATTTTATTCCACACAGCACTGTATTGTCTATCCTCTGGTAGGGTATTTTGATATCAACGGCTCTTGTCTTCTGTTGTAGTGGACAACTGATGAAGATTTGACTGATGCCATTCGTTCAGTGGGGATAAATGATTTGCTGGAGATTAAGTTTTTTGAAAACCGAGCTAATGGGCAGTCTAAAGGGTAATTCTACTTCCTTTTTATGGCAGGCTTGGAAAGTGTGAATCTGAATGTGTTGGAGGCTGGGTAACCTTCATGGGTGTGTCAGGTTTAGGAGCAGAATCTGACCTTTTCCAGCTTTCACAGCTTTCTCTGAAAGATTCCAGGTGGACTCGCCTTTCCTGCAGAGGGTCTACAACACTTGTAGGTCTGATGTAATTTCTGTTCACCTCTTCCTTAGGTTTGCTCTAGTCTGTGTGGGATCCGAGGCCTCCTCAAGGAAACTGATGGACTTGCTGTCCAAACGAGAGCTCCACGGGCAGAATCCCATTGTCACACCTTGCAACAAACAGACCCTCAGCCAGTTTGAGATGCAGTCTCGGAAAAGTATGTTTGTAACTGACCAAGGGTATATGATGCTGCTGGAGCTTCTTAGTTCGGGAACCCCTGGTGTGTGGTGTTTAAAATTAGGCGCTTTCCCACCACAGGTACTTTTCAGGAAACGGGAACTTCTGTCGCTTTCCCACTGCTGGGGACTCTGCTTGATTGTTGTTGCTCTGAGGTAGTTCCTGAACCTTTTTTTAAATCCCTACTCCAGAGAAGGTAATTTTCCCTTGACAAAAAACTACTTGCTGGAACTTGTAGCTGATTGAATGACCACAAGCACTGGCACTAACGTGGAAGTGCTGAGAAAACAGTAGTAGTAGAGCAAAAATCGAGCAGGTGGAATTATTTTTGTATCTCAGATTAAATGCATTAAGGAATACCTCTCCATATTTCTGCCAGCTGACATACTTCTGCATAATATATCTGCTGCTGGCAGTAAAACTTGCCAGTGCTAATTAGCAGAATAATGTTACATTGTTATGTATTCTGTGGAAAATGAAAGATCAATCTGCTGGCCAGATTTAACAATGAATTATAAACGTGGAAAATTGAAACTGCAATTTTGTTTTTACTCGTTTTTCAATTTAAATAAATTGCTATTTGTCCTGTATTTTTGAACCACCCAATAATCAATCCCCCCAATAACTAACAAAATGACTTGTTCGTCCTCCATTGTTTTTGGGTGCCGATTTAATTTTGCATGAAATAAACTGTGAAACTTGAGCTATGAGCTTTTTGCGTCCCTCATGTTGATTTTACGATAAAGGTCACAGATCCTGTTGTGCAGTGGGAAAGCGACACATGAAAGTGGCCAGGAGCTGCAACAAATGGTTCAAGTCAAGACAGCCCAGGAACTAGGCTCCTGAACTTTGCTGGGAAAGCGCCTTTAGCATTAGTCTCGCTCTCTGTCCCTCTGGGTGTGCTCTGCTGAAATCGATGGGATGTTCATTGAAATTAACAACTTGCTCCTTGACGTATCCAGGTACGCAGTCAGGGCAGATGTCCGGAGAGGGTAAGGCTGGCCCCCCAGGTATAGGCCCCCGTGGTGGATTTCCCCTGAGCAGAGGCCGGGGGCGCTTCCCCGGCATGCCTGGCCCGGGTGGAGACCGCTTCCCTGGGCCGGTGGGTCCCGGAGGGCCTCCCCCGCATTTTCCAGGTAACTCTGCCCCCCAGCTCTGTCTTGTGAGTGTCCTGTACTGCTTGCTAGTACCAGGCATTCGTTATCTGCACTTTCCTCAAATACATTTTGGAGACTATCTTTGGGATGGGATGGGGATGTTTGCCAGGGTATTGACAGCCTGCCCATGTTTTGTGGTGATTTTTTTTTTTTTTTTTGCTTGGCCGTTCAAGTAAAATGGTAGTTGACTGCAGTTGATTCTGTTGTGCTTTGTGATGACGTCTTCTGTCTCGTAGGCATAAAAGCTGACATCTGTTGCAAATTAATTTTAGTTGCTTTCAGCAAGAGCGGGATCTGATCTAGTAACCCAGAGCTGAAATGCCTCATTTGCTGTTGCCGGGGCATCATTAAATCTGATACTCTTTACCCCCCGTGTTGTCCCAGGTGTGTCTGAGGCTGGCACCATTCAGGCCACCCGGAAGGACTCTGATGGAATGGTGACACACTTAAGCAAAGCGTGAAACTTCCTGTCACCTTTCATTGGCCGATGAGAACCTTTGGTGTTGGGGTATTGGATTGTAGGACTAGCAGCATGTGCTGAATGTTCCCTTCCTGATGCTGAGGCTGCCCCTCAGTGCCCGTCCTGCCCCCTGCAGACCACTTCTTATGAATTCCTTCAGTTTATTGCTCTATTAAAAAAATGTTTAAAAGTGACGTGACTCTCAACAAATGCAAGATGTACCTTCCCTTGTTAGAGGTTTATGCGGCTTGTCCGTTTGAAAGCGTGTGGAATTGATCGTCTGGGTTTTAATCTGCACTGTAGTATATCTACGTAGTTGTCAGCAGTTTCCTGAAACTACTAGCCGATGCTAAAATCTTTGCCAGGGAGACGCCACTTCTCGCGTAATTTCTTTAACTCTTCAGGTGAGACCTTTTGGTTTTTGGCTGATTTTGTGTCAGGTGGTTAGCCAGATTTTTTTTTGTAAATCTGAACCACCAAGTGGTTCTTTTGAGGGTAAAAGTTTCTGTTAGGTTACTGCTGATGTTTTTTAAGGGGGGGGTTTCTCCTTAGCCTTACCTCTGACTAATTTCTTTATCTCCTATATAAAATATATATAAAAAAAAAAAACTTCCACGTTCTGGTATTTGAGCTCCGACCATTCATTGAGTGCTGGGGGCGGGCAAAGTGCTGTTGCTCTTAGCAGATGCTGCCATTATTTTTGTCAGTAATGCTCCCAGTAACTGAACTTGTTTATTGGGAGGGGTATCACTCTTTATGGAAGCCCTGTAGTGTGTTTGAAGTTCTTTGGGTTGGGCCTGTAAACGATGATGAAATTCTAGCTGGTCTCAGGCATTCAGAGTTCTCTCTGACTGCGTGTTTTCACTTCAGCTTTAGAATGGACAAGGCATTTCCTTTTCTGGAGGTTTGCGGCCCTTTCTTTACACACCTTGTACAGGAGCTGTTGACCACTCTCCAATTTTAATGTGGAATCCCTTTAAGTGAGCTTTGGGTGAAAGCTGTAGTTTCCTTTGTGTCGATTTGGAATCACAGGGACGTGCCGCTGTGCTTCTGTTTCAGGAGGCCTTCAAGGCCCACCGCGACCTCCTCCAGGCCCGCCAGGCCCCCCTGGCCCTCCCGGACCCCCTCCTCCAGGACAGGGTCTCCCACCACCCATCTCTGGTCCCCCGAGCCGGGGTGATCGTCCCCCTCCGCCAGTGATGTTCCCTGGCCAGTTTGGCCAACCCCCCATGGGACCCATTCCTCCTGGCCCCCCACCCCCGGTGCCGGGGTATGGCCCCCCACCTGGCCCCCCTCCGCCACAGCAGGGACCTCCCCCACCTGGGCCTTTTCCTCCTCGCCCCATTGCTCCGCCCTTAACCCTGGCTCCCCCACCGCACATGCCTGGGCCCCCTCCTGGCGGCCCACCTCCAGCCCCCCACGTCAATCCTGCTTTCTTCCCTCCCCCGGGAAACAGCAGCATGCCCTCTTCAGACAGTCGTGGCCCCCCTCCCAGCGACCCATATGGGCGCCCGCCTCCCTATGACAGAGGGGACTACGGTCCTGGTGGCAGGTAAACCTTCTCATCTCCTGCTGACTCTTCATGGTCTTAACTCTTTTCCATATTGCCCTCTTCCATGTTTAAATTTAATCTGTTCTTCCATTTTTTCCATCCATATACTTATAAAATCTAGGTACAGTTTATACATATTTTTATCTTTACTGTTCATTATTCACTGCTTTGGAACCCTGGTGGTGTAACTCATGGGTATTTGGCTACATGCGTGAGCATTTTTTAACTGACCGTGGCTGTATTTCATACCTTACATACGAAAATGAAATATTTCTGTTCTGAATATACCAGCATTTTATTCAGTTTGAAAATCCTGGCCCTCAGAAAGTCACATTTCTGAATTGTTAGTTGAAAAGGGCTCCGTCCAATGCAAAACTCGCACATGTCCCTGGTTTTCAAAATTATATCAGTCGTTTATATCTGCCCTGGGGTGGTTGGTTTGTACACAAAACTGGTGTGGTTGGGGAATTATGGTGTGACCCAGACTCCCCAGCTCCCCCTTTTCATGGTCATGTCAAGGCAGCTCGGTTGGGGCATTTAGGAGTGGATGAAAACTGTTCTTCCAGTGAATGATTCTGCTTTCATTACATCTAAATAATCAAATGCCAGAAGTATTCAAATCTCCGTTTTGAGTGGACAGCATAACTCGCAGCAGCTGAGTGCTTTGTGATTAATGAAATAGCCAAAAAACAACCGTGTGTGTGCCCAGATTTAACAAATCCCCACCCCCCTCTTCCTCTCTTATACTCTCTGGATTCAGTTTGTTTTGTACACTGGACCTCACTGCACTAGTGGCTGCTTTCATGCTTAACACCTCCCCACCCCTTTCTTTTTTTAAAAAGAGAGATGGACGCTGCCCGGACCCCCCTCAGCGAGGCCGAGTTTGAGGAGATCATGAACCGAAACCGAGCCATCTCCAGCAGCGCCATCTCGAGGGCTGTCTCTGATGCCAGTGCAGGTAAGTGCTCTTTGTCCATCTCCTCCATTCCTAAGGCCTGCTTATTAATACCAGCTGGCCCTTGTTTTCACAGAGTGCCTTCTCAGACCTAGAAGGATCTCTGTTGATGCATCGTGAACTTTTTGGTCTCCCCGCAGGCGACTATGGCAGCGCCATCGAGACGCTGGTCACGGCCATCTCCCTCATTAAGCAGTCCAAGGTGTCGGCCGACGACCGCTGCAAAGTCCTCATCAGCTCCCTGCAGGACTGCCTGCACGGCATTGAGTCCAAGTCCTACGGCTCCGCCTCCAGGTAAAACCCATCCAAGCCTGAGCCGTGTGCTCTAGTGCTGGGTAGCTCACGTTTTGGTCAAATATTGTGTATTTACTCTCCATTGTTCTGGTGCTGTCATCAATAGCTCGGACTTGGCTGCACATATGTGTATTGCTTATATATAGCGGCTAATGTAGACCTGACGAATATCTTATCTGGGAAAATAATGTGTAGCTTTTCAAATACAGACTGTATTCAGTTCGGTTTGGAAAGGTCAACGGCCGTTCCTACGGTGTCAATTTGACGTAGACGTATAGATTAGCCTTTAAATATGTGGCGGGGTGAGCGTGGTCGTTGAGGGCTCCCACTTCTTCCCAGAAGACGGGAGAGGTCCAGGGAGAGGGACCACAGCCGCTCCAGGGAGAAGAGTCGGCGGCACAAGTCGCGCAGCCGCGACCGGCATGAGGATTACTACCGCGAGCGCAGCCGGGAGCGCGAGAGGCACCGGGAGCGGGATAGGGACCGCGAGCGCGATCGGGACCGTGAGAGGGAGTACCGCCACCGCTAGCACAGGTGTGTATGCCGATCTTCTATCCCCGGCTTCCTTTGTTATTGACCGCCTCTGTCCCACAGGAAAGGGGGGGTGCTCCCTGGGAGCTGCTGCAGGACACTGTGCGGTGTTCCTGGGGTGGCAGCAGGTAGGTCAGCACGGTGAGTAACTCTGTCACCGTTACCTTTATCTATTCACGAATGACTTTTATTTGTTGTATTGTCTAATAACTTGACACATCTGCTTTTGTTTACACTGTTCCTCTATTGTATGTGTATCACTCTGTCATAATGTAATCTTTACTTTTTTGACCTACAAAGAACAGTACTCCCTTAAGTACACACGTTGTATATGAAATGACATGAGAATGAGTTTAAAGCATAAAATTTGTAATGTTTTCATGCATTTGTTGAATTATTTCTAGTTTTTATTTTTTGTTTTGTTTTGTAAAATTGGGTGTTTTAATAAACGGTGGAAACAGGTTGTTGGACAGGTTGTGACTGTCACTGAGCACTGTTCTTCGTATGGCAGCCTTGCCATCCACACGCCATTTGAGGTGTAAGGTGTAATCAGACCACAGTGTTTCCCTTCTAGCCAAAGCGTTTGTGTGCCTGTGTGTATGTTGGTGGAATGTTCCTGATTTCACAGTAACCTGGGGGTATCATATTCAAAAGATTGCAGAAAATTAGCTCATGAAACCTTTTAGAGAAGCTAAAAATCCATTTTTCCAAGTTTTGTGCAAAGGGACTGAAGGAATTCTAGGTTTTTTTCCTTTGTTTTTCCATTGTTAGTTGCCTATTTGTTATACTAACTTGTAGTATTCAAATTGTGTGAATGTTGGCAATAGTTAAAAAAAATTGATGTTTGACAGGGTGTTACCTCAGTGTGGACTGTAACTTCGAATTAACTGCCCCTTTGTCAGTTCACTGTCTCCCTGAATGTTTTCCTGCTTGTATCAGTCATGGGAGTTCGATGTCATGGACCTAGTTATGTTTTGTTTAGTTTAACTGTCTTAATTTTTCAATCACAATTAAAATTTGTGAAGAATCATGTAAAGGGAGTGGAGATTAAATTTAACCAAGTTCTTGTCTTCTCTGCCCAGATATTTGTCTGTAGAATATGGCTGTTAAATATCCTGCTTTTTAAAATTTTGGGGGGAAAAGCTCAGCCTAGCAGTCGGCTGGAGTATGGTTATTCACTTTTGATTGACATCATGGTAAAGTTACGGGTTTCTTGGGCACAGTAGGCCCGGTGATGTTGAAGGATTCCTGGGGTATTGTATCAGGGCTGCTCAGTTACGGCGGCCCTGGCGGGGGGAGGAGGGCGGGCGGTCAGCAAAGAAAAGTGCCAGCATCAGCAGTTTTACCTTGGATGGGTAACTCCCTCCCTCAGACTGTAGTGGTGTGTCATGGGCTGGGAAACCGTAATTGAGTAGCCCTGTACCTCTCGCATGCGCCCATACCCACACATAATGTACGATGTTCGTGTAAAGGCGTAGGCCTGCGTGTTTTGTCTAATCCCTTCATCCTGCTGACTGTGCAAACGAATGAGCTGTGAATTCCTACATGCTGTGTACAGGCACCAGTCAACTATCCTGGATGCCCTTGCAGCATATGGGGGGGAGACTGATGGGTTTCTTGTTGCGTGTACATTTCAAAACTGTTATCTGTTTGGTTGGTTCTGCCGATTTAAAAGCTCCTTTGCAATTGGCACAGTCTGACCTTTTACATCATTTCATTACCTTGTACTTAAAGATTATCATGTAACTCAATTTCTGTCTGGGAACAAGAAATTGGTTAATGAATTATGTAGAGAATTGTGGACATAGATATTTATGTTTATGTGTCCAGGGTGCAGGTATTGCAGCAGCACTTTCCCTTTATACATTTTCACTGTCACTGTCTTACTGTCTTACAGAGAGATTTGCACTGATTTTCTTGAGTGTATGTGGGTGGGGGAGTGATGTGTAATTGAGTAAATTGTGTTCATAGGTGACCTTGAGAGCCTAGTAATGTGAAATTGTTGTGCGATATATTATTTGTGTGTGTTAATTTTACATAACCTGGTAATATAACCTGTTTTCACACTTCCACCTTAAAGAAATTTCTCAAGCTTTTTTTTAGGGAACATTGAATAAATTTGATATATATATAAAATACATTTGGCTGTTCTTATACTCAATGTTCTGTTTTTTTTTTTTTTTGTTTTTTTTTTGTTTTTTTTTTAGTTTTTTTTTCTTTACTTGTCTTAAAATGAAAGGAAAATCACTTTGGCTTTTCAAGTTTAAGCCAGAAAGTCTGTGATGCACATATCCTGTGGAACACTGCTGTAAACTCTTTCCAAGGATTATGTCCCAAGTCTGGATACTGTATACATAGGTCAGCATAGCAGCCTGGGTAGCTAGGGCATGAGACACTGTCATTGCACTGAAACCCTCCGTGTATAAATGGTTCAATCTTCCAAATTTCTTATGAAAAGTAATTTTTCTGTATTTTGTCTGTTCTGTCTTCAGCTTGCCTTCTGGGGAGGGGGTTAATGCCTTTTTCCACATCTATCTTAGAGTTAATGCAGCTTAAATTTGTTTTAGCCTTTCAGGTATGGTTGTGCACTGAATAAATTGCTACATTCCTCCACTTTGTCTTTAGGTGTTTATAGGTGATCTACTGGACTTCGAGATTGTAGTACTGGCCATATATACATATGGTAGTTCACAGCACACTAGCATTCTGAAACCAGCTCAGTCCCCTTTAACAGGACAGGGAGAATTTAAGAAAAAAAAAAAAAACCTTGTTATGCACATTGATTCATGAACTTGAAGCTGGATGTTTTGGATGAAGGGAATATAGCCTGCAGTGTGCTGGCTCTGTGACGGGGGTGAGGCTCCATGGCATGTCAAGTCGTTTAGCCCAAAGGGAATCATTAAACATTTCTTTCTTTGATTCTTTCCAACTTTGCACTAGGTAAATGATGTCCTTGTCACCAGCTCAAAAAGGGCAAGGCTGTCAGGGTTCTGGGGAGGGGTCTGATTCTGGTCACTTTCATCATCTGTTGTATTTTTGTGTTTGGCTTTCTAGCTATTCCAGATTCAGCACATTAACACTTTAAGTTCCTCTGTCCTACTTGATGACATGGGCCTTTTTACCTGGTGTCTAAGTTGGAGTCGTGTCCAGGTATTGTGTGTACTGCTGGTTGAACCTCCTGTTGGCCAAGTCCTGTGTTCTTTGTTAAAATACACGACCGCGATCTTTCTCACTAATGTTAAATATGTAAGGATTCGTAACTGTGCCGTCTCCCAGGGTGCATGTCTATGTCTAGAATGGCCTCCTGAGGCTGTGACGGACATCTTGAAGGTGTCTGTGTGTGTGTGTGTGTGGGAGGTCGGCTCCCAGCCAATTCTGTTCTCTGCTATGCTAGTTAGCTGTTTTAAATACCCTATTTTAATACGGTCTCATTTTGAAAACTTTGATACTTTAAGTCCAGAAATGTTCATATTCTAAAATGTATTACCATATTTCTCATGAATTGACTGATTCAGAGGGAAAACTTTGACTGTTAAATGTTTTCAAATTTGATTACTCCTGGATCTGTTTCAAAATGCCAAATGAACCTGCAGGAATTTGCTGACTCGTCACTGTCATTTCGGCTTTACTGAAGTTGTTCAGCTTGGCTGTGTTGCCAGCGTGTTTTCCCTCCATGTTCAGTGCAGATGTATCCTGTAAAGTGAACGCAGCCAGATCAGGGTAACCTCAGCGGGCCTGACTGAACTTGCCACTTAACTTGTGGCAGTGGTCCTGTATGGCACCGGAGACCTGGTAGTGTCCCCCTGTGTCCTGTGAACATTTTGCTCCTCTTATACTGGTTGTCTGGAGTAGTTTCTGTTCAAATGTGATGTATTTCGCTGCAGCTGTGTTGCCTGTGATTTTTAGCATAAATGTATCTGGGCTTAAAGTAGCTATACCAACTCTTTGAGGTGATGTGTTCATGGCGTGTGGCTGCTCTTGTACTGCTTACTGTGGGGAGTAACTGGGGCATTTCAGTCTGAAGGTCACAGGAATCGTCCGAGGTTCAGCAGGCGTCTGCATGTTGTCTGCTTCCCTTCTCCTCCTCTGTGTGTAGATAGAAATATGTACATTGCTGGGCTGCACAAACCAAACTCCACCCTTCGTTTTGACACATTACAGCTGATGGAAGAGGATTGGGACAGCAGGTCACGCCTGGGCGCTTCAGGAATAGACTGCCCTCTGCCGTTCTTCGTCTGCCTGCACGTGGATGGACTGGCTCGCAGTCTGCATGGCTGTGTGAGACAACTGTAGAGTAAAACTCTTACGAATGGTAAACAAAATGAGATGTTTTTTATGTTACTTTTTTTTATTATAAAAACCTGTGTGATTTAAAACGTACAGCTTTCCATATGTTGCCTATTCTATAAAATAAACCTTCAACAGCTTCTATGTGTATATTGTCAGTAGAAATATTTTATAGCTCCCTCCCCCATTCCCTTCGTAGAGTTTTTCTTTTGTTGATGTCTGTAAATGTCAACTTTTGATTATTAAATATAGATTTAGTGTTGTAATAAAACATTTACTGGGACTGGTACTTGTTAATATGCTGCAATGTCTGTTCTTTGTATCCAACGCAACGCACCACCCATCTCTGTATGTAGAGTGTACATTTGACTCATTTGTGTTGGGCTATGCAGTAGTGGCACCTGTAGCTATAATAAGTGGGGTGTCTGTGTTAAAAGCTGCTGTTCTGCTGTCAGTGATGCCCACCTTTCCTGTTGTATGGCCTCAAGGGTTTTTAAACCAAATTTAAGTGTGTAAAAATCTAACAGATCACCATCTCTGGTACTGTACAATTAGTGATTATAGGTTAGACCAATGTGACTAGCTATAGATGCGCTTGGTTTGTGGTCCCCTCTCCCTTGGGCGTATTGTATAGCTACCTGTCTACGCAATCTCTCTATTGCCCTGATTTTATAGGAATTATCCGAGGGCAAATTTTGTTCGATGTCACCATTTTGAATGTGTGCCGTGGTGTCATCTTTGTTTCACCATATCTCTGGGTTGCCTTTAACACAGACCACATTAGGAACCTCGCTGAAGATGTGAAAGTGTTTCGTTTGTCCCCCCCCCCCCCATTTTTAAGCTGCTGGATGTCTTGTCCTTTTGGCCTGGTGACTATGACCTTGGCAATGACTCTTTCACCTGTGGTGCCGTCGTAAACTTTATAAGTTGCATTAGTTACTCGATTTAACATTTTCCGTTTTAATGCCTCACGACATGGCATAGGCCTTTGGAGTACAAGGCTGTTAAAAAGTGAGCAGTTCATACTGTTAAATTGACTAACCTTTTTTTTTTCTTTTGAATGTTTCTCATGCTCTGTTAATAGGCAGGGTTGATGGTCTTTCTGAGCCTTTCACAGACTGAGATTTTAGTATTACACATTGTCTATTGGTTGTTCCTCCCCCACCCAGTGGTTATTGCATTGGTCTTTGTACACAGGTGAACATTTCATTTGTGCATGTTGTAAACACCCCATGCATATTTTCCATGCTTATTCAAATCCTCCTAACAGGGTTAATGTGTTTTTAATGCTGAGGTTACTCCTTAGTAATATGGGGGGGGGGGGGGGGGGGGGGGGGGGGGGGGGGGGGGGGGGGGGGGGGGGGGGGGGGGGGGGGGGGGGG
>JABFEA020000001.1:14350250-14367990 GCA_019775915.2 Cyphomyrus plagiostoma | reverse complement strand
CCCCCCCCCCCCCATTGCAACCATTACTCTCAAGTTATTTTGTGTTGACAGATTTTCCAGGATCCCACTGCTATGATGCAACAGCTGCTGACCACATCCAGACAGCTGACATTAGGTGCCTACAAGCATGAGACAGAGTGTGAGTTGCACCATTTAATTGTGACTTTCAGAACAAACTGCAGCTATCTGAAATCCTTGTCAAGCTGTTGGTTTTAGCCAGGACTCGATTGTGTATGTGCGTGAATAGTGAGCAGGTTTGTGTGCGGCTGAGGGGGCTGTGCCTTTGCTCATCACCCTTTACATCTCAGATACACCCTTTACATCTCGGGCCGTGGTCATTTTCCTCATAATGGATAAAAGGTACAAACTTTTTGGTGGTATTTCCAGTTGCTGAGCTGGAGCTAAGGACACGTGAGAAGCTGGAATCCGCAAAGAAGAAGACAAGCCAGGAAATAACTGAGCTGAAAGAGAAGCTGAAGGCTAGCCGAGAGACCATCAACTTCCTGAAGAGTGAAATTCGCAAGCTGGAGGAGGAGGATCAGATCAAAGACCATTGACGTGCTGAAACCGGCCGCCATCCTGTTCTTCAGTCTGTCCTACACACTGTCTAATAACGTTGCCCGGAAGATTAACGCCCAGATTCTCATCATAAGCCTGTCTGCCGTTTCTTCCTTCCTCCTCACTAGATCATGATCTTTACTAAGGTTCACACTTATATTGTCATCATATGTACCGAAAGTAATGTCTTAGTTGCATTTTGCAAGTGTAAAGCTGATTAGGTTTTTTTTTCTTTGCTGTTAATTGCAATGACCTTCTCCAGCTCTTATGCTGACCAGATAATGGTATAGCAAGGTTTTGTATAAGTACTTCTATTAGATTGTAAGCAGCATATTTTAATGCAGCTTTTATGCTAAATGTCCTGTTAACGTTACTGTTGTTTCAACCATTAGTAAGGCAGCTACACCTTGATTAGAAAAATGGAAATTGTTCATATTTGTGGTCTGTCTGTTATTTGGCACTTAGGACATATACACCAAATTGCAAGTATCTGCAAGTCACATTTGGGCCAAAAATAGATTTGGGTTACATAAAATAATGGTTTTATCAGCTGATATTCACTAGCAAGTATCATCTCTGTATCTTAGAGCATTGTCATCTACCCTGCTTCTATCCAGTTAGCAAACCCTAAAATATTCACAGTGAAACCTTAAGATAATGTAGCATCTTGAATTACTGGATTACACCAGATAATAATCATGGGATTGTTGTCAACTGTAAAGTTACGTTAAAGATGGAAAAATGTCTTGACGTGACTTGTCACGTTTTCTGGCTTTCTAAAAAACAAAACAAAAAAAAATTGCAGTTCCAATAACGGTGTGAAGACATTTTTATACCCATTGTTTCTGGCTTCTGGTGTTTCCATTACTGTGTAGGATGTAGGACTTATTCATTTCTACAACAAGTAGAGCAACATAATATCTGAGCTTCCAGAATGACTAATTTTTGGCCCCAGACACGTGGACAAAGACATCGTTTTTTCGTGTTCCTCTTGAGGCTCTAAAGTTGACCTCTCTGGATTCTGGGGAAAGCTGAAATTCAATATGTGTGCGCTAGAGTAGTGTTTTCAATATCATACAATGAATATTTCCCTGGAAGGTATATAGATATCTATGTTCCAGGATCTTTACAGTCAGTAACCTTTACATATTTTCTTGATAGATTAACTTGCATTATGTGGTAGGTGCTTTATTTGTACAGTGATTTAATTGCTTTCGTAAATAATGTGCTACAATAAAACAATACAGAAGCGTCATTTCATAAAATAAACCAAACAAAAAGTAACCAGTATAATCACCAAGAGATAGCAGGATAAAATAAAAGTGTACATTGAGCAGTTATGATGATACTGATCTGGTAAAAAGAATCAGAAAACTAACACAATAAATGCAAACAAATGGAGTTACTGGGAATGTATACTATTTGAACAAAAATATTGGAACACCGGGTCATTACACCCATAGGAACTTTTATGACATCCCATTCTAAATCCATAGGCATCAATATGGAGTTGGTCCCTCCTTTGCAGCTATAATTGCTGCAATTCTTCTGGGAAGGCTTTCCACAAGATGTTGGAGCGTGTCTGTGGGAAATTTTGTCCATTCATACAGGAGAGCATTTGTGAGGTCAAGCACTGTTGGACATGAAGGCCTGGCTCACAATCTCCATTCTAGTTCATCCCAAAAGTGTTCAGTTGGGTTGAGGTCAGGGCTCTGGTTGGCCCAGTCAAGTTCTTCTACACCAAACTCACCCAACTACTTATTTATGCACCTTGCTTTGTGTGCTGGAGCGCAGTCATGGTGGAATAGAAAAGGTCTTCCCCAAACTGTTCCTACAAAGCTGGAAGCATAGAATTGTCCAAAATGTCTTTTTGAAGCAGTTTGTATTCCCTTTACCGTAAATAAGGGACCCCTAGAAAAAAAACCCATACCATTATTCCTCCTCCACCAAACTTTCCAGTTGGCCCAGTGCAGTCAGGCAGGTAGCATTCTCCTCTGCCAAACTCAGATTCATACATCAGACTGCAAAATAGAGAAGCACAATTCTTCACTCCACAGAACATGTTTCCACTGCTCCAAAGTCCAGTGGCAGCGTGCTTTATACCAGTCCATGTGACGCTATTTTATTGTGAGGTTTGCATGCAATTGCTTGGCCATGGGAGCCCAGTCTATAAGATTCCTGGCATACAGTTTTCCTGCTGGGGTTAATGCCTGAGAAAGTTTGGAACACTGCAGTTATTGAGTCAACAGAGCTTTGGCGACTTATATACATTATGTACCTCAGCACTTGATGACCCTACTCTGTTACTTTACGTGGTCTGCCACATCATGGCTGAGTTACAGTTTTTCCTAAACATTTACATTTTGCAATAACACCACATGAAGTTGACCATGGAATATCTAGCCAGGAAGAAAATTCATGAACCGTCTTATTGCGAGGTGGCATCCTATGACAGTACCATGCTTAAATTCAATGGGTTCTTCAGACCAATTTTTTTACAATTATTTGTAAATGAGATTGTATTGCTAGGTGTCAGTGCTTGATTTTATAGCCCTGTTGAAATGATCTGGAAAAAACACCTGGGGTATTTCTCAAAACCAAGAACGCAGAGATGGTACTTGTGAGCTTGGCAAGACTGGTCTTGCTAACTTGCGAACTAGGGGTACAATGAATCATAGGATTGATCTCTTCTGGCTAGGATGCAGCTGATGTATCCTTGATATCTGAGGCGGGGGAAGAACGACGTACGGTGATTTTTACCTATACAGTGGTACCTCAGAACTCGAACTTAATCTGTTCAGAACTCCAGATCGAATCCTAAAAAGTTCAAGTTGTGGTCGAATTTCCCCCTTAAGAAATAATGGAAAACCAATTAATTGGTTCATGGCCAATTTTTTTAGCATTTAAACACAAAATAAACTGGATTAAACCAGAAGCATATACTGTACTAAACACATCTAAGCACATTTATCAAAACAGTAATTTGTAAAGTAAGAAAATAAATGTATCCAAACAATTTGTAAAGTTAAAAAAAAACAATGTGTCCTGCCCCGATTGTCCACTCCTTCCGTGTGCCACGCCCTGTCGTTAACCCCCTGTGGAATCCCCGTGTAATCAGCTGTTTCTGGTTGTTGTCGTTATTCCTCTATATTTAGTCCACGTTTCAGTTTGTTTCCCCAGTCCGGTCATTGTATTGTCCGTCTGTGTTTTGCCTACCTTACCTGTAATTAAACCCCATATTCCCCGATACCCTGACGTCTGCGCCTTTGTCTCCGTTCCATCCCGCTCAGCACAACAATATTATAATTAAACATATTAATGGTTTATTATTAATATTAAAATAAGAAATCTTTATTTTTAAATGTATTTTATTATAGAATAATAATTACTGTTACTATCATTGTCTAAATGTATTTTTATTGTCTAAATACAGCGGTACCTTGGTTCTCAAACTCGAATTTCTTGAAAGTCGAACAAACCAGTTTGACCTAGGACTCGATCTGAATATCAGAAGTCGAATCATGAACGTTGACCTAATATAAATCGTATGCGGAAATGAGTCATACAACAATGCAATTCTTACTTGAATGCCTTCTATACAGACTGGACAATTAACCAAATAAAGTGGTGCAACATTACAGTAACTAACAATAAATAAACCACTAACTTACGTGTACTATCAGAGCATTTATGTCATTTACTTAAACTTTATTTTACCAGGTAAATTAACTGAAAACCAGTTCTCACTGCTTTACGTGATATTCGGGAGAAATAGCAGATTACGCATCGGAAAGCCTGGAATACAAACGTCATGCGTGTAACTAAACTCTAACCGTAATGCATTGCGTCAGGATCAGAATGCGTTGCTTTAAGCCAGCGCTGTAAGTCGAACGCACCCAATGACTGGACTGGGTGAAACGCGGACTTAATACAGAGGACTAATGACAACAACCACAAACAGCTGATCACATGGGGACCACACACAAGGTTAACGAGGGGGCGTGGCACACTCATTTCCCGTGCATACAAGTTATCTTGGCGTTCACGATTTGACTTCTGAGATTCAGATCGAGTTCTACGTAATTTTTTTCTAACGGGTTGGCTCGAACTTTAAGAAATTCCAGTTCTAATGAGCTCGAGAACTGAGGTACCACTGTACCTCTGTACTTCTGTTCATGAGTACTGGAACTGGACTTCGGCAATGGAAGATTAATGAAAGATCCGAATGCGTAAATCCGGTACACGAGAACACAGTACAGTACAGTAATGTGTATGGTCACCCGTAATTGATAGTAATTCAGAATTTTGTATAACTTGCGAGCTATCACTAGGGGGCGGTAAACTCTCTAATACAAACGAGCATAGTTCAGTGCTGTTCTATATTTGAAGCTAAACTTAAAGTGTAGTAAAATAAGAAATTAAGTTATAAGTAAATGTATTAGCCCTAGTACCAACCATAGCATACCAAGCATATACATTTTCTGCCATCTTCCCCTTTCTGTATGGGAACGTCCATCCTTCTGCATTGTTTACCGAAGCACGACACTGCTCCAAAACCACAAGACGTGATACATGAGTACTTTATGTCCAATGTACTTCGTATTATAATTTGTTTTATTTGCCGGTTATTTACATTTCTTTGGACTATTGCTTATGTTAGGTAAACTCATTGCTTCATGTACACTAGTATTAGCCTATTTTTGTGCTTTTTATTTGTTAAACAACACAGCACCATGGCTTCGTGGCTATTACTGTGATCTCACAAGGTTGGAGGTTAAGTTATGTATTTAGATTCTGCAGGTTCTCCTAGTGTCCTTTCATCTGGCTACAACAGTTAACTCTCCTTGGATGGTGGGACTGTACAACACAAAGGGAATATGCAAATTCCACATATGTAAATTGCCCCTGCAGGTATGGACTGTGTTTGACCTGCAATGGACTGACTGCCTCATACCCAGGGTGCCTCCTGCCTTGTGCTTCTTGGAGTAGCGTCCTCAATCCTGTTCCTGCCCAAAGCCCCCTTTTTCGAACTAGCCCATACTGCTTTCCGCCTGCAATCATTATCCTATTAAGGACCATATAAACCCGATTAAGGTAGGGTTGGAATGAAAACATCCTGGCGGCCGGAACCACTGCTCTAAGCATTTATGAACAATGTGTCGACACATATGTTAAACAAAAAATTTAGAATGCTGTATGTAAGAATATTGTCAGTATAAGCGGTTTCAGAAAATTGATGGATGGACTTTTCTCTTATTTGGCAGCGTTGTGCTGTGAAAAATCCATGCGGTAGAATTTAAAGCTTTATACCTGTTTGTATTGTGCATCACCTTAAAACTGTATTAATAATAAACTGTTCAGTCAGAAGGCATTTACGCGCACACACAAATGCAGACACATTTTTGTAATTAGGCTATACATTTGTGGGGACTCTCCATTCATTTCTATGGGGAAAACTCTAATTCCAACATGATGACCTTAACCTTAAGTAACCAAACAAAATACGAAACTTTTGGCATTTTTAGTATTTTGATTTTATTCAAAGATCTTTGTATTGACCTGGAAAATGGACCCCACAACATCAAAATAACAGGTTTGTATTACATTACATTGTAAACATAATGCATGCACACACACACCGAATTCTGTCCATTTATTCAGTCACAACTGTCTTATGAGGACTGTTGGTCGATCCTTACCCCACAGGAAAAATCATAAATTGAACTGCTATATTTAATGCTGGAGATTATTTTCTATTTGGAAATACACATCGGTATTGACACACAACAAAAGACACTTGCAGCCGACTGTCTTGTGTGTTTATTATATACCACAGAACGAATATTTGACCCATAAGTATTTAAATGGTAATTTCAGTAGCTTTAACGCAATGCAAGACACTGTAGGGGAGCAGTATTGTTGACTTGAATGGAGGAAGGGGAGTTGTGTGGGGCTCAGTCTTGACTATTAATCATATTTTCCACAATACCACTTCCAATGTACCCCGGATTGTAGGCGTTGCATTTAGACTCAAGACAAAAAATCAGCGATGCATTATGACGTATAGAAAGCCTTTAATTATTTAGGGAGTTAAAAATGTTGTCACTATAGTATTCCAATTTAGTATACTTTATTTACCATGAACGATAGCATTAAAACATTTACAGTCCATTTTAATAAACGGTAATGTCTTTAATTTTACTATTAGACAAAAAGTCACACTGTAGAATTCAATACCCTCGGTGATACAATAAAGAATGGTAGCATTGCTGTTCTACATTCACGATTTTGAAACAAACACAGTTAAAAATTAGAAAAAGAAAATGGAGTTTCTTGTAACTGATATTGGTAATGCTCATCATGCCCTCGGTCTGCTTCAGGGATCGGGAGGAATAGAGAAAAGCATCCCGATGTTTTTTTAAAGGAGCCGCGCGACCCGGATGCAGTTTCTCGAGTGCCCCGAGACTCCAGAACGAGGCCCGGCGCTCGCAGAGCTACGGCGTAACCCAGCAGGGCGAGTACGGGGGGAGAGAAACGGCTCTGCCGCTTTTGGTCAATATTTACAAACATTAATGTGGATTTTACTCGAACTGTGAAGCTCAAACCGCCATCCCGGAGTCCCTGACATGTTAAATCGTTCCCAGAGACTGGAATTGATCGTAATTAGAAGTTTGACGACTGTTATTTTGGCGCTCCGGGATAGAGGGTGAGGGAGAGAGAAAGTGAGACGGAGTTCGGTTTGGACTTCTCTCTCTTTTTCTGAGTGAGGAGAAGGGATTTAATAAGTGGCGAAAACGGGGCAAAAACACGGCTTCCACGGCCGTCTTACCCTCGCGACTTGACCACGCGCCTTTCCTACGACATTTGCCCCTCCGGTATGTATTCAAATAACTTTCATTCATTTACTGTATTAAAATCTCGATTTTGTGAATTGTGTCTCTTTCTCCCCCCAGTTAAACGGTCGGCTAAGTGGGAGGTTTGTTGATATTAGCCTCAACTCCCAGGCGCTCGTTATCGCTATTTGGACAATATTGTTAGCCGCTCTATACTATTTCGGGATTATTGGATTTTTTAAAAATGGGTTGATCTCAGATACCCAGAGATTGTTTTTGACTGCATATTTCACAACACCCTCTCCATAGCCTGCTAAATTAGCTAGCCGTTACGATTGTGACGAAAATTTAGGTGGGCATCGATGTGGCTTACTGGTTACTATGACGCATTAGCCAGGTTGGTAACTATACTTAGGATAGGCACAACTGTTATGCAGTTGGCTAAAAGCGATTTTATATTTTTGTAAAATTAGTTTATAATGTCCTGCTAGCAGTGTGCTTCACAGTGTGCTTGGTGTGTAGCTGGCTAATTCTGTTTTGGGGACTCAGCTTCTAGCCCCCCATATTACAATTTAAACAATGTTCATTCAAACTTTCATGGGTGTTAATCTAGTTTGAGAATCCCGTTAGCTTGATGGGGGGGGGGGGGGCTTCAGGAAAGTATTTTAGGAATTTCGGTACTAGTTTTGTGGGACTGCTATCAATTTGAGTATCAGTCAGACCACCTTCGGGACTCTCCATAATCCGTACCTGTCTTCTCCCGATGCTCTTTATAGTTGATCATTGGTACGTCAATCCGTGTTTGTTTTAAATATTTCGCTGTTAACACCCTACTGGTTTCAATCCATACAAATTGATATTAAATATTGTTTTACTACAGGTAACATGTATGAGCCTGTAGCCGAGGTTTGGAAAATGTGTTCTGGAGTATTTTCCTTTAGACATGTACTCAGTGGCCATTTATTTCCTCCTAGATATTTGAACGTATGTTGGGTAAGGTTGATACTTGCTGAACATTTTTGTTATTTAGTATTCGATTCAGTCGAAGTATGATCTGCGCATCTAACCAGGTTGTTTGGGTTGGTTGTCTTTGTGGCATGACCTGGAGAGGTAGTTGAATCTTCAGAGTCCTGTAATGTCAAACTTGTGTCTTTGAGGTCTATGTTTAGGTGGTTTTGCATTCAATAACACTCACATATTTACTGTACTGAATTAGAGCTGCCATTTAAAAACGCAATTACTTTGATAATAACATACCATTACTTTTTTGTGAAACTGCAGGGAATTTTTATGAGTAGTACAGGCAATAAACTAATAAATGGGTCAGAAAAGCAAGAATTGGCACTGCTTAGTAGTACAGGCACTGTATATATATTTCTAAATGAAAATAACCATTACTACTTTGATGCTACATAAATTTAGATCCATCTCAACCAAAACAGTCAAAGTTATCAATGCATTTCATGTGATTTACAAAGCTAAGAAAGTAAGGATGTAGAGGGAGAAGCTGGAATCTAGAAAACATGTAATTTCATTTTGTATAATTGTTAGCTTCACAAGAACGGGTAGATCACGATGTCAGTCACATCCATAATGAGTAGTTTACTTTCACTCCTTTTCTTGATCCGCAAAAAGTGCCACTACATAGTCACACCTATAATTTATCCCCAATTGTTTTGACACTTTACCTGCTTATCCCCGCTGATAATAAAGTCTTTATGTTCATTACCTAATTTAATTATTTGTAGTCATAAATATAACTTTCTTGAACTCTGTGAAGTTTGCTGAGCTTTAGAGGATCGTTAGCCACCTTAATCTCCCATGGCTTCCTTTGATCAGTAATGTAGCTTTGCTGATTTATCAATCAAATGATATGCCAGGTCACCATGGCTATGGGTTGGTGAAATGAGTGAATTGTTTTAAACATTGACTATATATTGCAAGGTTGGTGTTTGCACACCCTTTCAGTAAATGGCATTAACAAGACCCGGCATGAATGAATGGGAATGCAGCACTAGGCCTGTTGCGATAAATGATAAATCAATTAATTGCATGATAAAATGATCATCCTCATTTTAATTTCCGGCCGCAATAATTTTCATTTGCATGCTTGTTGTTTTCCTCGTGTCTCTCTCTACCAAATGGGAATATCGGCTCTTTTTAGCAAACCGGCTCATTTGGCTAAGCTCACCAAGAATAGCTGGCTCTTAAAACAAAAAACAAAAAACGCCCCTCTCTTCCTGATGGTGATTAGCATGAACTGATTTGAGATTGTTAAAAATAAGATGCTGTCCAGTGGGTGGGGTTTTTTGGAAGACAGTGTTCCGGCCACATTCGTCCTTAATGTTGAGGCAGCTCAAAAACCCGGACAATTCTATAAACATTAATAAAACGGCTCTTGAACAGGAGCTGGCTCCCATCATTCACTAAAAAACAGTCGGCTCAGAGAGCAGTCTTGTTCGCGAACGACATCACTAATAACGAGGCGTGAACTCTTGTGTCAGTGGGCTCTTTGCACGTCAGCTTCCACGTTCATGGAAATGCGGCTCGCTCATTTCCGGTCTGTGAAAAATGGCATTGGTTTGTACACGCCTTTTACAGGACTTGCCCAAACTTACGATCAACGACGTACATCACTTTTGTAAATCCTTCTCCAAAGTACCAACGAGTAAATTAGAGAAGAGCTTTAAGATGTTTGCCTTGTCTTACATCCACGGATACGAAGGGGAATCTTATTCGTTCAACTTTGTGGTTGGCGTTAGCTATAGCTTCCCCAGTCATTCTAGCGGAGAATGTTTAACTTAGTTAATATGTTCTATATGTGCTTAAGTACACATTGCATTAATCTGTATTTGCTATTCTTACTGTCAAACCGAAACACGGGAACAGGAGAGGTTGCTGCTTCAGATCCACGAAGAAGCACGACAACCAGCGTAGTATAAATGTATGGCAGCACTGGAACTTTGTCAGATTTCTAATTAAAGCTGTTCAATATTCAAATTTGTGTTGTATAGACTCATCAAAGCTTATGATAAACAACCATAAAACGAGCCACGGAGATGCTGCAGCGAACGCTTTCAGATAATGTGAAAATATGCTGTGTAAATAAAATTTTATATTTAGGTACAGTATTATACTGCATTATATAGCGTATTTTAATTATACACAGTTCAGTAATTTAATATAGTACAGCCGTTTCAAATGCTTTTTACATTACAGTACTGTATATTGTAATGTGAAAAGCCTTTGAAAAGGTTGTACTTTATTTTACAGTCAAAATTAGTGACGCTCTCCGTTTTATTACTTATTATTCATGTAAGAAATATACACGTATTAGTTAGACTGAGATAGAAAGAAAAAATAGAAGAAAAAATTGGTTATGATGATCATCCAATTATAATTATCAATTTCGCCCAGGCAGACGTATTCACTATAAGCAGTAAAGTAAAACGTGGCAATAAATTATATGAAACGTGAGTATAAATATGTTGGATTTGCCAAACTTAAAACTCGATTGTATTTTGAGGACGTGGTGCACTTAGGAAATTATTATTGTTTTTTTAGCTTCTGAAACACAAGTTTATCCTTTCTTGTCCTCATAGTTACTCAAACCGGAAGCAAGTGAGCTGTATTTCGCACTGGCGTATATAACGTCACTGCACTTGTTATTGTTTATCGCAATAATTCCTGGGGAAATTCAGCAAAATGTGTCATCGTGAGAGGCCTACGCAGCACCTTAATTTTTTTTTGCAAATTTTTACCATAGTATGTAGTGTCATTTCAGTACCAACAGTTTAATAATGCAAAAGCATCAAAGGGGCAATATGGTCTTATTTTATTACTTCTAGTTATTAAAAATGATCACATAAGGCTTGAATGGAAGTTGTACGTTGGAGGTCATGATGGAAACCTGATGTTTTTAAACACTGTCCGTTTGCTTACATCATGCTTCAGCAACCTCAAGGTAATGGCTTAGAAGTTTTTCTCCCTGATGGTTTTGAAACCAAGCTTCCAGCTGTTTCCTATGCTGACATACCTAACACTGTATAATTTTTATACATGCTAGCTTCATGCTAGCTTATTGACACCAAAGTCTGGATGCTGTGAAGCTTGAAATGTTTGCCATTTTCTGGATGTAATATGTTCCCTGCAAAGAGCTTTCAGAGTAAAGGATAAGGGTACAGCTAGCTAGTTGACACTGTTAGTCCTTTGCACTGTGGGGTTATTTGGAATTTAATTAGCTGTCAAATCAATGCTGAATTTTGCTATCTAGAATGTTTTTCTTTAGAAATGCCATGTGCTGAGATTCACTGTTTTATCTTTCATTCTTTTTCCTGTTTGTCATAGTCATCCACTTGTGTAAACCTCCTTCTCGTACCTTCAGCTCAGTTACCTAATTTTATGGGGGTTTGCTTAATTTTGTTGAATATGGTTGTTTAATTGTGTAGACTCGTTCTTAAGTCAAATATGCTTATATTTAATATTTCAGTTGTGTATAATGCACTGTACTTTGGTGTGTTCTGTGTGATCAGTTTGTCTATAGCACTTTTTTTGAGTATGCTAAGGTACTATTGAATGTTTTCAGATGGATGATTATTTAAGTGGCTGATCAGTAAGATGGTAATACATCAGCAACACAAGGCTGAAATATTGGTTGCCCTCATTATTGCTTTAGTGTGTTTTTTATTGGTTAGTGACCTGATGATGACTCTTGAGTGTTCTCTGGATGACATTGCATTACATAGCTAAATCTTCTGTTCTTGTGTGAAAGTTGCCTTTTTGCAGTAATTACAATATGTTACCAGCACTTTTCCTAACTTCCCGGCTGAGCAGCTGTGCTGATAGTCAGGTGTCTTTCGTTCCTGCTGCTCATTTGCATTCCTATGTGTATTCACTCACAAGGGATTGCTGCTCAGTTATGCAGCCATGTGCAGGCATGACATTACCTGTGAAGAGTGAATCACTCCTTATCACACCTATGGCTCTGTTTCACCTAAACATGGGTTTGATTTGTATTCAAATCATGCATGCGCTTACAGCAGGGCACTTATTTGCTTCGGCCATTATATACATTTGTTGACGCTATATATACATATAATATATATATATATATATATATATATATAGCGCATCAACAAACTAGTAAATTATCAGCACTGTTGCACAAGGTAAGTCATTGTTGTGATGGCAGTTAGGAAAGCATTTTAATGAAGTCCTTTTAAAAGGTTTTCTAGCTGTCCTGAAGCTGTGCCTTTCACCTTAAAACCAGAATTTGAATCCTTTTGCCTGGTCCTGTTCTTCTGTTTGCTCTGTGACTCACAGCCCCTTTTACAGTTCTCGTAATCACTTAACAACAACTGACGTGTCTTTGACGCCATACACGTCTCTTGATAGATAGGCTGCAATAGTTAAACGTATGTAGAATGATATCTGTATTTAAACCTGTCACAGTAATGTGATTGATATACTATGAAAATTTACCATGCTTATGTTTCAGCTTGTTGGGCATCCCTCATTGTTAGTGTGCCTGAGAAATATCCAGTTCATAATTGGTTTTGTCTTCATTTATTTAGCTGTAAGTGCGTGCAGTGAAATCTGAAGAGACTTTGTATGTGCAGTGTCCATTCAGGTCCAAGTTTTCTGTGCCCTAGTTCCATATTTAAGCATTGTGTACATTTCTCTTATTAAGAGAAATTCCGATATTTACAGATTATACATGTTGTATGAATCTGTGTAGTGCTATGAAACCAACAGGATGGGTTAAACAGCCTAAATACAAATTTAGGTAAATCCATCATCAGATGCCTACTAATGTTTATAGCTAGTGATGTCACTGCTGCGGGCATATCAGCATGGTCCTTTTCCTATAATGTTTATCACTTTCTTTACATTTATTCTTTCTAATCCCTGGTTTTGTATTTCTGGTTAATTCCAGGCATATAAAAACTGTCTTCAGGGCCGTATTAACTTGAGTTTTACTTGTTTTTTGAACATGTTAAATAGGTGTTTTTGTAACTGTACCCATGGGGCCAACATTTCAGTAATTAAGCTTAGAATTATAAATTGGATCTTTGTAGTTTTACTGTGCAGTGTGAAGAGACTAACTGGTATTTCTTCACTTAAATGTCCAGGCGTTTAAACTGGAAAAATAACTTGAATGCTGTATAATTTTTTTCTTCGTCTGCTAAGTATGCAGCTATTTTTTTGAGCTGCCTTTCAATTTCATAGATGAACCTGCTTTGCTAAAAGACTGGAAGTTGGTACTCTATGGCCATTGTCAATTTTGTGTATATTCTCTCAGAAAGAAAAAAATAATTAATTTATTCATTGTGGAGCAGTTGTATCATTTCCAAAACAGTCTGCATAGAGATGACTGTTAACAGCTTAGCATGTTCTGTGTGTAGTTAAGTCAGTTGGAGGCAGATATGTCATATTAAAGCTGAATAAATGGCTCTGTAACTTCGAAGGACAGTACTTACAATAAAGAACAAAATACCAATACCAGTTCTTAGTATTGAAGTTTGATCTAGCTATGGATCTCCTTAAGCTGCTGAATGCAATATAAGGGCTTGGTTATTTTTCTTTGTGACAAGATATGAGCATGTTTTTTATCTTTGTTAACAAAGATGGACAGAGAAAAAACACACAGCTTTCCATGACAGCAGAAAAAGTGATTTCTCCTGCTTAATTTGGTATTGATCTGCAATGTTTTAAATGTTACGTGATTTTTCTCAGAGGGCAGAACAAATAATGTACACACACAACCACTGTCATTTAATGCACCTAGCCTTTGATCTGTGTCATGTCTCAGGCATCCAGTGTTTCTTGGTGTCATCTGTTTTCTTGTTAGCATGTAAGTGAACTGAATGGACTTTGATAGACTGCATCTTGGATGATATGAGCAGCACAGACAATCAGGAAATATCATTTGTTTAGTCTTAGGCAACAGACAGCAAATTGTGTGAATTTGCGTCCCTCCCTGTAGATACTTTTGCAGTAAGGGAATTTGGGTGGGTTTGTATTTAATTTAGGCATAGCAGGTTCAGAGAAGCATTTCAGCTGGTAAAACCTGGGATTTCTTTCTCCTAATGTGACTGTGGGTTGGCAGTGTGCTCTTATCCTTTGGAAGGAATGCTCTTGGCTTGCAGAAAAAGCAGGAAAAGTGCAAATGCACTCATTTTCCCCCACATTTAATTTCCAGGATTATTAATTTATTTCTAAAAGCTTATTTTGTTTGAAGTGAGGTCTTGTTAATTTTCAGTTAACCCCTTCAGTTAAAATTTCCCAGGCTGTGGCCCATACATCATTAAGCATGTGGATTTCTTTCTTACCATACTGACGTGTGAAGTATGCAAATGTTCCCTAGGCAGTTTCTTTGCCTGTTACATAAAAGCGTGCTGCAGCTCCAGTTGGCCACATTGAGCCAGCACGGCTGCTAATGGATTCTTTCTGGTCAAGGGCGTTGTTGTCCGTTTATGTTTGGCAGGCACTTGGGTGACAAAGGCTGCAGAAATTTCTAACGTGTCACCAGTAGCTGTTCAATGCATGATGTCAGCTTGGGAAGTAGGAGCATGAATATGAAAAAAGAAAACCATGCCCCATTGCTTGTTTGGAAATGGTTATTAATGGGCTGGCTTGCAGTGGTGGAAAAACCTTGCAGACCTCAGTGTTAATGACCACTTACGATGCAACTTTGAATGGTGGTAGGTAGGGTATGACAGTTCATTCAGGAGTGATGTACATAAGACAGCAGGAAGGATTTCACAGGCTTAAATTCTTGGGTTTAAGAATATAAGGTCACAGCAAAGCAGTTATTTTCCAATAAATAATATAGCTTAGTGTACTATATCAGATAGGGCTGCCACTCAGTTGGAATAGTAATTAAATTTAGAAGATGCCACCTTCAGCAGGTCATCTAAACTGGTCTGAATGGGTACAGTTGTCAAATGCTTTAAAATCAGTTAAACAGAGAAATATCCACAGTCATTGCAATTCAACAATGCGACATAAGGTTACTCCTAATATCGTGGCTGGAATGGGTTTTTTTCCCTCTCGTGTCCTTTGTCATGTATCAGTTGTGCTGTTTATATATACATCAGTACATTCAGTACACTTCAATAGTCAACTTTAAATGCATCAGTTGATTATTCCTGAAAATATACTTAGCAAACAGCCTTTGGCGTATTTGTTTAGTTTATGTTGTTCTAATAATAGTGCGTGGCTCTCAAATGTCCTTTGGAGGCCGGACTGAAAGCTGGTCATAGTTACTTATATCACAGATGTAATGGATGCTTCCTCATAGTAGGGGTGTATTCAGGCTAAAACAAATTCGGCTTCACCATCGTTCAGAGTGTTGGAATGCCAGCCATACAAAATGTCAAAAATTGGACGAAGCCCAGGATCTGGAAAGAATGTGAGCTTTTATGTGTCAAACGATATTATGGTTTCCAAGTGAGGGGAGGATAAGTGCGACACTGTTTATGGGGCCATTTTTAACAGCCTGCTTTTATTGTTAGTCTGTGCTGAATGAAAATAGTGTCTCATACTCTGGCAATTAACATTTTGGAAGGCTGATGAGGGAGTTGTATTTCTGACCCTGTAGCCTTGGGAAAACATTATTATTCAGGCGGAATGAAATGGTTTAAAGAATTAAGAGCAATCTTTGTAACTTGTTTATGTATTCAAATGCAATTTTTATATAGTCTTTTTAGTTAATGGCAAACTGAGTAAAAGCTGTATATTCTTTTAAAGATTATTTTTCTTCCAAAAATCTGTGTATCTCATGTGCGTGTGTGTGTGTACACTGTATACTGCTGTAATGTTGCCATGTCAATTTGTGGCTGGTTTTTACCTTAGGTATTCCATCTACCAATGGTTGCATTACACATTCCATTAAGTTACGCTGCACATTCTTTCAGACAAAGAGATCAAGTTGTTTTAGGGCTTCTTCCTCCACATGCTGTGTCTGTCCTGGCCTCAGTCTTGTGGCTTTTTGCTTAATCTGCCAAGGACCGCAATGACCTGCCTATGCCAGCTGCTGGCAGAAAGCCAAATGTGATCGTTGGGGCATGGTGAGTGGGGGTGGGGCTGGGCGTAGCTGAATAGCTTGTTAGTCACTGGCGCATCTGACGCTCACATTAAACGCAGTGTGGGACCTAGAGGGACTCTCGCTGGGTGGTGAGCAACTGATTGGGGAGGGGGGTTGTTGGGTAAGGGTTGAACAGGCAGCACTCTTGAGACTCTTGCTCTGGTGTGGGTTTCTGCATTATTCAGGGCAGATGTGGGCCAGGGGCTGCAATTGGGGGTGTCTGGTTGGCTGGAATAGTCTAGTCTTGTGAGCTGATTGCAACCTGGGCATGACTGGGAATTCCGTGATGATCCCGTTTGCTCTGCCCACATTGAATGTACCTGTAGGTACATTGAAAGAAAAAAATAGGCGTAAAATGAATTCTTATCAGCAGATAGCTTTAAGCAGTTTTTTAAAAATGAATGTCATGCAGCCTCAATTCTGTAGCAGCCGTTAGGTCATGATACAGGTACAGAAAGATTACATTTACCTGCTGATCGGAAAAGTGCCTTTGGGCTTCAGATCTGCTCATAAATTTAGCTAAAATATTTTAAAAGTTGACAATTGTTCAGTCATGCGTGTTTCAACATGAAACTATTACGCAGCAATAACAGTTTGGTAATTACTTTGTAATGCATTATTCATCCAGTGTTGCTGATTTTGCTGTAAGCATTGGAATTTGCTATGTAGTAACTTGCTGGGACATCCCTGTGGTTACCGCATTAGCTTTATGAGCATAGTAAACAACTGTCACCCCCCACTCCCAGAATAGTACTTTGTAATTCACATGCCAATTGAAATGGGGCACTGGGCATTTTGTTGGACACTAAGTTGCCCATAATAATGACAGAAGAGTGAATCTTTCAATGCACTCTTGAAAATGTTAAGGACGTCACGGGGTGTACTGTGTTTGTTGGGGTCTGAGAGCATGGGACGCACAGCAGGTCATTGTCTGATGGTGCAGCAGTGTCGCTGCATATCTGCTTTCACTGAATTGGTAAATTATCCACCTGGCAGTTTTCTGGGTGTTTTTGTCCTTCTGGAGTGTGCAGTCAGTCAGGTAACAAGCTTTAATGTGCATCTGTGGTTTCAGCATCCAGAAGTAGAAAACATTCTGCCCAGTGCAGTGACTCATTGTGTTGCAGTCTTATGTACTTAATTCCTGCCTTTTCTGTGTGTGTGTGTGTGTGTGTGTGTGTGTGTGTGTGTGTGTGTGTGTGTGTGTGTGTGTGTGTTGTTGTGTGTGTGTGTGTCTTGGTGTTGTTATGTATTTATATGTGTG
>JABFEA020000001.1:14327918-14340956 GCA_019775915.2 Cyphomyrus plagiostoma | reverse complement strand
AAACCAGGCGGAGACCAGAACCCGGGTCCCAGAGGTATGAGGCAACAGTGCTAACCACTGCACCACCATGCCGCCCCTTAACATGCATATAAGGTAGTAAAATTGACAGCATTGCTATTTACTGAACTTTGACTCTTTAAAATACAGGACAGTTCTTTCAAATGCTCTTCAAATTACAGTATTGTGCAAATTAAATTACTGAACTGTCTATATTTCAAATACGCTATAATACAGTATAGTACTGTACATAAAATACAGCTTATTGTAGTTTCGTTGCTGCTGTTGGCTTGTTTTTGGTAGTTCATCATATGCTTTGAGTCTGTTTGTCGTTGAGAGAAAATGACTTTTTCATGTCATGTTTTCTGTGCATACAGCATTAGCCTCAGGTAGACTAGCCAGCCAGATGCAGATGGGTTACCACATGGCAAAGTAGGGCTATCAAAGTAAAGCTAACTTTCCATTTCTATTTTCCTTATGTTGTACAAAACCCCAAAAGTAACACTGTAAGCAGACTACTTTATTACTATAAGCAAATTATTTAGTCAGTATTTGCACAGGATTCATTCTGTCTCATGATTTTTGACTTCTATATGTGGCTGATCACTATTACCGTGATCATAAGTGGTTTCCACTTAGGGCTGGGTGATATCATATCGATATTGTTCAATAATCACCATGGCTTCAGATGACAGGCGCAACATTTGGCCAGGCGCTAGCTTTTCGGGGCTATACGGACATTTATATACGTCCACAATTTGTTAGGCAGTTTAGTAGTATGGCTAAAATATTAACGAGGCTTTGTATGACATCCAAAAGTCATTAGTATAAATACGGCATATTGTTCTGTTAAATGTCAGACTTTGAACTGGAAAAAGTACCACCACACCGACAACGTCTTTTTACCTTGTTTATCCAGAAGATCTCTTTGTTTAAAAGATGTCGTGGCTGTTCTTCACTGCAACTTCTGTGCCTATTGCACTGAGGGTATACCAAACCGTAGTACAGTGGTATCTCGCTTCTCAAACTTAATCCGTTTCGGACTCCGGATTGAATTCTAAAAAGTTTCAGTTCTGATCAAATCTTTCCCATATGAAATAATGGAAAAACCAATTAATTGGTTCCCGGCCCCCCAAAATTACAACTAAATGTTTTTTTTGTTTTAGCATTTAAGCACAAAATGAACAGGATAAAACAAGAAGAGCATTTTTTTTTTCTTAATGGCTTCCAAAACGATAAAGATCTTATCCCAACATTACCTCTGCCCCGATTGTCCGCTCTTTCCTTGTGCCACCCCCCCTCCTTAACCTCACGTGGCATCCCCATGTGATCAGCTGTTTCTGGTTGTTGTCATTAGTCCTCTGTATTAACTCTGCGTTTCAGTTGGTTTCCCCAGTCCGGTCATTGGGTCAGTTTGACTTGCATACAGCGCTAGCTTAAAGCAATGCATTCTGATCCTGACGCAATGCATTAAGGTTAGATGCATTGCGACCTCTCACCCGGCTTCTCAAACTGGAACCACCTCCGTGACGACAAACCTTTGCCTGAATATTATTGGCTGAATAATTTAAACGCACGACAGGCAGTTGCGATGCATAATCTGCTATTTCTCCCGAATATCACACAAAGCAGTGAGAACTGGTTTTCACTTAATTTACCTGGCAAAATAAAGTTTAAATAAATGACCTAAATGCTCTAATAGTACACGTAAGTTAGTGGTTTATTTATTGTTAGTTACCGTAATGTTATGATGCTTTATTTGGTTAATCGTCCTGTCTGTGAAGAAGGCATTCAAGTAAGTATTGCATTGTATTATTGAAACACCAGAACGTCTCTTTTTTTCTTTGCAATGTTATATATGTTTTTTGGAATAGTTTTCAAAACTGGATCTTGAATAAGACATCAGTTCCTCCCTTAAGTTTTGAGATGATAAAGGTTGGTCTGACTGAGATGAAGAAACAGAATACTGTAATAATAACTTAATTCTTCTGGCAAAATTCTTTATTCATAAGTCCCGGTTTCTAAAAATCACCCCAAGTTTCTAAGTTTTTTAAATGAAATAAATTTAAGGAAGTGCTACAATATTGCAACGATATCAAAGCCCAGTGTTCATATCATAATATTGACAATTTAATTAAAAAAACAGAAGTCCTCTTATAAGTGATGTTTTTTTTTTTTTTTTTACTATGCTGCTATAAAATTTTCACTGTGGTGTATTATCTGTGCTCAGTTTATAGTGTTCCATTCTTAATTATTTATCTATAAAATGTGCTTTGTAATATGTTTGTATTGAAATAAAGTAAAAACAAAAAAAAAAAAGAATTGCATTGTAGTATGACTCATTTCCAGGCGCGTACAATTTATATTAGGTCAGCGTTCACGGTTCGACTTCTGATATTCAGATCGAGTTGTAGGTCAAACTGGTTTGTTTGACTTTCAAGAAATTCGAGTTCTAGTGAGTTTGAGAACCGAGGTACCACTGTATACCAAAACAGTATTATGTGATGTGCTCCGCTAATCAAATTTAAGAAACAAAGTTTTTATAGATGCATTTTGTGATATCCAAAAGATATATCATTAATATTTAAGCCATACTATTAATCTTTTTACCAAACTATGGGCGTAAATAAAGCCCTGGTGATTATTGCGCATGCACAATATCGATATATCGCCCAGCCCTACTTCCACTGTACATGTAAAGTCAAAGTAAAACATAGGGGAACCACCAGGAAAACATGGTGAGACATTGACGGTAAACTTTAAACTGATTTGAACATATTAGATAATCTTGAAAAGGAATGATCACTAAAATTACAAAGCTAGCTAAGATTTTTTCCTATGACAGTAAAAACATTTTAGCATAACTTTAATCCCCTGCACTATAATGTCCATATGAAGGTATGAAAAAGCCTGATCTTAATCTGTCTTACTAGTGGTGTACAAATTGTATGTACATAATTTGAATACCGATATCACATATTATGTTGCACCTATTATTTTTTTGAAAGATTATTGTATTTCAGTTTTATTTGGAGGTTAACCTTTGGACTTAAGATGGGTAAAAACAGAGAGAGAAAGGTCAATGTTGTGTTATTTGGTGAATTTAAACATACTGGAAAATGATCTAAGTAACTGACATTTTTTTTTATTTAAACATGTTGCACCTGCTCTTGTTTGGTGAAGTAAAATGTCAAAGTTTTGTGTACAGAAACTCATTTTCAGTTAGTTATTTGTACCTCTTTCCAGTCACAGAGAACTTTATACTGAGACTTGTTTTAGTGAGAGAAGATCCTATAACTTGGTGACATTTGGGGAATATCGTAAAAGATAATGATTTCTTTTATTATGAAAAAGAAATTGCATGAAAGCGAAGTTGATTTTTGTTTGTATATGCTGTCAAGTATAGTCCTTAGAAATGATATTGGAATCGGCAAAAATTGGTGTTGGCAGGTCATACTTGCATAAAAATCAGAATCGGCCAAGAATATTGCAATCTGGTGCATCTCTAGTGTCTAGCTTGGTGCATCATCTTGCCCTGTTTTGTTCACCTCACCCCAGTCTTGAAATATAAATTATAATTGTAAAAAGTTTAAAATCTCTGGTTTAATTTTTGTTAGCTTTGCTGTAAATTCTTGAATTTAAGAAATTAAATGTAGTATCTTGACAGATGCCACTTTTTTTTTTTTTTTTACCTCCCCCCTGTGGGGGGGGGGGGGGGGTTTAATTTTAAAAAAAAAAAAAAAAAAAAAAAAAAAAAAACTGAGTCGGTACAGACTGAGCTGTAAAGCCTGTGGTTTACTGGGAAAAGCTGCTGATCAGACAGCTGTTACTGTAAATCTGACAGAACTGGAAGCCGTGCAGAAGTCTCACATGCTTTGGGTATTGCATTTGTAATGAGTGTTGTAGCTGTTGTACTTCACTGCCCATGTTAAGCCCCCCCAACACTTGTGAAGTGATTGACAGAGTCGGGGTACTTGCTTCACTGTAGCTCGGGGAACCTACTCTTTGCTGATATTAACAATGCTGGTATTTCCCCACAGCTTCACCCCACCACGCCAAGGTTTTCTCTTAACAAGCAGCGTTTGGTGTGCTGTCAGTTTACAAGATGAAAATAACTAAGCGCAGCAGGAAAATGTGCAGTCATGCTCATGTTACTGGTTTAACTCCCAACCTCTTCCAGTGCTGTTATTCTTCATCATGTATCCTCGGAAGTGATTCCCTTTGGAGTTCTGATGCGATTGAACTGATGGCTGGCACAGAGTGATCAGACTTTAGTTTGAAGTAGATGTCCCAGCAGATCTCACTCTTCAGGCCCACCCTATGCACAGTGCAGTCCCCTGCTCTGATCTGCTCCCAGCTGCAAAGCAGAGTACCTTTGATAGCAATCCTGCCTCTTGCTGCCTCCCACGCTTTGTCCTGAGGCAGTTACTAGCACGCATCGCTTCTTGCACTTCGTACGTACACTGTTCCTGCTCTTCTGCACTTACAGCATTGTCAGCATTTACTGCAGCTGATTAAAACCCCAGTGACACCTACAACTTGCATAGCTTCGCTAGATTTCAGGCTTTGTTCCTAGTGCATAAATTCTTTCTTTCAGCAGAGCATTATTACTGTATCTTGTGTCTGAAGCTATGAAATTAAGAATTGTGTATTTTAAAAATTTCTTTAATACCTACAGACTGTTCATTTTGGTTGTTTACTTCAAGGGAATGTTTAATTTTTTTGATTACAACCAAAGACTTGTAAAAATCAGGAACATGGTGTTACTGTTTTTTATGATATATGATCTTCAGCTAGGTAGACAGAATGTCTCCTTTATCTGAATCTCCATCTTAGTCTCCTATGTTGGAATGTAGATGCAGATGTCTGTTCTTGGTATAGGTGACCTGAGTATTGGACAGGTGGACTAGGAGCTGCAGGTTTATGGATCCTGTTGACCTGGGCACGTTACATGGTTCAAAATAAATCAAAGATTTGACGTGCCATTGTGTTGAATATGACTTCATCTAGTAGGGCTGTCATGACCACTTGATTCAACTCTATTACTTCTTTATTACAAAGCACCAATTAAAAATGTTCCTTTTTAATTATTCTGCATTATGGAGGAAGGGAGATTGTGCATAGCGGGTGAAGGTAAAAAAATAGACCGTCAGTTGTGTGGAAGCAGTTTACATTAAAAGTGAATGAAAGTATAGTTGTCTATTAGTATTGCAGAGTATAACTTAAATATCACCGCAGCATGATTGCAATGCAAATACATCTAAAAGAACACATTCTGGTTAGACAGACTCGCCCAATAATATGTTAGCCATAGATGTGTGCATTTAGCCTCTCAGAGTATAGTCTAACCGGTCTGTCATTTTACTTAATTTACTTTCTATTTTCTATAAAAATTAACAGTACTAAAACGAATGTTGGTCCTAAGAACGTGTACAAAAAAAAAGATCCAGATGCCATGACAAGAAGAAAAAAAAAAATTATTTTGCTGAATATACCAATACATCGCACACCAGGGTATTGTCATAGCAATGTGATTTTGTTGTGATAAATATTGGGGTATTTATAAAACATAAAAGGAGTTAATAAATTTGTCAAACCCCTATTCCAGTGATTCTAACGGCAAGGATGAAAATAATTATGATTGTCTTGCAGAACACATGCAGCACATATGGAAAAGCAGAGGAGGTAAAACTTTAAACTGATTTTTAAACATTTAAGAATCTATCAAAAAAATAATTAAAAGTGCAAAACTTGAACCCCCTGTGCTATAATGTCCGCACAGAATTGAAAGAAAAAACCTCTGACTAGCGATGTAAGAATTGTTTGTGCATAACATGCAGTGTTGATATTATGTCCAGTCCTATAATATACTATAGCCATTCTTGGAATTCAGTACAAAATACCCTGCATTGCGTTTTGATGTCATTCGTCGCAGGTACCAGTTTTTACGTCAGTGGAAATCCAACACTTTGAAGTACTGTACTTTTGGTACTTTCTCGAAGTACCTAGTGCAGAGGAAAAACACCCTTAGCTTGCTTTAGTAGTTGAAAATGAGAGGAATTTTCAAAGTTCGAGGTGTAGAATAAATGACTGGCTGAAATGACCTGCTGAAAGGTATGGCTGCCGTAGAGGGTGATTGATGTACCTAATCCATGTACATCAGATGTACAGTGGCACTCTTAGAAGTAATTAGCAATGGATTAATACTGCAGCAAACCATAGGGACTCTGTGTGAAAAGTTTACCAATCCGCACCCGTGTTTAGTCGTATGACCAAAGACCTGGTTTAGTAACTGCATGGTAAGCATGTCAGGAGGCAGTGGTGAGTCTGGGGTGTGGGAGCGAGCAGCACTGCAAGACCGCACACTCTCTGGTACCCTTATATCAGCTGAGCCATGCTGCTATAAATATTCAGAGTGGGAACTTCAGAATGTCTTCCTTGGAAATGGGGCACAGTGAACCAAACTCATTTCATCTGATCAGCCATTTAAAGTCTTTGACTTTGCTATTATTCACAATATTATGTCTTTAAATTTACTTGTGCATTTCTAAAATGAAATCTCAACCAGTCTTGTATTCTTAAGACTGTTTCATATTACCCTGAATTTGTTTCTATTCCTGACTGAGTCGGCTAAATTTCTACAAAATGCTCAGTATATGCTTCATGACTACAGCCTGATCCAAGGAGATCTGAGGTCGATATATTTTTTGTTTAATGTTGAAGGCTGTTTTTAGTAAAACCCAATATGGGTTCAAATGTGCATTTTAATGTCAAATAAGATTATCTGGTTTCAACCAGCCATTAAAATAGCAGAGTTTGTCATCACGAATGAGTGTGCTGAATTTGTACTGTTTTTACCAGCCTACAAAGGACATGCTTAACCACCTGGGTCACCAGAAAAAAACGTACTGTAGAGTGGCCAGTAAATCGGTTTGACGTGTATTCTGGATATATCCCCTCCTTTTTTTTTTTGTAAAAAAAAAAAAAAAAACTGTTTACTTGTTTCCCTCCCGCCTCAATGTGTTGACATAGCTGAGAGGTTTACGCAAGAGCCTGCTGCGTGGGAGTATTTTCAGGGATGGGATGGGGGAGGGGAAGGTGCGGCTGAGCCCCAGTCGGGGGTGTAATATTCATGAGCAATCACAGCAGCTTGCCCCTGGGCAACTCTGCATGCTGCTCTGTTTTTAAGCTCCTCTAGTTCCCCTTTTGAGTAGCTCTTTATTTGATCACTGCTCTTAGCTCAGATTATGTGTGCTTGTCTCAGTCTCACCTGGCACATGATTGCATGTGAAGCTCAGTGCAGGGCAGGTGTCTTGCCAAGGGGACACTAGGACATTACCTGCCAAGAATCTAAACACCCCCCAGACTCCTTTTCTGACCCTTTAAAGTGTGAGGAGGACACAGGGGATGGGAGGGGCTGGTGAGACTGCAGCCTGTGGGTCACTGTCGTAAGAGAGAAGTGCCCCCCCACTGCCCATAACACCCAGAAACTTACACACGCCGGGACGAGCACACCCACCCCGCCAGTCAGGAATGCAGGGAAGAATGCGATTCCTCCTTTTCAAAGATGGGCTGCTCTGTTTGAGATGGTGTGCCACCACGCATCTGTAGAGTCCCCAGTAAGGATTATGATTCCTCCATCGCACCGTTTGGATGAAACTGCTCATAAGCATTGCAAAGGCTTCGAGGCTCTGTGGTGAAGTCAGTGTGCCCATGAAGTAATTTAGTTTTTGTGTGTGTGTGTGTGGCAAAACTCCTGCTTGCATTGTTGAATTTGGGTTAAGTTCCTGAAAGGGGGAAGGGGAGGGGGAGATGATTTTTCTATTTTTTTTTTCCCGCCTAGGAGAGTCGCCAGTATCTACATTAATTATGAAAGTATGCAGAGTAGCGTGGTGAATGTAGCAGTGCAGACAGTGCTGTTTATGAGCTGTTTATTGAGATGGTTTAGCCCTCTTCTAGCTGCTGTCCCCAGCTGATCTCTAAGCAGCCCCACCGCTCAGTCCAACATGTAACCCATCCCTTCCCCTGCAGTTTGTGGTTCTCATTGCCTGGCAACATAAGCCCAGGTCCTTAGCTCAAGCCGAATGAAAATGGATATAGGACAGTGGCCCAACCGTGCTATGTCAATGAATGCCTTATACCTGTCCATACCCTCTGTGCTAATGTTTTCTAACTCACTCCTAGGGGAGCCCCAGACAGTCCATGTTTTTGTTCCTTCTGGTAGGGAACTGGGAGGGAGCGAAAAACGGACTACCTGGAGGTCCTCGAGGACTGGGTTGGAAAACACTGCTCTGTGCTTTATGTTTCGAAGCCAGGATTAGAGTCACAGAGCAGGCCGATAGATCAGCAAACCTGGAATCTCCATGCTGTGCTGCAGAATGTCAGGTGACTGTTGGATGGGTGCCCAGCAGCATCTGAAGGAACAGTAGGGGTGCAGGTCTGAGCAGGGTTTATTCATCCCACGTTTCACTGCACCTGTAATGCTTAGTGACAGCACACATGTCCCCCATTTGCTGTACTTTACATTCTTTACTTCATGTTTTCCAATCCCACCTTCCATTCCATGTTGCTTCAGTTGAAAATATCCCCAAGGTCTCATGTAACCATATGAGTCTTGGTTGCCAGCTGGACTGTGAGTACACTTGTCTGGTGTATTAGTGTTTATGTGTGGTGCTGTTTCCCTTGTCTGTAACTTTGCAGCACTGTCATTCAGATCCAGGTGTACTGTGTCTTCCTGCTGTCTCAGCAGCCTCTTGCAGGTTGCCTTTTGCTTGGCCTCTAGTGCATTTGAAATGGCCCTATTAGCATGGCACGTTCCTTCCCTCAGACGCATCTGAATAATTTGCTAGCCTGGCTTTAAATTACTTTTTTGCATTCCTGTTGTACTGCTATGGTCATGTTGTGCTATTGGTCTATTTGGCTGCACATGCTACTATATATACCCTGCCCCTGTGATAAGATGGTGAAGCACAGATGGTGACATTGCCAGAGTACAGGAGCTGCAAGTCAGACCTATTCATGATGCTCGCCCACTTTTAGTAAACTAAAAGACCTTTTCTTCAAGGTATATGGAAATTATTGCAACACTAGTCAGCATTAGGCTTCTCAAGACGGATAGAGTATATTGATAATGCCCCAGTAAAGCTTTGTGCACAGTTGTTTCTCCATCAAGCATCCAGCCACCATGACTACTCTAGCTCTCTTTAACATGGACCGCATCACGGCTTGCTGCCGTTACTCCCATCTGTTGGACCCGTACCGAGACGCGGCATGTCCCGCCCCCATGGCCGGCCATGGCTCTGAGTTAAGTGGGGCGTAGCCGGGGACAGGTTTGGGCCGGGAGAGGAACCTGCTCATGCTGAGGCTCTAATTGGAGTGTAGAGGAGGCTTCTTTGGAAGTTCACCGCAAAAGCGCTCTGCTCCTGTTCGTTGCCATAAATCACAGCAGCATCCATGATGTCTGTGCCTGTTTCTCTGTGGGGGAGGCAGGGCACAGGTAAATGTGAAGGTGTGGCGGTCATTTATTTCATTAGCTGAGGAAGCCGTTTGCTTTCAAACAGTCGTGTTCTTTGCAGATGCGTGTTCTTTGCATGTGTATAGATGGTCCTAATTTTTTGTCATTCTCTGTTCCAGACCTAGCAGGCTTGGCCAGCGAGGCATTCGCAGGCCATGCTGTTGTGAAGCATGAATACACTCCAGGCACTGACGATAAAACCAGGAACATTGATGGCTGGATCTCGGTGAGAATTAATGCTCTTTCTTTGCCCCCTACTGGTTATGTCGGTAAAATGCATCAGTAAAGAACTGTAATAATTTATCAACTTGAAAGCCATTCATTTTCTTATCCCTTCTGAATCTAAAAAGAGGAACTCTTCGGTCAATATAATAATTAGAGGAGGATCTGTTTCAATTTTTCTTAATTTGATACTTCTAATTCTTTTTTTTACCTATTTGTGTTAAAGGAATAAATCTGGACTTTCTTACAATGCAGAGCTAAAATTGGCAAAAACCACAGTTTTTTTATTTTTTCATTTACTAGCCCGTCTCTCTAGGTCTAGTAGTTTAGATTCTTTATTTTCTGTAATATGATGGCCCTCCCACTTCTGAGCTTGTGTGGGTAAACCTGGTTATTTTACTGGCCACTGGTGAAAAGCTAGTGTCTAAACTTGACAGATTAAGAGCCTCCTTGGCTGTGCCTTATTATTCCTTGTTCCAGTCCATCCCAAAAATGATCCAGGGTCCAGGTCCTCCTCTGGTGTCAGCTGAATGACAGCAAATGCCTATATATTCTTTGTCATACATTTCTGCGATCTAAGCCAATCTGTGCTTCTCAGCCTGCAGTCTCCTGTTTTCACTCAATCTAAACTTTTCTCTCCACTTTTTTCCTAGAGATCAAATGGTCTTCTGAAGAAGCCATGGGTAGCTGTTGTAGCTGTCCAGATAAAGAATCAATCCCAGATAATCATCAAACCAAGTTTAAGGTGGGTCTCCTCAAACGAGCTGTTCCTCTTACACCACCGACACACTCCGATGGGAGCATACACAACTTAAGCTGCCCTCGGGGGAGAGGCCTTGTTCATATCCCTCCGCCATGCCATAAGACATGGTCTTTGACAAGCTAACCCAACTTGCTGCTAATTTAGGGAGGTCCGTAGCTGCCTGTTGAGGGAGGGGCCGGGAGGGTAGTGGCTGTGCTGTTCAGGAACACTAGGAATATTTAACAAGTTTTGGCACTGGCTAAATGACTGCAGAAATCTGCCGTGTGAAATTAATTTTTGTACTCCGACAAACTGTTTGCAAGGGCCTGTGCCAGAGTCCTGCACCGGGTCGGGTACCCATGGATTTTAATATTCTGGAATTTTACATGCGGGTATGCGGGCGGGTAATTCATTACACACGGGCAGGTAGCAGGTCAATGAAAACAGTATTGTAGCCTGCAAAAATAACATAGAAAATACAAATTGTCATCATCGCAGTGTGTTCAGTATGTCGAGGGTACCTTATGGTGCTTTAGATTATTTCTCTCCAAGTTCTAACTTGGATGAAAACGACACGAAAAACATCACTTCTCTTCAGAAACACACCTCTTTTATGATGTTGATGTCAGACGAGATTTTGTTATCCGAGTCGCCCCTGTGACCTAATTTCAACATGGCAGCTTACACACTCAACAGTAAATCTATTTTATAAATCTTTAAAAATGTTTTTTTTTTTTAGTGTTTTGTTATTTTGTTAATAGTTATAAATGTAATTGCACATGTTCGATTTAGAGAATACCATACCATGACTGTAAACAGTATCCTATCATATCAGATTTTTACCAGACTTGTTAGTGTCTTTGGTTTGTTTGTAGTATGTTTGCCTCTCGAAAAAAGAATATTGCTATGAATGTGCTAAAATATTTTATAGAGCTTTTAATGTGTTTTGACTAGTTTGTGTTTCTTGTTTGCTTGTCTCTTGGGGAAAAAAAAAAATCTCTCTCTAAATCTGCTAAAAATATAAAGGAACGACAGCCATGTTTGTTCCGAGATGTGGTAGCTCGAACGGGAGATTGTCGGAAGTGATGTCACTCAATTTCAATTCACAATTAATGTAGGCCTAGCACTTGTCACGTTGAGAGGTGCGTAGAAAAAATAATTGTGTGTAATTTATCACAGGTACGGGCGGGTAATGGGCAGAATGTTGATGGGCCCAGACGGGTGCGGATTTAACTTTGAAATAATCACGGTGCACAGGCGGGTGTGGTGCTGTACTATGCGGGTGCGGGCAGGTGCAGGTCTCCAAAAGTGGACCCGTGCAGGACTCTGGGCTGTGCTGTGAATTTTGTCATGCTGGATAAGTAGCTGGGTGCTGGGACTAAATTTGAGTGTTTTAATTGTATACCGCTTTACATTTTGTAAAGTAACCCATTAAAATCCCCCTAAAACATGAACTGTAGTTTAGTGAAAGGTGTGTTTTCTCTGTGAGGTTATGGTGTAGATGTGCACGTGTGATAGATGTAATGTTTCTGAAAATCACAGATTTGTAGCTGACATGTTTGTCATGTTGTCTTGTAATAAGCAAACAACCTCCCCCCCGCTTGGAATACAGATACTGTGGTACCTCAGTTCTCAAACTCATTAGAACTTGAATTTCTTAAAAGTCGAACCAACCAGTTTGAAAAAAAATTACCTAGAGCTCGATCCGAATCTCAGAAGTCAGACTGTCAACCCCGACCTAAGATACCTTGAATGCGTGGGGAAATGAGTCACGCCGCATGTCTCTCAGTGGAAACAAAGGGTAACGCTTCAGTCTCAACCTCGCATTTGCTGTGATAGCATCGTGCATGTTTACACTAACTGAATACATATATTTAGACAGTAAAAATACATTTAAATAATGATAGAACAGTAATTTTTATTATATAATAAAATACATGGGGCGGCATGGTGGTGCAGTGGTTAGCACTGTTGAGTGAGTTTTATTATTAATATTAATAATAAACCATTAATACATTTAATAATATTGTGTCGAGCAGGGACGGAACGGTGCAGATGTCAGGGTATCGGGAACACGTGTTTTAATTACAAGTAAGGCAGGCAAAACGCAGACGGACAACACAAGGACCGGACTTGGGAAACAAACTGAAACGTGGACGAAATACGGAGGGCTAGTGATAACCTCGTGTGATCAGCTGTTTCTGGTTAACGAGGGGGTGTGGCACACAGAAGTAGCGGACGATCAGGGCAGGACACATTTTTGGATACATTTATTTTCTTTACTTTACAAATTACTGTTTTGATAAATGTGCTTGGATGTGTTTAGTACATTATATGCTCTGCTTGCTTTATCCGGTTCATTTTGTGTTTAAGTTAAAAAAAAAAAAATTCGATCAGAACTAGGGCTGGGCAATTTTGCCTAAAAAAAAAATCTTCGATTTTTAAAGAAAAATTCGAGTTTCGATTCGATTTTCGATTTTTTTTTTCCAATGCACTTAAAAAATGGCTGCAGACATCAGATATAGTGTCAAAAGTGCAACTTTATTGCTATGATTGTCCTCAA
>JABFEA020000001.1:14291801-14322678 GCA_019775915.2 Cyphomyrus plagiostoma | reverse complement strand
CCCCCCCCCCCCGCCGCAGCCGGCCCCCCATGCCCCTCCCGGACGCGCAGAACGTCAACAACTCGGCACAGCGGAGGACGGCACTGCTCAACTATGAGAACCTGCCTGCGCTGCCCCCTGTGTGGGAGGCACCCAAGCCCAGCTCGGAGGGTGAGGAGGATGAGGAGGAAGAAGAGGAGGCCTTCGCACCAAAGACGCCGTCCCTCAACGGCTACCACCAGCACCAGCATTCCAGCCTGGACCCAATGCACAACTATGTGAACACAGAGAATGTAACAGTCCCGCTCAGCGCCCACAAGCTGGACTCGGGTCGCCAGAGGGACAGCTCCGCCCCCACCGTGTTCAACTTTGACCTCCGGCGACCCGGGCCTGAGGCGCTGCGGCAGCTCAACTACATTGAGGTGGAGATGGAGAGGGGCTCGGACTCGAGCAACCCCCAGACCCCCAAGACCCCCACCACGCCCCTCCCGCAGACCCCCACCCGCCGGACAGAGCTGTACGCGGTCATCGACATTGAGCGTACGGCCGCCATGTCCATCCTGCAGAAAGCACTGCCCCGTGATGATGGCACCGCCAGGAAGACGCGGCATAATAGTACTGACCTGCCCATGTGAACCTGAGGAAGCGCACTGTGTAACACTGCACCTTCATCCTCTGTCCATGCGATCGGAGTGAACCTTCTAAAGGCACAAGGTCTTCGTCACAGTTAGCAGTTTTCTGTTTTTTTTTTTTTAACTCGTCTCCTGACAAACAAAACACCCCTCACAGGCAACAGCCAGGTTTAGTGAGTTGTCAATTTCTTACTTGTACTTATCTGAAAGGTAGTTAAGCCTATGATATGTACGTCCTCCCTCTCACCCCACAAACAAATTTGCTGCCACTTCTTATTAAATATGGTCATTTCCCACTCCCCTTATTCACTAAGAAACATTCCTTGTCTGTTTCCCTGCGGTACGAATCGGTGATTGCTGATGAGTCATTCCAAGTGTGAATTTTGGTACCTGGAAATCGCGTGTACACTACAGTCACTTTGCCACTACATTAAATATGCCTTCTATTATTTAACAATTAAAAGCTCTGTTAGAGCGCAGTCTGGTTGTACTTAAAGTACCTTAGTACCTTTTTGTCAATTTGCATGTATGCTGAACACACGTGCTTTAAGTTTTTTTAATTGACTTGTCGCTTTTCCATAAGTACAAAATGATTTTTATTCTTCCAGAATCTATCTGCAGGTCGATGGATGTTGTCATGGTACGGTCAAGTGTCCTTAAGGTGAAGGCAGAAATGATAAACAAAGCTGTATACCACGAAAAAGTACTCCTTTCTCATAGGAGTCCAACTTTCTGCCATTTACCTTTTCTCATTGTATTATATTGTAAAATTTATATGTTCTAACTTGCATTATAAAATAGTTTTTTCTACCTACCTTAATGCTTAAATATAGGAATTGTATAAAAGTAGTTTAATAGATTTGTTTATTAAACCGATAAAATTGTAGTGGAAGAAAATGAAATCCCCCTTGCCAAACTTTTTCCTGGATTTTTTTTTTTTGAAGTTGAACCTAAGGGTAATTACTGATGTAAACATTCCTTTTTTTATTATTTTTTATTTTGGGTATTCTACTTAAAATTATAAAACACTATGCAGCAAAAAGATCACAGCTGTGCCATGTGCCACAATGTATGGACATTTTATTGAAATTTATATTGATATTTGCATTTTTCAGGTATGAATTAGTTTACCAAATGTTTGTATTTTTAAGACAGGAAAAAAAACATACTGTGTATTTTGTGATATCTGCATTTTCTCATATGCCATCATTGCCAACACATTTTTGTAGCATGGCAACAATAAAAACAAGAAAAACTTGTAGTTTTGTATTCCTTTCTAAATGTCACCTGTTCTCTCTGACCTTCGACCTCTCATGGCATTTTATTGTATTTCGGGAAGCCTTGACGACACTAATCTCCTTTCCAAGGCTTGGCTTTTCCTCGAGGTTTATTTACAAATATGGCTAATGAGCTCCAAAGATGGACATTGAAAGCAAAGATCCAAGCATTCAAGCACAAGTACTACAGGAAGCTATTGACCATACACTACACTAAGCACAAGGATAAGGGCCAATAATTATGCCCTTGCCTGGCAACAAGTTACTGTGATGTATCACAAATTTACATGGTTTTACCATGTTAACCACCTCAACACTGGCCAAAACCATAAACCCTAAAGAGCAAGCACCAAAGAGTGGACTGGTCAAGCCCTTGACACACTGCTGCAGATTTCAGAGGTCAGTGAATGGTGGAGTTCCTTAACTGCCCTTTAATTCATGGTGCCCCTACAACAGCAGTTGCCAATCTTATCCGCAAAGGTCTGGTGTGCATGCAGGTTTTTGGGGTAACCTTTAGGTCAGCTGTTCAAACCCAGGTGTGAGGAGGACTCAGCCAGTCAGTCCTCTAATTAGCAATATAATTAGGGAGCTGCAGTGAAAACCCGCTGGCCCTTTGCGGATAAGATTGGCCACCCCTGTCCTACAACAACCTTCAAGGGATTAATAGTGCTAGTTTTCTGTGAAAGTGTGCTCCTGAAATCTAGCAAATGTGCTCTGGTTTGGTGCTGATTCGTTTTTGTCGATTCATATCTATTGCATCTAATATTGTAATGTAATACGCAATTTTTAAATTTGTTAGCCGTCTAGTAAATTATTCGCTCTGATGCCTTATGTTGAGGTTGTCACACCAGCTATGCAGGACATTAAATGGAAATGTGAATTAAATGACTCTTCTCAATAACTGCTTAAATGTGTAGTGATCAGCTGCTTATTCTGAGAAGTGCATGGAACTGGAAAGCCTTAAGGTTTAGCTAAGAGGAGGTGATAGGCTCAAGTACATAATTTGAATGTCACGACTGAGTGGTATGAACAGATACGCAAACATACATCTATGCAGTTGAAAGCAAAGATTTGGGGCACAGGGTCAGGTCGTTTATCCAGTACCCCTGGAGTAGGTTTCTGGTTATCAAAGTCGGGGGAGTGTCGCTCGCTGTAGGCGAGCGTGTCACTATGCCTTTAAGAAAGGGCGATCCTCTGCGCCTTGCGTCATTACGTCGGCCGCCATTCTGTTGCCCGGCTAAGTTGCGAAGTAGCTGAGTGTGTCTGGCTTCCAACTACACCGGAGAAATCATGGTAGGGTTCGTTTTTGCCATATTTATATTTTCATTCTTGAAGTTTCATCTTGCTTCTCAATGAGCTTAGTGTAGTTAATTGGACGCAAAAAAATCTAGGGCGATATTGACTTAGGTAGGCAGCATGGGATTCTATGGCCTCACATCATTGACAGTAAAAGAAAGCACATGGGCTGCGTCAAGTTGGCGAGAAATAAAATGCAACGTAATACCACTCTTAACAGAGCTGGCCCAGTTATCAAATGCAGTATGTATTATAAGGACAGAAAAAAAATGTAAAATTCAGGCGTTTCGCCGCAAGGGATACACAATGACTTGCTGAGGATTACTATTGTTCAGCAGAAGCGTGGACACAACGAAAATGTCCAGAATTTGCCAGATCATGGCCACCGAATGCAGCCAGTTTGCATCATTTGGGATTCTTAATCCTAAAGCGCGTTAAGTGATTAAAATGAACAGTACTATGCGAAATTAAGGGTAGTTTTCCGTGTGAGAGGCCAGTTCCGTTACACCGGCCTTCGTTTCGTTGTTCTAGACGTTTCTCGAGAGGAGGAGGCGGAGTCACAGTTGATCTGACGATGAAATGAACTATACAGCCTCTTGTTGAATATTAAATCGGGAATCATTGCTAATTGCAGCAGTTATCTATTCAGATGTTTACTATAACTACACTTTACTAAATAGTATTTCCATATGTCGCCAGTAGTTTACTATTTACGATGCACACTAAGATATATTAAATCCAGTTATCGGGATATATAACCTACAACTTTCCATAGGTAATCCGCTGATATAACCTTAATGCATATATTTAATTCTGTGCAGGATAGATGCATGATTTCCTAATGCGCGGGTGGTCAGTTTGAGTACAATATTCACAGCAATAAATGGAGAATCTCTTTGGTCAAAAGCCATAGCAGAGTTCTGGGTATTAAAACATGCCATAAAGTATTTCTTGTTATTAAAAATTACTTGAGGAAAAATCGTGGGTGCGCACAGTACTGAATGATAAACCCTTTATTTTTTATTAGCTACTAGTAACACTGTTAAACCCATCCATCCATCCTCTCCCGCTTATCTGGAGTCGGGTCGCGGGGGCAGAAGTCTCAGCAGGGAAACCCAGACTTCCCTCTCCCCGGCCACTTCCTCCAGCTCCTCTGGGGGGATCCCGAGGCGTTCCCAGGCCAGCCGAGAGACATAGTCCCTCCAGCGTGTTCTGGGTCTTCCCCGGGGCCTCCTCCCAGTGGGGCATGCCCGGAACACCTCCCCAGGGAGGTGTCCATGAGGCATCCTAATCAGATGCCCGAGCCACCTCATCTGGCTCCTCTCAATGCGAAGGAGCAGCGGCTCTACTCTGAGTTCCTCCCGAATGACCGAGCTCCACACCCTATCTCTAAGGGAGAGCCCAGCCACACTGCGGAGAAAACTCATTTCGGCCGCTTGTACTCGCGATCTCGTTCTTTCGGTCACTACCACTGTTAAACTATCTTTTAATAATCTGCTTGAGCCAACAACTATGTGTGTTATGCAGTTATGATGCAGATCTTTTTATTTACTGAGAAACTGGCTTTTTTTGCTGATTCTTAGGCATCCCTTTCATTGGCGCCCGTTAACATCTTCAAAAGAGGAGCTGATGAGGAAAAGGCAGAAACTGCCCGCCTCGTGAGTACATCGCTCCGCTTGGCCGTCGGTCTTAGCCTTGTGTTTCTTACAGGGCACATTGCTAATACACTTTTATTTCTTGCTTCTTCCAGTCTTCCTTCATTGGTGCCATTGCCATTGGCGATTTGGTGAAAAGCACGCTGGGTCCCAAGGGAATGGTATGTAACTTGATTATTGATGCCCTTTGCAAGAAGCGAGCATCGCTTTAAGAGAAAAAAAGGCTCGAATTAAATTCTTGGTGAGAGTCTTTATTAGAATTATTTACATGTTTCTTTGCATTTGTGATTGCCTTTATTATTGCAAACTAGATCTTCGTCGTCTCATCTCACTGTGTACATATATATGACACTAAAGTTTATTTTGACTTAATTACTGATGTAATATTCAGTTGCACTTGGTTGGTGGATCTGTTGATACGGATATAACTTTGCAGCTGACATGGCAGTAATTGTCGTAGCTTGGTGCGTAAAGTAAATAATGTATTAGTAGCAGTGCCACATTTTGTGTTACTCTGCTGTCTCATGCAGGATAAGATCCTGCTGGGCAGCGGTCGAGAGGGCTCTGTGACCGTGACCAATGATGGTGCCACCATCCTCAAGGCCATCGGGGTGGACAACCCTGCAGCCAAGGTCCTGGTCGGTAAGTGACTGTGTGCTGGGTCCTCCCAAAAGTTGAGCCAGTGGTGCCATGATGGCATATTGCATCATTCTTATCATCGTTCAGTTTTTTTTCCCTTTTATTTTGTTGATTCATGTTGCCTCATTCTCCTTCTCAGACATGTCCAAGGTCCAGGATGATGAAGTAGGGGACGGGACTACCTCAGTCACAGTGCTAGCAGCAGAGCTGTTAAGAGTAAGAGGCTCGCACACCTTCGCTTAAAGAATGTGGCTCTGCAGTGCATCACATGACACTGTAGCCCAGGACTAGGCAATCACAGCAGGGGGAGCGTGGTTTTAAATTCAAGGCAGCCTGGCTCTGGGATCACTTGTGGAATAAATCTAATGTATTTTTGAGAATCCAAAAATGGATTTAAAAACCTTTCTTGTGTACTTTGCTGATCTATTTTAACTAGAGAAACCAAATGCATTTTTATGTAAGCAGTCATAATTTTGTAAATAAAATAGTTTCAGCTAAGTGTAAAAGAGCATGATGAATTTGGTTTCTGTCGTTAGGAAGCAGAGTTGCTCATTGCAAAGAAGATACACCCCCAGATCATCATCTCTGGGTGGAGGAAGGCCACACAAGCAGCGCGCGAGGCACTCCGGGAGGCTGCTGTGGATCATGGGTAAACGGTTCTATCTGTACTCGTTTTTATATTAAAATAACTTTAGTGGCACACTGGATATAAAATTTGCGTATCTGGGAGTTGTGTGGTTGAAGCTTTGCTTGTAGCTAATTTTAAAAGTGTTCACATTTAAGATTTAGCTGGATTACTAAATCGGGATTAGTTGACTGTCTCTGGAGTTCCTCTAGGGATACTGGGTGCCCAGCAATGATTGGTTGACTTGAATCCACTGGATATTTAGTGGGGAAACTGCCACCTCTATCATACTGCACCAATGGAGCTGGGAGCTGCAGTTCGCCGGCTTGGTCATCTATGTTCTTGCTGAGTCACTTCCTGATGCCCCCTCTCTTGTCCAGGAATGACCTGGTGAAGTTCCAGGAGGACCTGCTGAACATCGCCCGCACGACGCTCTCCTCCAAGTTGCTGACGCACCACAAGGACCACTTCGCCAAGCTGGCTGTGGAGGCCGTGATGCGACTCAAGGGCTCTGGTAACCTGGAGGCCATCCATGTCATTAAGAAACTGGGGGGCAGCCTCACTGATTCCTACCTGGACGAAGGTGAGGGAGATCTGCCTGTTAGCCCGTTAGCCCGCCGCTACCTCTCCAGTGTTACATCGCTGCAGTGAATCTTACCCACATGCTGGCTTTAACTTCTCAGACTGACAGCTGGACCTGATCAGTAGATAAGTCAGCTTTGGGATGAACATCCAGTGATGCATTCAGTTTTGATTGTCTCTGGGCCTCACTGGTTTAGCTTAGTGTTAAGAGGGATGGAAAATGTGCCCAGATTCTCATGTATCTCGCCTACTCAAATTTTGTGTTTTATAAGCTTGTTTATGAACATGGTAATTTAATACAGTGATACTTTAGAAGTTGAACTTAATCTGTTCAGAACTCCGGATCGAGTCCTAAAAAGTTCGAGTTGTGATCAAATTTTCCCCATAAGAAATAATGGAAAACCAATTAATTGGTTCCCGGCCCTAAAAAAAGCACACCTAAATACGTTTTTTTTTTTCCATTTAAACACAAAATGAACAGGATAAAACAAGAAGAGCATATACTGTACTAAACACATCTGAGCACATTTATCAAAACAGTAATTTATAAAGTAAGAAAATAAACGTATCCAAACGATGTGTCCTGCTCCAATCGTCTGCTCCTTCCGTGTGTCACGGCCCCTCATTAACCTTGTGTGGAATCCCCATGTGATCAGCTGTTTCTGGTTGTTGTCATTAGTCCTCTGTATTTAGTCCGCATTTCTGTTTTTTTCCCAGTCCGGTTATTTGTCTCGTCCATCTGTGTTTTGCCTGCCTTACCTGTAATTAAACCCCGCATTCCCCGATATCCTAACATCTGCGCGTTTGTCTCCGTTCCGTCCCCGCTTGGAACAACAGTATTATTATAATTAAATGTATTACAGGTTTATTATTAATATTAAAATAATAAGAATTCTAAATGTATTTTTACTGTCTAAATATATGTAGTCAGTGTAAACACTTTCCCCCGCGTATCTTAGGTTGGTGTTCATGGTTTGACTTCTGAAGTGTTTTTACACCTAAAGCAGTGTTGGTAAATGCTTGGAATCTCCTTGGTTATCTGACACACGCTGACCAGCTTCCGTCTGAATTCTGGCAAGATGCTGTCCTGGGAAATGGCTTCTGGCACCAGCTAAGGCCTGGCTGCTCTTTCTCACTGCAGCCACTGTGGGAAAAAAAATCAGTGTTTTCTCCTCCCTGTAAACTGGCTGATTACTAGACACCCATGTTGACTTGGTGGTTACTTCTTTGATAGGCTTCCTGCTGGACAAGAAGATCGGTGTGAACCAGCCCAAGCGCCTGGAGAATGCTAAGATCCTCATTGCCAACACTGCCATGGACACTGATAAGATTAAGGTGTGTTTCAGGACATGAATCTTGCTCGTCACCTGACAGTGGGCCAGCACCATTTGGTCCTGTAATGGAGGAAGACACTTTATTTTATAGGCATGGTTTGAACCATAGCTTACATGTGTTCTGATCTGCATATGGTGAGAAGCTTATTTTTCTATTTAAAATCACGGAATGCAGTGAACAGTTGCTTAGACCACATGCACCTGAGCTCTTGCGATCGATTGGTTGTTCAGTCTGGTTGCAGTAGGATGCAAAGGCATCTCGCCAGCTTCTCGCCAAATTCCTGTGTCTCAGCCTGAGGGAGCATATTGTTGATAGAAGGAAACGAGGACACTGCTAAAGACCTTATCTGATGGGGAGGGTTGATTGAACCGAGGTTGATGTGAGACTCTACATCCTTCTCCTCAGATCTTTGGCTCGAGGGTGCGTGTGGACTCCACGGCCAAGGTGGCGGAGATTGAGCTGGCAGAGAAGGAGAAGATGAAGGAGAAGGTGGAGCGAATCCTCAAGCACGGCATCAACTGCTTCATAAACAGGTAGAGCCTCCCACCCACTTGAGGGCGATAGCAAGCAGCCACCTGAGGTTCTCCTGATGCCTGCCACATGCTGGAACTTCCCAGATTTGTGATCTTGCGGTGTGACCTACAGGCAGCTCATATACAACTACCCGGAGCAGCTGTTTGCAGCCGCTGGAGTGATGGCCATTGAGCATGCGGACTTTGCCGGGGTGGAACGCTTGGCCCTCGTCACAGGTGCGTTTGTCTCCACAGCTTGAGGCCACCCTGCCACATCTAAGAGGGCTACAGTGTCTCTCTTATCATTCACGAGGAGTAGAAGAGCTCTTACAAGGCGCCAAAGGAAACTTTTTGGCAAAAGATTTATTTGTGAGAAGTGTTGGATATGTATTTCACCAAACGATCAACCCAATTTTGTCTAAGCGTACAAAATCTCTGCTGTTGCTCCTCCAAGTGAAAGATAATGGGGCAGGGGCGACCTGAAAACAGGCCCGGGAGTGTGAAACACAAAAGCCCCCTACATTCGACCGTCCACACTGGGTGTGGAGAAGATTAACACAACCAACGAATAGTGACAACCAAATATACAGTAACAATGGGACCGAGGTCTTTAAGAAGCTATTGCACTTGAAGGTCTAAATTTGCCTCAGTCTTCATTTTTACAGCTCTTCAATGTAAACCTTCCAGACACATTTTTAATTTGTGTGTCTTTCAGTGAGCTGCTTTAGACAGAATATTGTACATTAGCAGGACTAAAACGGGTCATAATTAAAACACCAGCATAACTATAAAAATCTCACCCAGAGTAGAGCAGACCTGAGATCAGAATTGTAAACTTGGCTTTTATTACCCTGAAAATTGCAGCCACATGATTGGTCTGTCTGCTCTTGTATTGGCTGATTTTCAGTTACCCAACACATACTGGCCATTTCCTAAATGCTTTATTCTGGGCCAGTTTGCTCTTACCAGCAACTTAGCTGAGTTGTATGTTGGTGTTGAGTGAGATGGAATCCTCCCTTTCAGGTGGAGAGATCACCTCCACCTTTGACCATCCCGAGCTGGTGAAGCTGGGCCACTGCAAACTCATTGAGGAGGTGATGATTGGTGAAGACACCCTGATCCACTTCTCAGGCGTAGATATGGGTGAGTACTCCATACTGCGAGAATGGTTAGACGCCCCAGGAACTCAGGGCTGGATCTGAAGGTGCTCTGAGTTGTTTTGGATGAGGTTCCATGTGTGTGAAGACCATGATGTGAGAAAAATATATATGGTGTAGTGTAGTATGGATTATTTTATAATGGGGCGATTTAGAATTGGCAGTAAATACTATGGTCTTGTGTAGAAATGTAATTTCATTATCATCCTCAATAGCTTGCTTGATCTTCAAATGTATTAATCCTCATTTAAATTGACATATTTGACCGTGTGTCTTTTTTAATTGAAGTTTTTAATGGTGTACAAGTAGGGTTGCAAAAAGTGGTGGAAAATTTTCAGAACTTTCCATTCCATGGGAAGTTAAGCTAAGGGATTTTATAAATATTCCAAGATGGAAACTTTGCATGGGAATTACCAGGAAGGTGTGGGAATTAACAGAAAATTCCCAGAATTTTGCAACCTTATATACAACATGCCCGTCACTTGTAAGGCAGCGTCCCGGTTATCTGGGGACGCGTGAGTTTATTCTCCGCTGAAGGGCAGCTTGTCTGAGGCCCCGTCTCTTTCACCCAGGTGAGGCCTGTACTATAGTGCTGCGTGGGGCCACGCAGCAGATCCTGGATGAGGCAGAGCGCTCGCTGCATGATGCCCTCTGTGTACTCTCCCAGACCGTCAAGGAGACCCGCACTGTCTATGGAGGAGGTTGGTCCCGCCTCTCATACCGTTTGACCCTTACTGATAGGTTACTTTATAGGTTGGTCCCTCCCTGCGTACCACATAAGCCTTACTGATAGGTTACTTGAGCAGTAACGTCTTTGTTTTCACTCTCCCCACAGGCTGCTCTGAGATGCTGATGGCCAATGTAGTGACGGACCTAGCCAACAGAACCCCAGGCAAGGAGGCGGTTGCCATGGAGTCCTTCGCCAAAGCACTGAGGATGGTTAGTACCCATAGTGGTGGTGGGTGTCTCTCAGGGAGAGAGGGGCCTTATTTCGGGAGTCTCCCTTTCTCCACAGCTGCTTTGAGTTTCAGGGTCTCCCTGTGCTGAACTAATTCTGAAGCCTCTAAAAGCACATTGGCCTTTGCAGCTGCCCACCATCATCGCAGACAACGCCGGGTACGACAGTGCCGACCTGGTGGCTCAGCTGCGGGCGGCGCACATGGAGAAGAGGAGCACCTTCGGGCTGGGTGAGTTTGTGCCGTGTGTGGTGTACATCGAGACCCCCCCCCTTCGTGCAAGTATACCTGAGGGAGAAGAGACCACCCCCACCCCCATCACCGCAGAAGCTGGAATTCACCGGTTTCCATGGTTTCCATTGCAGACATGACCCAGGGCACTGTTGGTGACATGGCAGAGCTGGGCGTTACAGAGAGCTTCCAGGTGAAGCGGCAGGTGCTGCTGAGTGCCGCAGAGGCCGCAGAGATGATCCTGCGCGTGGACAACATCATCAAGGCCGCACCCAGGTCAGCCCCCCCCTCCATGCACGCACACACATGCGCTGTCTACACATCCATATCTTTATGGGCACACTCCATTCATTTCTGTGTAACCCTAACCCCTACCCAGCCCTAACCTAAGACTCTTGGTTATTTTAGTGGTTTATTGACATTCATAGATTTATTTACTTATTTTTTTTTAATTGAATTGTTTTTATTTTGAGAACTGGGAAAAAGTCTCCACAAGCAAAATGGTAATGAATGTCCCCACAATGTGGTACACACACACAGTGTACTCTGTATTTAAAGAATCTCAACTAACTGTATTACAACTGACAGGTAACTTGTCTGGACGTGTAGGATGCATGTGAAATGCATGAAGGTTTGGTATGTGTGACACAGGAGTGGTATCATAAAACTGAAATGAAAATTCATTTACATTAACTGGTACAAAACAAGGTATGAGAATAATATATGAAACTGCAACTAAAAGAAAACTATAAATACTGCCTCTGAAACGGATTAATTGTTAAATATTTTACATCAGTGTTTTTTAGTGCTATGTTTATCTTGGGTTATTTCTAATACCTGCGTCATGTTTTGCCTATTTTGAGAACATTAGTACATAATGTGCACTGTGCAGAGGTGGAGATTTCAGGTCCAGAGAGTACAAATCCAGACCAAGATCTTGTTTCACCCAACCAGTTGAGTATGGAATCACAGAATACCCATCTGGTTGGGTGAAACAAAATTATGGTCTGGATTTGTACTCTCTGGACCTGATATGTCTGTCATGTAGGATTGTCTAAAGATCAGACCTCCACAACTTCCAGTTTATTCCTAGTAATAAACTTAAAACTGAAACTAAAATATAGAAAAATTAAATTCAACGTATCTTTAAAATAAAACTACAGTACTCCAAAAAAAAAAACACACCGAAAAGTAACTAAAACTCTAATATGATTCTGTCCCTCAGATCATAACTGTAATAGCATTTGTTTAACTTGAGGCTACCTGGTTACGAATGGCTGATTGCCTCCTCTCTTTCAGAAAAAGGGTCCCGGACCACCACCCCTGTTAGTGACTTCACGGCGCCACCTTGTGGGGGTTGGGGAGCATTTGAGGAACCACTGAGACGATGTAGACCTGTCTGTATTTATGACTTCCAAGGGCAGCCATGATAGGCACGCCCTGTGCATGGGCACCTCTGATCGCCTTACAGCACATACCCCGTGTTTATGTAACAATGTCGGATGCCGTTTATTTTGCATAGTGACCTCAGTTTGTTCTTTAAATAAAATACCTGTAAGAGTTGCTCATTCTGCTGTGCATTTGTGAGTGAATTTCTGAAGTTTTTGCACTCTGATCATTTACTCTTCTGTTACTTGTTCGATTCTTGTCTCTAGTAAGGAGGGTTAAAAGGCCTTAAAGTTCCATGCTGGGTGGGATTGGTGCTGGGTGCTCTCATTTAACCAAAGGCATGCTGGGAATTACCACCTTTAACCTCTGATTCTATCTTTAGAATGCAATTAAACATTGATACATGCTTCTTTGAAAAATTTTGCGAATACATTAAATGCACTTTCGCGACTTCTGTTCATTAAAAAGAACCCACTAAAAATAGTTTGATACTTTATTTTCCAGCATTTTGTAAAAGTACATATGAAACTGATCATCCGTGCCACACAAACAGTGAGTTTGATTGTGTAATAACTCCAATTTAAAGCAGATAATATTATATAGGACCGACCAGTGTGACTGATTACAGCTTTAGCTAAATGAAGGCAGCAGTAGAGTTGAAATTCACATTACTGTGAATCAAGATGATATTGATGTTGTCTGGCTCTAATAACAGATGGTCTTGAGTTTTTGTTTACAGTTTCAGCTGTTCGGGTCAAGTTTGTGTCCGTGTTCCTATATCCACAAAAGGCCAACAACATTAAAATGCCGCCATTTTGTAAATTGAATTCCACGACATGATTAAGGAGCCAAGTGCTAACACATTAAGGCATTTCCATTCTGGCGCTGAGTAATTTTCAAACAATGAGAGGGCCTTTATGGACCTTGGAAGAAATTTCCGAAAGAGTATATATCTTTCTCATTAACAGGACCTTGGGAATGGCATGAGAGTCCATTAGTCTTCTGCTGAAACTAAAGACCCAAAATTGTCGACGAGGTTATGCATAATTCAGTACAGGAGGGGGTGCTGGTTGGAATTGCTCATCTATCATCAATGTTCTCTGGTGCCACGCGTTGGCTGTCTTGCCCTGGTGAACCGGTGTCTCTGTAGTGTCACGTCGTTCGAAACATGATGAACCTTATCAGTTCTGCTGAGTGTCAAAAATGTTTCTCCGGCAAATGTCCAATGCTGACCTCAGGCTGCTCTTGGTACAGTCCTTATGAGGAGAATGGCACACCTTGAAATCTAAGGAATTCAGCTCCTATCTTAGCTGTTTCTGTCAGAAGGAAGTCACACCTCCAAATAGCCTCTAGCATCTGAGATACAGGTTTAGCTGTGCGTGTCGTTGCCACTATTATATTCGTGATCGGTGTAATGCTGAACACTTCTTTGTGGTCTGCTCATTTTACCCACAATGCCTTTCAGTGTCTCGTGACACGTGTAAAGAGTGTCGACTGACCTCTCGTTCTGAGTGCTGATTCCCTGCATGGTTCCCTCGGAACAGTCAAGCTCACCTCTGCAGTGTCCTACTCTGCTTCACTGTGCTTCACTGTGGTTTCAGGCAGCTCCTGCTCCTCCCCCTGTGCCTCTTCGGCCCGCTTCTCCGTCTCTTCCTCCTCCTCTTCGCTGTCGTCCTCACAGTCTGCCCAGCGGCCCACCCGGCGCACGCCCTCAGCCACAACCGGCGCATTGATGCATGGGTTGTGGTCATAGATGACCAGCTTGAGGTTGCGCAGATGTGCCAGGCTGGGGAAGCGGCGTATGCGATTGCGGTCCACGTCGATCACGTCCAGCAGCTGCATGTCCAGCAGCACCGGTGGGAACTCTGGCAGCAGGTTCCCCGCCAGCCAGATGCTGCGCAGCTCCCCCAGCCGGCCCAGGTCCCTGGGGAGGCTGCGCAGCTGGTTATAGCCCAGGTGCAGGGCCCTGAGGTTGGGCAGCTCACAGAGCACCTGGGGGAACTCGTGCAGGCAGTTGGCTTCCAGCCACAGTGTGCGCAGCTCTGTCAGCCAGCCCAGCTCACGGGGCAGCCGCCACAGCCGGTTGTTGCACAGGTACAGCGTGTTGAGCTGCGGCAGCCCGCAGACGGCTGCGGGCAGTTCCTCCAGGCAGTTGAAGTCCAGGGCCAGCAGCTGGAGCTCATGCAGCTGGTGCAGCTCAGCTGGGAGGCTTCGCAGGCGGTTGTCGCTCAGGTAGAGACGCATGAGCTCGCCGAACGCGCAGACGGCCAGGGGGAAGCGGCGCAGCTGCCGGCCGCTCAGGTCCACCACGCGGTCCAGCGGCATCTCTGTCAGGTCGCCAACTACGTAGCGCTGGCAGCGATCCGAGGGGATGAAGGCGACCATTCCCCGCACGACGTTCCCCATTCTCAAACGCCGTGCTGCCAGGTCGCTAACAAGCACGCAACCCCTGTCCCCAGGCAGGCTATCTTCTGGATAGATAATCCTCTGTCCTTTAGTGTTGTAGATCCTCTGATCTTGGTCCTCATGAATGTGGAGGAAACCTGGATTTCAACAGAGACGCGTGGAAGGCACTATCCCAGAACTGCCAGCGGGTCCAGCTGGTGGATCGTCTTTGAGGTGTGGCTGTATGTCCAAGCTGCAAACTTTGATTGCCCCCTCCCCCCCTCCTGCCAGGGGGAAGCAGGCCCCCATCATCGCACCCTCTGCTCTCTGTTTAGGGCCGTGTTGGAGCAGGAGGGGGGACACCGGACTGCCCTCCTCTCCGTCCCTGCGCCTCTGAAATCTCTGAGCTGCTCTCACCACTGCCGAGTCTGGAGAGGCAGAGATGACGAACTACACCCCTCCACCCTCATCTCCACACCCCCCCCCACCCCGGGAAGAGAAGAGTCAGCTCTGGGGGGGGGGGACTGTGGAATGCGATAACTGTGGACGTATGGTGATTATGGAGCTGGACCCTCTGGCTTGGCCTGGCTGGCAGGGGTGTCGGCAGCGCCCCCCCGATTATCGCTGCACCTCAAGTGGCTCTTGTCCATAAATGATTCCCAGAACCCGTGACGGTGAACAGATGCTGCTGGAATGTTCCCCGTGGGGCCTCGTCGTGAACAAAGACGGTGTCTTTGGATTCGGTAGACCTCAGTGGGAGGAAAATGCAGCGTCTGTGAACTTTCCGTAGGAGGTGCAAGTACTGGGAATCGGGTGGGGTTCTGAATGGCAGAGGGTGCCTGCTGATTATCTGCCATGTGCTGGAAATGGTTATGGTTCCACTATCCTCATCACAAGTTGTGTTGTAATAATGACCATTGAAATAAGGCATCTAGGTCCATTTTACTAGCAGCATTTAGTTTGAACTCCTCCTCCTCTCAGTATTGGTTCATTCTACTTTTGAGTCCATAGTCTATGACTTCCAGGATTTCAAGGTCCTGGTGTTTCAAGATTTTGTCTCTCAATCCTGGAATAGAACGGACAATATAGCTATTAAATAAATCACGGGAAAAGTCTGACAGCCCGTGATCAGTTTTCCTGGGATTTGATATTTTAGCATAGACGTTCAATTACTAACCGTTATTACAGGATTTTGTGTTCGGCAAACTGAGGAATATTAACTGGCCACTGAGGAACTTCCATGAAAAGCGTAAATTATGTATCTGATGGAAATGTGTACTCTGTTGGAGCAGGGTGCTTACATCGCTGTGTCCAGGGTCTTTAAATTACTCCCATGGATTCATTGTATGTGTCAGCTTTTGTTCCAGCTGTGAACATGATCTGACTGCACTTGTGTCCAGCGATGTCCTCATCTAAGAAATAGTCCAGAGAATTTATTTGTTAACATTTCAAAATGCTCATTCACAACAATACTCCTGTTGCTTCCAAATGACCAAACAAATGTGGAAAATATTCTTAAACATTTACTTTGTGGATCTCAAATACTTCAAGGACTATTACATAATCTTCTAACCACTTATCACTTGTTTGTTTCAGGGTAATGGGGGGTGGACAGGTGGGGGGGGAGCCTGAATCTATCCCAGACAACATAGGGTGTAAGGCTGGGCTGCATCTGGGAAAGGATGCCAGTTCATCACAGGGCGCAGGCCATGCAATATTTGTGATTTAGAGACACCAGTTAGTCTAACTACATTGTCTCTGGAAACACATGAGAAACACAGACAACACACACATTCCACCCCAGGGGATGTCAGCTATCAGTCCTACCCACTTAACCAGCATACTACCTTTACACTATTATCAAATTATTATCATTTTTAACAAAAATTATTATCAAAATGATATTTTCTGTTATTCTGTTACTGTAATTAAAAAATAAATGAGTAAATAAATGAATAAATCCAGTAAAAAAAAAATCATATAATAGCTTTGAGAAATGTTAGGGGAAGTGAGCCACATCTGTATCATAAAGACGTTCAATCTCAGGAGATGGTACATCCTCACTGGGAAAAACCAGCCAGCCATTTTCTGAAACTGCTTATCCTGTTCAGGGTTCTAGGGGTCTGGAGCCTGTCCCAGAGGCTACGGGTGCAAGGCAAGGAATAACCAAGGATGGGGTGCCAACCCACCACAGGGCACTAACCCACCACGGGGCGCCAACCCACCACAGGGCACATTCACACACCATGCATTCACATATGCACGCCTACATGGGCAATTTGGCCACTCAAATTAACCTCAGAATGTTTTTGGACTGAGAGGAATCCGGAGTATAGAAAGAATAATCACCTAATTATTATGAGCATTATCAGGTTTTGTAGATTATAAGTCAGAAAAGAGAAACTGTAGCCTTTGTAAATGAATCACAAGATGAAGAATAAGAGATATCATTTTTAATCTTTAACTAAAGACCTGTGGTTGCAGCTCACCATGACCTGGACATATAATGACACTCTGTCACCTGCAAATGCTTTGTGATTTCAGGATACTGAGGAGACACCATTCAGAAATTAAATAACATCCAATAAGCACATTTATGTTCACATATGTATATAGACATTTCCAATCCAAATAAAGCATTTGAATAATCCAGGCAAATGTTGAACTGCGTGGCTGAGAGATGTTGAAGTTATCAGGGCTTAGTTTTAGTCAATAAAACATCAGAAAAGTCGTTAAAACACTATTGTAATGTTGTGTCTGTGTATTCATGTATTTAAGGAAAAAGGCTCTTGCAGAAAGGGCACTGGAGTACCAGCTGTGGTTTGTGCAGAAGGGTTAACACCTACAGGCCTGTTCCAGAGACGCAGCGGTCACAGGGTTGCCCTGACCTGGAGCAGACCCAGATCCTGCCTTCCGACACGACAGGGAGCCGTTCAGGCAGACTCATCCTCAGAGAGGGACACAGACCTGCAGGACCCAGCATGGCACGGCGCTCCCTACTGCTGCTGAGCTACATTCTGGCAGTACAGGCACTCATCAGGTGAGAGGCAAGACACCCTCTGCCTTCCAGGATTGTTGTGAGGCTTCTGTCGCGCTGTTCAGTTGCTTTTTTGCTCTTTTAAAATACTTAATCGATCCAAATGTTTACTGAATGACCTCTTGTTATGAATTGACAATTCAGCATTTGTAGATCAAGGATCAAATCCGCAAAACTGTGGCTGATCAAAATTTTAGTGTTACCATTTAGGTAACTGGGTCATGCCAAATAGAAACCGGAACATCCTTGCAACCAAAGCTTATACCAGTAGGAGGCACTGATTTCCTACTCTCTTTTTCCCAGAGTGCCCTTGCACCGCATCTCCACGATAAGGGCTGAGCTGCGGTCTGCCCATCGCCTGGAGGCCTTCATGCAGGACCATCAGCCTGATATCTTCTCCAGGAGGTTCTCCCAATGCTTCCCCCCCACTAGCCTGCGCACGCTGAGGCTGGGCTGGACCAGCGAGAAGCTTTACAACTACATGGATGTGAGTAGGGAGCTCCTCTGTGAGCCGGGTGCCAAATCACCTCCCCACCCACCCTACTCCCTGCCTTCTTTCCCTCCTGCCCTCCTTCCCTGCCTGCCTTGCTTCCTGCCTCCCCACTCGACCCCCTTTTCTACCTGCTTGCCTTTCTTCCTGCCTGACCTGCTCCCTGCCCCCTTTGCTCCCCTCCCCCTTTGCTCCCACCTTCCCTGCTCCCTGCCCCCTTTGCTCCCCTCACCGTTTTCTCCCCTGCCCCTTGGGTCGCTGCCCCCTTTGCTTCCCACCTTCCCTGTTCCCTGCCTGACCTGCTCCCTGCCCCCTTTGCTTCCCACCTTCCCTGCTCCCTGCCTGACCTGCTCCCTGCCCCCTTTACCCTCTGTCCTCCTTGTTTCCCACCCTCTTCCTTGCCATATATGTGCCATCATGTGTAACTACAGCCTTGGCCAGAAGAGCCAGCTACACCCGATATTTACTCAGTAACAAGAATAGCATCAAGTAGTTATACTGTGTTAAGAGCATGACAGACCAGTGTGGTTTACTTAATACTTCTGGCCAAGCCTTTATAATACACATCCAGTTATTTAGTTAGTTGTTTTCGTTGTCACACACACAAATGTACAGAGTATATGTGTGGAATGAATTCCTTTTTCCCTCAAAAATGTTCAAAAAGAAATATGTAACACAAAAATGTTACTATATGAAAACAGATTAAAATGACAATAAAATAATAAGGTAAAGCAATATAATAATAATATATGAAATAATATCAATAACTGTACTTGTATAAGGCAGGGTACATGAGAAAGGGAAAACTTACCAGCACATGATTGTAAAGTGGGCGGGCCTGACCAAGGGACTCTCTGCTCTCTCACGGATGCCGCAGGCCCAGTACTACGGCGAGATCAGTCTGGGGACTCCCGGACAGAACTTCACGGTGATTTTCGACACCGGCTCGGCCGACCTGTGGGTGCCGTCATCCTACTGTGTCAGTGAAGCATGTGGTATGTAAGCGGAGCATCTATTGGCTGCTAACTGGCAGTCAAATTCTGCTTGTCCCTTAGTGTCTATGTAATGCTCACACTGATCTGTCTTATGCTATTAAAATACACTTCAGGGTTTTACATATGACTGTACAGTGTTGTGCAATGTTTGTGGTTTATCAACCTGGAACTCCATCCCCAGAATGTAATTTTCTTTGAACAGGGGCAAAAATGCAATTTTTTTGAAGAGAAATTTTAAAGGATACCGAATCAACTAAATAACAAAGCTGATTATTTGTAATTCCTACGAAGTGTGAATAGTCCCATCCAGTACATTCATGAAATAATACAGGGTGAACTCTCTTGCTGTGCAGGCAAACACAACAAGTTCAGGGCCTTTGAGTCGAGCAGCTACGTTCAAGACGGCCGGGTCTTTACCATCCAGTATGGATCTGGTCACCTGATGGGTGTGATGGCCAGGGAACTGCTCAGGGTACTATGAGCTTGCACATACATAAATTATTCATGTTGTCTTAAAGCAGGGTCAATTTCTTGAGCAATTGGGGGTTATGGACCTTGTATGGGGGCCAAACTGTGAAATCACTTTGCCAACCCTGGGATTTGGTGCAGATGACTAGTCAGGGCCCAATGAAGCTTCATGAACCATTTTCCATATTTTCCACTAGATGGTGCTCTCTGTTCAAATACATCCTTAAAGCATGCCCCAAAGCAAGCCAAGGGCAGCATCTAGTGGGGCCAAAAAATACAGCAAATGGTTCATGAAGCTTCATTGGACCATCGCTACAGATATCCAGATATGTTTATGAACAGAGTCTCAAACTTTTCCGCCGTGTTGAGGTGGGTGAAATGTCAGTGGACAACCAGCAGTTTGGGGAGTCAGTGTACGAGCCGGGTATGACCTTCCTCATGGGCAAGTTTGATGGAATCCTCGGCCTGGCCTACCCCTCCCTGGCACAGGAGGTGGGGACACCTGTTTTTGACAACCTCATGGTTCAGAAGAAAGTGACGCAGCCCATCTTCTCCTTCTACCTCAGCAGGTCGGTGGAACTGCTTATGTGCGATGTAGCTGGCTGTATATTATGGCCCCTCCATGTGGACAACGCGGTCGTGGCATTTATGGAAGCGACAGCAAGGTCGTGCTGACCTTGAGAAACGTCTCAGTGGCTCTGTCTCCACTTTTTCTCCAGGAAGAAGAGCTCTTCAGATCCAGAAGGGGAGCTGTTACTGGGAGGGGTAGATGAAGCTCTTTATGTTGGACCCATTCACTGGGTTCCTGTCACTCAGAGGAATTACTGGCAGATCAAAATTGATAAGTATGCAACAGCACCTGCTTTCTAGCTGGATTGTTATTGCAGGACTAATTTAAAAATATAGATATGGTTTGTTTAATAAGCAGTGGCAGCCAGCTTTGGTGTCATGCATTATCAGCGTTAATATGGAGTTAATGTCTCCCTCTAGTGGTAAGATATAAAAATCAGTTTAAAGTAACGTACTCATTGTGGGTGCAAGGGCTGTAATCTCTGCTTTTTATAGGGGTGTCTTAATTAAAAGCAACTTCGAGACTCCACTACTTATCTCTCTAGACAAATAAGCATTTCAGTGATGTAGTCGTTCATAATCTGGCTAGGAAATAAGTATGCAGAGTATAAGTAGATCAAACACAGGAATACACACGGCTCTCCTACAAAGATTTTCCTTCAACATTACAGGAGTAGACTCTCCTGTCCCAAGAGGAGCCTTATAATATATTCTTAGCTTTACTAGAACTGCTTCAGTAAATACTGCTGTGTACATGACCTTTAATATATAACTGAGTTTTAAAATCTGCTGAAGAACATCTGTCCATCCGTCTTCAGACAACATCTCTTTGATGCTAAGCAACGTGGTGGCCAAAAACCACTATTGCAGTTCATTATACGTTCTGCGTAAAACCTGACAGACACTGTGTCTCTGTGGGCTGCAGTGTGAAGGTGCAGGGTGTGCAGACCCTGTGCACCAACAGCTGTCAGGCCATTGTGGACACGGGGACGTCCCTCATTGGTGGGCCCACCACTGAAATCATGTTCCTGCACCAGCTTATCGGGGCCACACCCACCTCCATCGGTGAAGTGAGTGAGCGCATGAGCCATGGGAAACACTGGTCTGAAGTCCAACCCTCCAAAGACACAACTGCAAAGACATTCTTGTCTGGCATCTCCCCTCTCCTCACTGTAACACCAAATCAAACTGATTTAAGCAGATCTTTCAGAAAATGTCCACCTGAAGGTGTTGTCTGTAGACAGACAGACAATCAAATTGTTTGCTTACTTACTTACTTCTACTTACTTATTTACTTACTTACTTTATGGATCCCAAAGGAAATTTAGGCATCCAGTAACACAAATACACACAATGGCGGATACTATTAATACTATATAAAACTGCAGAAGGTGAATTGCAGAGGTAGAGAGTGTGTCTATGGATGCTGTGGAAATGATCAATAGCTTCAAAAGTTGTATTAACGAAAGTGATTATCAGTTGCAAGAATAATAGTTGCTACTATACTTAATATGTACAATTAAATGTGCATTAAAGAAATAAAAAATATTTAAAAATGTAAAAAAAAAATATAAAAAATGTATTTATGTAATATGTATTGATGACCATACTACCGAACTGCAGTTCTCCCGCTTGCCTTTCAGTTCCTGGTGGATTGTGCCAGGCTTTCCAGCCTCCCTCTGATCACCTTTACACTGAACGGTGTGGACTATCCCATGCCTCCAGAATCCTACATTAGAAAGGTACGTATACAATCGCAGCTACCCAACTCCGAAATCTCTCTCTGGGTTTCTCATCTGAAAAGAAACGGAGTGAGCTAAAAATAAATAAATGTTTAGTTACAGCTATAAATGTGATTAAAACTGGCATTTATACATAAATTAAATTTATGTATGCAGAATTAAAGGGTGTCCAAAGACATGTATCTTTTAGGCATTTGGTAACTTAAACCACTTGGGAAAAACGACGCTCAGATGTTTCTCTGTCCATTTTCTGCCACCGCTTACCCAGTACAGGGTCGTGGTGAGCCTGGATCCCATCCCAGGGAGCACAGGGCACACGGCAGGGACACCCTGGATGGGAGGCTAGTCGCTCCTAGGACACGCACTCAAGTGCTATTTTCAGCCACTAAGTCATGTTTTTTGTACAGTGGGAGGACACTAATGCAGGGGAGAAGCTGCAAACTCCACACACACAGCTGGGGGCAGGAATTGAATCCCAACCCATAAAACTGTGAGGCTACAGTGTTATACACTAAGCCACCATATTGAACAAAATGTACATATATGAACATATTTCCTTCATGAAATCATATAGTTTGGGGGGCGGGGGTGTTTATGACACATTTTTGTAATTAATGGGTAGGTAATAGTTACATGTCTGCCTGATTCTGATGACTCTTCCTGATGACGGGGGTGAGTTTGCATTGAGTGGTCATGTCAGCGTTTGATGTTCTTGACTGTGTGAGTAGGCATCTCTGTGATTATGATGGGTACTTCAGTAATGGGCTTGTGGTGAGGATGTTCCTCTGGCTCTCAGGAGATGCTGAGCAGCATGGAGGTCTGCTTCAGTGGCTTCCAGGCTGTGGACATCTCCACCTCACAGGAGCCCCTCTGGATCTTGGGGGACGTCTTCATCTCGGAGTTCTACAGCATCTTTGATCGTGGCCAGGACCGGGTTGGCTTCGCTCGGGCCCGTCAGGAGGGGGAATGGGGGCCGTAGGTTAGAGTTAGCTTCCTGGCATGCACTACAAGTCTAGTAAAAAAACATAGGGAACCAAAACAAGAAATGAAAAAGGTCCCTTCTGCTAGACAGGTAATTAAACAGATTTTAGGTGATCAGACAATACTTTCAGAACTGAGCTCTTATTTCTACTCAAATGATGTCAACATATATAAGCAATGCTGTCAAGAACATTGCAAATCTCTGCTAATGAAATGTATCGTTCTTTAATTGATTATACAGTTAACCTTAAAACTGAACTGTAGCCACTTCGAGATGTTAAGTATACATTTTCTGTAATTAAATTTTAATGTTAGCTTGAGATTATCATGCTGCAGGTGTCATTAAATATCTGTAACATTTCCACGCGTGTTATGTTACTTCAGTAGAGCCTTGATTATCATATTTCTGACAGGGACATGGAACCTCCGCCTGTCAGTGCTGTGGGTCTGGTTATCTTTCATTCGCCTGTAGAACACAATGTGAAGTGACTATTTCTGGACAGAGGTACAACCAATGCAAAAGCTGCACTTGTACCCTTCAGTATCATAATGCAAAACAGAACCAGAAAACAAGTACTTCATGGTATGATGTGTGATTGTGATTCACAGCTAGACATATGATGACACCCATATCCAACTAGTTAGCACGCAGGAACTAAATGGCCAAAAATATAGATACAGAAAAAATCTCAATGATAACAGAATCCCGGTGAAGCACAAAGTTTTTAATTTGGTGACAAAAGACAGAAAAACATCACAATCTGTAACGAAAATATAAAAATAATATAACGGAGCACTAGATAAACCTACTTTTCCAAAGGCTATTCCGTTTGCATGTGTATGTATGTTAGGCCCCTGAAGTGTCCTCGTTAGTTTGCTGCTTGATAGCTTCCAGGTTCTCCTCACTGCTGGACGCCAGGCTGCTGCTCTCTAAGCTTGGCTGTGTTTGGCGCCGAGGTTCTCCACTTTCGCCGTCCTTCTTCTCATAACGGTAGGCCGTACTCAGGCCTCTCTTCCTCACTAAACCCTTGGGGCTCGGCAGGTTGCACGAAGAGTCGTCGGAGTCTTGGGTCCATCGGTCGACAGGAATGCTCCAGCGGAACCTCTTGGGTCCCACCTCTGTGAGATTGCAATCCATGAGGGGATCCTGTACCAGAGCTTCTTCACTAGCATTCTCCTCCAAAGGACTCTGGCATGTCAAGATCTGGTTTGGTTCTAGTGTGGTTTCGGTGCTGACGTGAGCGGGCATGACCAAGCTGCTCTGGGAATTCGCTAGCGATCGATTAGGGGGAGTAGGATCAGGGGGGGTGATTACCACTGTGGGCACGTTGATGTGGATAGGAGAGTCAGGAGAGGAAAGGCTGCTGGTCACCTCCTGTAATGGTGCCAGCATCTCGGTAGGTGACTGGTTGTGGACCAGGTGAGAATTTGGAAAGTTGTGCCTTAGGAGGCCAGCTTCCTCATGTCCCAGGTGGCCCCGGACCTCTGGATTGAAGGGGAAGAAGACGCTGGACATGTCGCTGCTATGGCGCTTATATGCGGGTCTTGCGTGGCCCAAGTCGTTTGGCTCCTGGGAGCTCAGCAGCCGTCTCACCCGGCCAAGAACTGACTCCTGGCGTCGGTTCCTCTGGTCCCGATTGTCCATATCCTCATGCTGCAGCACCTCCGACAGTCTGCGGTAATGTGGGGACAGTTTCGCTAATGGAGATACAGATAACACAATGCTTGGGGAGACTCACAATGTGTACCCACAGTGTACACCTTAGTTGGGGACTCAGAGCAACGGTTGACCAACTGAACTCTAGATGTTTGGTCTGCAGTAAGTTCCTTGTTATTTTAAACAGTTACTGTGATGTTTGTTGCTTAAATTGACCTCATAAAACCAGTCTTTGTATTATATACAGAGTTAAACTCTGGGTCTCTGAACCAATATATTATCTTGTGTTATAAGTCACATGACATTAAAATGTGACACAGCTTAGGGAACAGGAAATTTAGTACAAAAATGGTTTGAACATTGAGTCAAAGTCTGGATCAGTTGGGCTGTGACTTAGTGACGTGTACCATAAGTGTGTGTGCCAACTTTGATTATTTGTCCTTACCCAATGGTGGACCCCAGGAACGAGGGGATGCAGTAGTCAGCTGCAGCCAGAGTATATGGGGGTCGCACATTCGAGTCGTTCCAGTAGATGTCCTTGGTCATGCGGGGAATGTTCATATGCATCTCATCCACAGCCATCAGGGATACCTGTCAGAGATGGGAAGTTAAAGCTGGAGTAGGTTCCCCAAAGAGGCTTGCTCTAGGAGCAGTCTTTGGATGCTGAGAGGGAATGCAGATGGGTTGACACCCATTTCTTAACATCTGTTACTGACCTGCAAGTTTCTGTCGATGCACCAGTTGACTTCAAAGTCATCATCGTCCTCTCCGAAGGGGTTAATCAGCTGCTCTGCCACCTGGAGGAGCCCAGGAGCACAGTTTCTTAGGTTAAGGTTCTGCAGTGAAATTCCATGCAAGTGCTTGCAATTTGTCCTTAGGAAAATATGCTTGACCAGAGGTGGTATTCTGTTGCATCCTACTTATCAATCATCCTACTTAGCAGCCACATTCCACCGAAAACACTTAATGTAAACCTAGGAAACTTTGACATTGCTTGACGCACTACCTATGTTTTGCGAGTATTCAGAAGATCCTGCAAAGCGGAGGATCCTTTGATCACTCTGTCTAGAGACCTGTCATCTCAGAGAGAAACAGTTTACTGTAACATTGATGCTTGCATGACTTTTGTTGAACTCTTTACTGGCAGGATTTAAGCTTGTTGGTTTTTATTGGTCAGTTGTAATTGTTGAAGATAACAGGATGTCATCTGTGGTTGGCATAGGTGCAGGGCACCTAGTTTCCTGAATTTTACATACATGTAGTTTGCCAAGTCTGTTGTGTCCTTTCGGCTCTGAGTATTAGCATGAGTTGTGTTTGTGTACCAGGTTGTTTTTGTACCTAGCAGGTTATTTTGTCTACTCCTCTGATTGATATGCATTTTTGGGGTCTCTTTGTCTGTCTTGTTTTTGTGCCTGCAGTGTGTTAGCTCAGACTGCTTGCGTGTCCAGTTGTTAGCATCTCTGATAGTTATATGCACACGTTGTCATTATGTGTAGTCTCTGGCTTTTGCGTTAAGTCCCCTAAGTACATTTAGGCAGCAAGACGGCGCTAGGCGGGATATGGAAGATCAGCGTGATTAGGGTCCTGCATTTGGCAGGCAGGGACACATTTCCTGCCGAAAACCAGCACAGTCTAGTTGAGGACATGTGGGAGAAGTCAGGCCAGGAAGTGACGTCATAGATGGGTTGTGTTCAAAGAATCACACAATGGTGACATGTGATTTGTTTTACTTGGTCAAAGTGGAAAATAGATGTAGAACGAAACTACTGCAGATTTTCCAAAGCAGAGCTCACTTGAACTTTGTTTTCCAAGATCTACTCCGCACTTACTGATAACATGATGCACTGTTCACATGACATGATGGACAGGTGTTAGTAAAGGACTGACTGAATTCATGGGAGCTGGAGGATGGAGGAGGGGGACAGGGGGTGGGTCTCAGACCTTTAGCCAGCCAGAGTAAAAGAAGAACTGCAGCAGGGTGAAGATGGGCACATAGAGGTCCAGGTCATGGCCTGGATAGCCACGTCCAGGGTCCAGAAACTGCCGTCCAATGATACAGGCGAAAAAGAAGGTGTAGACGGCCAGGGTCACCACCTGGGCAGAGGGAGTGGGTGGGTTTTCAGGGAGAGTAAGATGCAGTGAACGATTAACGGGTTATAAAACAACAGATGTTGGCTGATATAAACAAAAACAAGATACCATCACATGAAACAGTAGAATGGAAGGAGTTCATACCCAAGTGCTGATTTCAATAAGTAATCAAGCCCTTACAGTCAGTGCCCCCTGCAGGTTTCAGTAGATCATGGTTTTCCATTAACAATGTAAAAGTGAAAAACATCTAAGGTTTCAAAGTTCAAACGCCATGGGAGGCAAATGAATGACTGTTTTTCAGTTTTTTTCTGGGAAAACCAACAGAAATGGGTTAAAATGTGAAAATGTAAAATGGAGAGTCATGCTAGTATATGTGTGCTACTTTACAATAAGTATGGTAGAAATGGGTAAACAAAAAATATAGACGACTGTACAGATGTACATGTCTTCGTTGAAGCAGCCAATTAAAATACAGGGCCTGAGGATCCTGCTACATGATTGGCCCCATAAGGCTGATTTCTCAAACACCCTGAGGTTGTTTGCCTCCTAAAATGTTGAACAACTGGATGCCCACATTAGGCATGTCCTACAGCAGATCCACAACCTGCCTGTGTTCAGACGAGACTCTTTAACATCATGAGACCCAGGAACAGCATGCTAAAAATAACCGCAGGATTTATATTTTGAGGTAATATGAGACAGGCAGTAGTACGGCTGCTGCTGAATAACAGCATACAGGGCTGCTGGCCATCATTCTTTTTCCCAGCGATCAAGGGGGCATCAGCTGAGTCACATCATTTTGCTTTCCTATGTCCCATGATTAGTGACCAGGAGCAATTACACTTCACTGTTTCATCTAGGCGATGGGTGTAATGCAAAAACTGATATGTCTCTGGAATTTGGAAATGTGTATGTACTACTGTTCACTATTTCTGGTTTAGTGTCTGCTTTTATGTCTTGTTTTGAGCATTTTATTATGTTGTTTTGTTAAAATTCTTGCATGACCAGATTTACAAGAACTGTAAGAATCTCCTCTATGCTAGGTGCCTTCTTGTCAGTTGATATTCAAGTTGACTGTGATACGGTTTTGTCAGTATCATTAGGGGAGTTACTCTAGCCCACTGGCATTAGTAACAAGCTAATGAGAAAAAGTGATTAATCTGAACCAGAAAATAAGACTAAATCTGTGGTCTGGCTTCCATTCATGATTCTGATTCACGCAACATGGGATGTATTTTTTCCTGATTGGACAACATCCACATGGTCACCCTGATTGTCTGTTGTATTTGCAGGCCAAAAACTGGAGAGAAAAAAACAATCCCCACCTGTGTGTAGACCAGAGGGATTCCCACCCAGTCGTAACCAAACAGAGTGGAGCACCATGTCCTGAACTTGTTCATTTCCTGAAACCCAATAACAATGACTTAAGAAGGTCAAGTGGTTAAAGAAGTCTGCTTTGCAGCCTCTTTGACCCTTCACTGTCTGTTTACTGCATCATTTCTCATTGAGAATTGGAGGATGGGACACAGCTGGAATGTGTACAGTCATGAGTTTAGCTTGGAGTTCAGGGGAAAAGAGGATCTTATTTCAATGAGTTGGCTTTTCCACTGGATTTATGACGTTTGATTCTGAAGTTGGACTTGGCTAAGACCCTTGCCTAGTGGGACATACCTTGGCAGTCCTCCTAGTACTCACAGATTACGCTGTGGAGCCCTATGACATTTCTTGTGCATTACATCCTTCTATCTAACTGACAACTGTCTCCCACGTGGACCATGGACCATTGGGGTCTTGAGGAATTCCGGCACTCACAGTAAGGATGGTTTGCAAGTCCACGCTGTCCTGGATACGTCCTTCCTTCCGTGCCTTGGAAGCCAGGTTGGTGAACCACACCACTGGCACCCAATATTTGAGATGGGGGGACTTGAGGTTCTCAAAGATCTTCCTCTCCTCGGGTGTCATGAAGCCTAAACAGCACAAAGTATCAGCCAAGCCAGAAACTGCCACAGCTGTTTCCATGGCAAACCTGAGCATTGGAGGCTACAAAATATCAAAGACATGGTGTCTGTTGTAACAGATCCCAACTCTGTGCTGCTTCAAGATCGCCCAAGATAACAGGTGATGCGATGAACTGTTTGTTCCGAAATATTTTCAAGAAACCGTAGGAGGGACCACCCTGAGTCGGTGTCAGCAGCCTTTATTTATAGATGCAATTTATAATTACCCATCATCACAGAGATGTTGGCACCAAATTAATGCAACAGATTTGGAGTTTGCTAAGCAGTGCTGACTAAATAACGTTTATGGCCTGGGTGATTGCAGCTGAGTACTGAATCTTGAATAAACAGTAAATGCAGACCAACTTAAAGGGTATTAGAGGACATATTGGGGGCAAATTATCCTTCAAACTCAGCCACTAACCATTTAGTCAAAAATGTTTGACCTGTGAGCTAATGAACTTCTTAATCATATTCCTGCCATCTCATCGCTTTGGCCATGATCCCCGTCCTTCTCGAAGGTAACTGCGGTTTGGCTGCTGAGGCTGTACCTGCCTCCACCACATGGTCCATGGTGGGAAAGCGCTTGCAGGCGGCCGTGCTGACAGAGCGGAAGATGAGCAGGGAGGTGAGGTTCACGTAGCGCACCAGCGTACGTCGAAGCAGGCGGCCCTGCTCATCCCGGCCCTGTACACAGCTAGAGATGAGGAACATCAGCCGGTCTGGCCATGGTAGGTTCACAAACTGGTTCCACCAGCGATTCACCACCAACGTTACATAGAAACCTGCCGGGATGGCAGAGAGACAAGTGTCTGAAAGAGCTGGGTGACAGAATCAACAGTACAAGGCAAACTGGGGTACAAGGACTTGCTCACGATTCAGAGCAAAGTTCATTTCCTGGAAATCTATAACTGACAGAGAAGTTGCTGATACATTGACTTGGTCAACTGCATGAGGAGTATTATTACAGCTAAAGATGAAACACACATGCAACCCTGTGTATACGACAGTGACCTTCAGACCATGGGGTTCCATGCTAGACATTTTAAGAGTGCCAGAGGAATTTCCTATGCAATGGAACAAGAAGACAGAGCAAATGATTCCACGTCATGCTTCAGTATTTGGCAAATATGCGTCACAGGCAAGCAGGTAACCTCCTTATATGCATATTTCCTGACCCTGATATTGTCAAAGCAGAAAACAAAATATAATCCTAGACGCACCTTCATAACGTTGGAGGAATTGCAAATCGTTCTGATGGTACACTATTCATTTGTAGCTTCCGGTTGACAATATACCAGGTCATTAAAAAACCATCTAAAGTCAATTTTGTAGAGATTTTACCACAGTTTAGCTGGACATCATTGATTTAACTTTTCCAAGGGACCCTTATCATTCATTTTCTTATGTCATGGAATTCCCAAGCACAACCTTTAAAAAACAATGATCTGGTCCTTCAGTTTGTTCTTTGAGTGAAGAGTAATGCCCACTGGATGTCTATTAGCCTTGAAAAGTTTAGTCTGGACTAAAGGGGATTCAGAAAGCTCTGAGTGAAAGGCATTGTCTGTGTCCCTTTGGCAGATGGAAGCTGCGAGCTTCAGTGAAATTTCAGCAGCGATTTTCTCTCCCGTTCTGCCATGGCTATCATCTGTTTCTTTGCAGAACAGAGTCACAGAGATTTACAACAGGCACTTACTGTTATCCACACAGGATTCGTTCTTTTTCACAATGACTCAGTGCAGTATATCCCAATCCAATTCTCAGGAACTCATAGCTGGTCCATATTTTTGCTCCTTTTGGGCAAAAATGTGGACTGTCTGTGGGTCTCCAAGGACCAGACTGGTAAACACTGATTTATTGTGTGGCAAAGTTACGTAGTCAGGAGCCTTTACATTTAGCTGGAAGTCTAACACTGGATCACAGGGGAAGTGCTTAGCTGATGGACCAAACAAGCCTTACACTCGGCCCCCCTGACGGCTTCTCAAAGTTTTCATCTTGCTAGAGACAGCCCGGGTTTTGTTCAGCAGGAGGGCCCAGCATGCATAGAGAACTGGGCGGGGGGGGGGAGGACAGACAAAACGAGAGGAAGGAAATCAACTGCTGCAAACATGCCAAGCTGAAGCGGCATCACCTGAGTTTGACCTATGTGGGAGAGTTTGCTGATGCTGGGGGCCCCATGCAGCCTAATCCCAACCCCCC
>JABFEA020000001.1:14275550-14289189 GCA_019775915.2 Cyphomyrus plagiostoma | reverse complement strand
AATACATTATGAAAACACATGAAGTATATAATGTATCTAGACTCTGCACAATTTAATTATATATTTAATATATTTAATATTATTAATCATTTATATAATTTATTTTAAGTGTTATTTTAATAACAGCTTCAGTTTTAGACTATCTGGCTGGGCTGATCACATGTCTTCCACTGGCCGCCCAATTTGTTATTTTTTTGTGCAATTTTGTAAAATGACAATAACATAACATAACAATTTCAAAATGTATAGAAAATATAAAAACAAAATAGTGATAAAACTATTATCACATCTCATAGTCATATTATTGTTATTGTGATTGTTATAAGTAGTGGTAGTATATTATCAGAATAAAGGGTCCAGTAATTGTACCTTTAGAGGTATAAATTGGTACTGTTTTTCTTGACAGTGTACAGTACCACAGAAATAAGTTATGGACCTAATGGGGGCGGGGGTGTTGTTTCGAAAACCAGTTTCCATGCAGCATAAATTTGAATTTTGTGAACTAAAACAGGGGTGCCCAACTGCAGTCCTGGAGGGCCAGAGCCCTGCATATTTTTGGGTTTCCCCTCATTTAACACACCTGATTCAACTCCTTGTGTTAATTACCACACAGCTCTTGAGCTGAATCATTTATGGTGGAACAGGGAAAGAACTAAGGTACACAGGCACCAGCCCCCCAGGACTGGGGTTGGGCACCCCTGAACTAAAATGTCAGCACATTGCTATCACAATTTTGCTTCAAATATCAGGACAGTCACTTTTACACCACAAATAATCATTTGTTTATTATTATTATTTATCACATAATGGAAATAAAAAATAAATGTATTTAATATATTTAAGACACTATGTCATTTTGAATATCTTAGCCGCTTGTTAGTAGATTACTTAGGAGTACATCTTACTTCAGAACCCTGAGCAGAGTGAGCGGTTAGAAGATAAGGATGCAGGCATTACAATACAGGCATGAGGCATTACCTTATGAGGCATGTTTCAGGCCACAGATGATTAGTGTTTGTGAAAGCCACTCCTGTTTTTCACTGCCATTGTACTATACAACTGGGTATGTGACAAATAAAAATCTTGAACTTTGAATCCTGTACTATACACGTAAAAATACTGTAGTATATTTTGGATTATATCTAATTTTTAGAAAAAAGTGGGAATTTCAAATAACTATATTTTTCTAAAAGAATTCTACGCTGGCCTTATAAAACGATTTTCCTGTAGACGGCGCTGTGGTGCAATCAATACATTTACTAAGAGCTGAAAGAGTCCCTGGACCTTGTTCAAATTGTACAACAGCGCGTTCTACGTGCCTTCATAATAACAATATCTTTGAAAATATTTGGTTATGTTAATAAATTTAGGACACTCTACTACAAAGTTATACAAAAATAAGCTAATGACTAGCAATTCTGAGAAATATGCATATTTGGTATATACTGATGCTGATGAAGCTACAATCCACCGTTTCAATATGGAAAAACTGCGCTGCACTGTTCGCGCATGCGCTATGTGAGACCAACGCGAGCCTCATGATGGGTTGCCAGATCTAGTACATGATGGTTATGAACTGGCAACGGCATAAATTTTATGCATTTTGTTTTTTTTTCTAAAATCTGATTAACATATTATTAATAGTAATCTCTATTTATGTAGCACTTTTCATACATGGAATGCAGCTCAAAGTGCTTTCACTTTCATGAGCTTAAAATAGAAGCAACGAGAGAAACAATTTCAGTAAAATACAGGTCAAATTAGTTCTAGTTAATTTTTAGAAATATGTTTTAAATTAGACAGTAGACATTTCTTGACATTATCCGTTCTGTTCATTGTATTATTAGTGGTTTAAAGAAGGATTCAATGAGTCAGCGGCCTTCGTATATGCTTTGCGTGATATCACGGTTAAGCGATGACGCGATAATTCCTTAAATCCTGTAGGAATCCTGGCAACCCCCGGTTCGCTCTAAGCTTGTATGAAGACGGGGGCAGGTGTGACGGCTCCCCGTGATATTCCTCTCATTCTGTCATTATGTGTAACCTGCTCTTCATCCACAAGAAGAAGGACGGTTTCCGACGATAAAGGAAAAAAAGAAGGAAAAAAACGAAACACCACCGCGATCTCGATTTCTTCGTGCATTCAGAAGCCGGTGACTATTTGAGAGATTGAGCTCAGTAATAGGTAAGGCAGAATGTTTGTATTTTCATACATTTGACCGGCTGTATTGGTTGGACGTAATTTTGAAGGATTTACAACATCCTAGCTGAAGAAAAAGCATGTATATTAAATGACTTGGCTTTCTTTGCCTTTGCATCTTTTTTTTTAAATTTTACAATTATTGCACCTTATGTTATTTTTTTGCTAAGATAACTACACAGATCTGATAATCAGCTGAAAGTGTAATGTATCTGAACATGGATATATAAACTGGCAGCATAAAAAGCGACTCGTACGCGTCCTGCCACGTCCATTAAAATGAACGCGTACCTAAAAGGATTAGTTAATTGTCCGTGCGGTAGGGCAGTGGAGATGCAAAGCTCACATTATGTAAGGAGCTGCATCGCTACATTTCCGAAGGTTAACACCCCACGAGTCAAATGCTTCATCGCAATCCAATCTCAACTTTATTCGCACAAGAGCGGTGTCCATTTGCTTGCCCTCCCTTTTATTTAGCGGAAAACGCAGAAAACCTGGTTCGGTCTAGGAAGAATATGTACTGAGTTATGGGCTTACTGACGGGATAATCTTTTGTATTTGTCTAGCAGATAGCCTAGCGATGAGGCTCCGTGATCCATTTTATTTCATCTGGTATTTTTAATATAAAAAATGCCACGTTGCTCTGAATCTTTGTATCGACATAGCGCATTCAGCGGAATTTACTGTATTGCTTATGTTTAATTATTCATGCGGTTCGTTAGGAAAAACGCTCACATGATAACCTATGTATTGGGGTTTCACGTGACTCTTTCATCGTATTATGAAGTGTGTGTGTGCACGCTCGCGTGCGCGCGCGCCCAGTGCACCTGTAGCCAGACAGTGGGAATATGTGGAAAGGACTCTTACAATTAAGGGAAACTGTCGACCTGTAGTTATAACGTCTAAAGTGACCTTGAGGAACATGTATAACATGTCTGCCAAACTTGTTTTATCTAGCAGGCGTAGCGTCTGTGCGCCATGCAAATGAATTCGGCCTATTTCTGTTCGCCGGCAGCTGATAGGGCCTTGTGGCTGCACTGGCTGTTCAATCACCTCGGTTACTACCAGGGAGATGGGAGGCAGCGGGCTGCCGGAATGGACACTCCTGAAACATGGACGCTGCCTGAAACGTGAGCTCGGCTCTATTATGAAAGTCATCTTGCGGAGCCTCGCTGCTAAATGGGGGTGTTGTGTACGTCTCTACGGGCTCCTGCCTGTTGCGTCGCTCCGCTCCAAGAAGGGGTCACGCGCAGGAATGACGCCCTTGCTGTCGGTATCGGGCGTAGTTCCTGCCAAAAGCCCTCCTTATCAGCAGCTTGTCTTGCATGTTATTTTGGTAATTCAGGAAGGGTTGTATCCTTAATCTTGGCTGTGGATTCAGTTTATTAAGATGTAATTGTCCTACAGTTTTGAAACTGCGTCCATGATCACTAATGATGTAATATACGATTTCTCATAATGGAATCACTCTTGATGGCTCCTTTCCACTGCATCATCAGGTCACCCCCCTGTCCCTTCCTCTTCTTTTGACTGACATGAACCAGTTGGTGAGAGTTGAGAGAGCCTGAATAATTTACTGTCAACCAACTCTGCCATTGTAGTCAATGAGTAACAAAAGACGTATCAGCTTAGATCGTGTTCCTGAAAGCCTTTCTTTATACATCTGAACATGAATTTGTAGTTTGCTTGTTTTTCTTGAATTTTTTGGCTCAAAGATTAAGTGAAGCTTATATGGATGTTTGCATCATTTGGGTTTTTGTCCATGGACCTTTTATTTTAAGGATTGCCCTTATTGCCAGGTGCCCTGTGTCCCAACCCCCTCTTCTTAGCCTCAGGGAATTGGACGTTACACCAACATGACAAACAATGGCACGTCTGTTTTAGGAACGGGGTGTTGAATCCAAGATGGCCACTTTTCCTATTGGCACTTTTCCACTGCCACCAAGAAGCGAGCCTTACCGCAAATTGGCAGTTTTCCATTGTAAATTATGCGAGCCATACCCACGCTGATATGACCCTGCTTATTAGTAGGGCTGAAAATGTGACCAAACTGACTTAGTTACATCACCACCATCTGAATGGTCAAAATGCACGGAGATACCGGTGATCTGCGCCGATATGCAAGGATTATGTGCAGGAACAAAAAGCACATTCTGTATATTATTCATTATTAGTAGTATTGCACATCATAATGTTTTGATGTATTCCCGATAACCCAGAGCTTAAATTTCCAACTGCCTGCTTAAAAAAATGCTACAGAACAGCTGAACAGAATGGATTTATAATGCAGATTTACACAAGCGATGGATAATTTTGCTAGTATTTGATGCTAACATTAGATGGCCAATCTCTCAGACTTGCTAGTGGAAATAAGCACATAGTAAATCATAGACGTGCAAACGGTAAATAAGTGTCGGTCTTCTCTTTTACGTCACTTGCTCTCCAAACCCGGCAACAGTTTTACTGAGCCGATGCTTCGACTCAGGTATGGCTTGGTTCCTGTATGCCCGTAAAGCATGTCTCACACGTAGGCACTTTGTGTAGGCTTGCAAATACAGTGGTACGTCAATTCTCACACTTAATCTGTTCCGGACTCCGGATCGAATCCTAAAAAGTTTGAGTTCTGATCAAATTTTTCCCTTAAGAAATAATGGAAAACCAAATAATTGGTTCCCGGCCGCCCAAAATTTTACCTGAATGTTTTTTTTTTTTTTTTTAGCATTTAAACTGGATAAAACAAGAAGAGCATTTTGTTCTTAATGGCTTCCAAAACGATAAAGATCTTATCCCAACATTACCCCTGTCCTGCCCCGATTGTCCGCTCCTTCCGTGTGCCACGCCCCCTCGTTAACCTTGTGTGTGTGATCCCCATTTCTGCTTGTTGTCATTAGTCCTCTGCCTTAAGTCCGCGTTTCAGTTTGTTTCCCCAGTCTGGTCATTGGGTGTTCGACTTGCTTACAGCGCTGGCTTAAAGCAACGCATTCTGATCTTGATGCAATGCATTATGTTTAGATGTATTGCGACCTCTCACCCGGCTGCGCAAATAGAACCGCCTCCGTGACGACACATCTTTGCCGTTATTGGCTGAAGAATTTAGTTACATGCATGACATTTGCATCCCAGGTAGTTGCGATGCGTTATCTGCTATTTCTCCCGAATATGGACATAAAGCAGTGAGAACTGGTTTTCAGTTAATTTACTAGGTAAAATAAATTTTAAATAAATGACATAAATGCTCTAATAGTACACGTAAGTTAGTGGTTTATTTATTGTTAGTTACCGTAATGTTATGATGCTTTATTTGGTTAATCGTCCAGTCTTTGAAGAAGGCATTCAAGTAAGAATTGCATTGTAGTATGACTCATTTCCTGGCGCGTACAATTTATATTAGGTTAGCGTTAACGGTTTGACTTCTGATATTCAGATCAAGTTCTAGTTTAAACTGGTTTGTTCGACTTTCAAGAAATTCGTGTTCTAGTGAGTTCGAGAACCAAGGTACCACTGTACTGACGTTTGTCACTTCAGTCATTTTACGGTCTTTGAACGTCTTCCACAGGGTCTCTGTTATGGGTGTTTTTCCACCACACCGAGTATGGTGCTTTTTGGTACAGTACTTTTTGCTTTTTCATTGACTTCCAGTCCAATACCAGTATCAAAGGTCCCAGTACCAATAGTGCCAAACCAGCTTCTTTGGTACTTTAGGGAGGGGCTTGAAACGCTTTCTTTGTCGATTTATACTAAAGACAGTAGTCATTCATTCTAGCTTCTGCCTAGTCCCGCTGTATTTGCACTGTTTGTGTGGATGTGGTTTGAGTTGTGACATTGCACATAGATATTCAGAAGTCCTATAGCCTTCCATATTTACTGTAAGCATAAATAATGATTGGAGGGCCTGGGCAGTGTCGTGTGGACTAGTTGTTTCCCCCCTTTGGGGTAGTAGTAGCTCACGTTTGACGCCTTGGTGACCTCTGACCTACAGTACATTTCTATCTATCCGTCTGTCAATCCATTTTCTCTACCTGCTTGTTCTATGCAGGATCATGGTGTTCTGGAGCATATTCCAGAAGTTATGGCCGCAAAGCAAGGAATAATCTAGGGTGGAGCACCAATCCATCATGGTAGTACATTTCTAGTATGTCATTTATCTACCTTTATATGCCACGTATCTGTTATATAGGTTTGCGTACTTTATGTGATGAAAGGTGCAGATCCTATATTTTCTTTTAAAAATCTAATCTGGTATCCCCCACGACTATCCAAAATAAGTTCTTAGAATATGGATGCAAATTTCCATGACTTTATGCCATAATACAGCACAGTGTGCAAGGATGAAATTTAAAAAACTGATCCATAGAAATCCGTTGAATATCTAGTTGTCTCTGAACAGCACTCTCTGTGATGTTTTCTGTTATGTTACTTTGGTGACTTTCCTGTAGTCCATCTGTGACAGAGTATCAGCTGTATTACTGTATTTTCGCTTCAGCTAGCTATTTTCCTGAAGAGACAGTGGTATCCCACTGCCATGATGGATTTCTGACTGTTCAGTTTCATCTCCCTCATTTTGCCCACAAACAGCATGAAACATTTCAGTCTGACCATTTTTTGCCCCAAAATCTAAGTGCCTTAATCCTTTATACTTTCAGGCATATTTCATTCTGACCTGTTTTTGCTGTTCCCCCAATAAAACATGACTGGTACACTGCATCTTTAGACTGTAGATGCAGAAACTAAGGACATTTTTACCCTGGTCTTTGTCCTGTAAGCTGTCAAACCACGTTGTAACGGGGCTGTAAATTTCCTTCTGTTCCATTGCTGGGAATATATGGGAATTATTGGAAAATTCTCAGAATATGCATACCCAAATATACTAATTAGCAACCTGATGAATGCTGTTATTCTAGGAATGTATTGGCAATGCTTCTCACTGATGTGAGGGGGTTTTCCTGGATTTTTACCGTACATCCAATTCTTCCATCAGCATTGCTACACAGTTAACATAACAGCCTGTCTGGCTACAGCCACTCCTATCACACCCAAAAATGCATTTTCTGAAATCCTTCAGTTCAGGCGGCATTGTAGTGTGCAGTGGAAAATGCCATACGGCCTGATGAATCATCCTTCACCTTGTTTGGTTGAGAAGCCATGGCACCTGCCTTGTATGGGATGCATTTTCCTGGCATGGTCTAGATGCAGGTGAGCTGAATGATGAATTGCGCACTGCCTTCATCCAGAATAATGACAAGTATGTGACATGTGAGTAAACCGGACTGGACAGAATGACACCGAATTCGCAAGAAGCAACCAAGACGAAAACCGGAGTTCAAAAAGAGTCGTTGGCCAAAATCAGAGTCTGTATACAAATATGCAGTTTAAAATGCCAAATAACTAAGCAAGTGAAAATCGAGAATTGAGGTCACAATACACAAAGGGTAAATCACAACTAATCACAAAGAGCGTCAAAACGAGCAGTTAGACCTTCTGAATGGGTTTCAGTGTCGTCTTTTACTCTACCAGAAAACAGAGTAGAGAAAAGAAACAAAGTGATGAACTGGTTTTTCCCCTTTTGACTCAGTGTACATATGGAGAGCTGGATAACCCTGGAACACAGGATCTGGAATGATAGACTCATGAATACAGAATGTAACAAATGACAGAGAGAGAGTGGTCATATTAATTATTCGAGCATCACAGTCCTGGATACTTCTGTCAACAGGATCTCTGCTGCCTGAACACTTCTGGGTGGGCAAGTGAAATGCTATTTCCATTCCCATTAGGAAAATGATTTTCTTACACAAGGATGGATTTCTGTCTTTCAGTGGAGTTCTGGATGCAGGGTCAATACGTTATGTTGGCCAGTCACCCCGTCAAGATACTTGCGGTGCTTCTATCATGTTGGTTGCTACCTGTTGTCTGTAGTCGTTTGGGACCTCCTTTGAGGAGTGAATTTGAGGGAAGTAAAATACCAGCCACACACACACAGTCGTGTAATCATGTCTTTTTGGGGACCGCTCATTCATTTCTATAGGAAATATGTTAACGTTAACTATGACAACCTTAACCCCTACCCAGCCTGAACCAAAACCATAAGTAACCAAGTGAAATACAAGAGTTGCTGCATTTTTTTAGTTTTTTTCATTGCAGTCTCAGATTTTTATAAAATAGTTTTCCCCCTAGGGAACCAGGAAACGGATATCCATCATGTTGTGGGGAGATTTGGTCCTCACAAGGTAAGGTGTAGCTGGACCACGCACACGCACTGCCATTTTTCCATATCTAGAGATGTGGACGAGTACATCATGCCAGTGGAGCATGACTGTGGTGCTAGAAACCTGCCACTGTTGGGCAGTTCAGGCTCAAGTCCAAAATACAAGCAGTAATGGTATAGTGATGTTAACTGAATCACCACATCCCAAATAATCAGATTTACATTACTTGTATTGAAATATTTTCACTAATTCTTGAGAATAGGAACAAAATCTTATTTTGGGGCGATTTAAATGTTTACTCTTCAGTCATGTTGGGAAATATTATTTTTTAAAAATCAAAGTCTTGGCTATTAAACTTTAGGAAGCGGCATCCTTCCAGTGATTTCATTTTATCTTAACAGCATTATTTTGCACTTGAGGGAATGAATTTTGTCACATAAAATAATATTCTAATATAAAACACATTTCTAACGCAAATTAGAGATGCTCTGATGTGTGTGTGTGTGTGTGTGTGTGTGTGTGTGTATATATATATATATATGTGTGTATATATGTATATATATGTGTGTATGTATATGTGTATATATGTATATATAAATTTTTAAAAAAAAATCTCAGATCGGTGCATCTATATATAATTTTTTTTTTTTATTTCACCGCATGGTCTAAGTTAGTAGCCAGTTTAAGTTTCTAAGCGTTCTCTTAATGCTAATCAAAATATGTATTTTTAAACCATTGTCTTTATTTAGTTTTGATGAAGGGCTATAGAGTTGACCTGTTATGGTTGAGGCACACCTGATTCAATATTATTTCATGAATTCATCAAAAAATGGAGAGCTTATCAGTGGTTGAGCAATATTCTCCCCTTTTTTGAAACCTGGAAGTGAAGCAGGGGTCTTTAGTATATAGATTATTCTTTTTATCCCATATTTATTTTTTTTTTTTTGTAGAAATCTGACGGACAAAAATCTGGGCACACATTTCAAGGGGCGTCGGGTATTTTTAAAACATTATTATAATACAGTGGTACCTGTATTATAACTCAAACTTAATCCGTTCAGAACTCCGGATCGAATCCTAAAAAATTGTGATCGAATTTTCACCATAAGAAATAATGGAAAACGAACTAATTCGTTTAGTCCCAAAAAATTACACCTAAATGTTTTTTTTTTTTTGCGCATTTAAACACAAAATGAACCGGATAAAACAAGAAGAGCATATACAGTGGTACCTTGGTTCTCAAACTCACTAGAACTCTAGTTTCTTGAAAGTCGAACAAACCAGTTTGACCTAGAACTCGATCTGAATATCAGAAGTCGAACTGTGAACGCTCACCTAATATAAATTGTACGCGCCAGGAAATGAGTCATACTACAATGCAATTCTTACTTGAATGCCTTCTTCACAGACTGGGCGATTAACCAAATAAAGCAGCGCAACATTACAGTATCTAACAAATAGTACACGTAAGTTAGTGGTTTATTAGAGCATTTATGTTATTAATTTAAACTTTATTTTACCAGGTAAATTAACTGAAAACCAGTTCTCTCTACTTTTACGTGATATTCGGAAGAAATAGCAGATTAGGCATGGGAACTGGATGGGATACAAACGTCATGAGTGTAACTAAATTCTTCAGCCAGTAAGGGCAAAGGTGTGTTGGCGGTTCCAGTTTGTGCAGCCGGGTGAGAGGTCGCAATGCATCTAACCGTAATGCATTGCGTCAGGATCAGAATGCGCTGCTTTAAGCCAGCACTGTAAGGAAGTCGAACGCACCCAATGACTGGACTGGGGAAACAAACTGAAACGCGGACTTAATACTGAGGACTAATGACGACAACCAGAAACAGCTGATCACATGGGGATCCCACATGAGGTTAACGAGGGGGTGTGGCACACGGAAGGAGCAGACGATCGGGGCAGGACGGGTAATGTTGGGATAAGATCTTTATCGTTTTGGAAGCCATTGAGAAAAAAAAGCTTCTTGTTTTTATCGTGTTCAAAAAAACAACATATTTAGGTATAATTTTGGGGGGCCGGGAACCAATTCATTGGTTTTACATTATTTCTTAGGGAACTCGAACTTTGTAGGATTTGATCCGGAGTCCGGAATGAATTAAGTTTGGGAACCGAGGTACCATTGTACTGTATTAAACTCATCTAAACACATTTATCAAAACGGTAATTTGTAAAGAAAGAAAATGAATGTATCTAAACAATGTGTCCTACCCCGTTCCTACGTGTCTGCTCCTTCTGTGTGCCACGCCCCCTTGTTAACCCCGTTTGATCAGCTGTTTCTGGTTGTTGTCATTAGTCCTCTGTATTAATCCGCGTTTCAATTTATTTCCCCAGTTCAGACATTGTATTGTCCATCTGCGTTTTGCCTGCCTTACCTGTAATTAAACCCCGTATTCCCCGATACCCTGACATTTGCGCCTTTGTCTCCGTTCCGTACCTGCTCTGCACGACAATATTATTATAATTAAATGTATGGTTTATTGTTAATGTTAAAATATTTAATAAGAAATCTTTATTTTTAAATGTATTTTATTAATACTAATAATAATAATTACTGTTACATTTATACAATGACAGACAGTAAAAATACTGTCTATCTGTATTTAGCTAGTGTAAACATGCACGATGCTATCATAGCGAATGCGAGGCTGAGACTGAAGCAATACCCTTTGTATCCACTGATAGACATGCCGCATGACTCATTTCCCCGCGCGGACGAGTTATCTTAGGTCTGCGTTCACGGTTTGACTTCTGAGATTCACATCGAGTTCTAGGTCATTTTTTTTTTTTTTTCCGAACTGGTTGGTTCGACTTTTAAGAAATTCGAGTTCTAATGAGTACGAGAACTGAGGTACCACTGTAGTAAAATTTTATACCTGCATTATCAGTAGTATTTGTTTTTGATTTTGAAGGCTTAATAATTTTTTTTAATCGTTTAAAGTTATGAATTCTTGTCCGGGACAAGGGTGTTCATTAGCACAAGGCACATTTAGAAGTTAATTAAATCTGTCTGCTTTCATTTTTATGTACATTTTATTGATTTCATACATTTATTTTAAATATTACATTTCTTTAAATAGAATTAGTATGTTTTATGTAATATTTTAAAGTTGTATTTTAATATTTTAAATTGTATTTTAATATTTTAAATTTCTATTTCTCTAATAGACATGTCCAGAAAAACAGGAAAGTTTTCTTTTATTGTCTTGTTTGAGAATGAGTGCATGTATTTTACATTTTACTGAATTACTGCTTTAGCATTTTGTGTATAGGCACTGTCTGTGGCTTTCATACATGTTATAGAGGGACCTTATTTTGAGTCATGCTCTTCTTGGGACATTCAATACCTTTTTCAATAATTGTTGTGCATTATGAGGTAATAAAATGTGCTTTGTGATGTCTTTTGTCTGTTGGCATTTGCAGTGTAAGCCTTTGGGCACATTGTGAAGCTTTAATTATACTGGTTTAAACATTATTAATTTTTCTAAATGTACGTTAGTTTTGTCTAGCCATCTCACAGGGTCACTGGGAATTTTTTTTGTGTGGTTCACGATCAGAGCCTCCTTATTCTGAGATAAAGATGGTACGGTGATTAAGGTCTCCTATCTGGATAAAAGATTTCTCTAAAATAACTTGATATTTTAAGGGTGAAGTTGTTACCCTGCACCTCCAGGCCCGGGAATCCAAGACTCAACATGTTGGCATGTTGATGTGGTTTGCGTACATGCAGTTAGGCAACTTGGCACCCCTAAATTGCCCATAGGGTATGAGTGTGTGCCCTGCGATGGGATGGCATCCTGTGCACAGTTTTCCCCCAGCTCTGTGCCCTTTGCTGCCTGGGATAGGCTCCAGGCCTCCTGCAACTCGGATCAAGCAGCTGGAAGACGGATGGGTGGAAGTTTCACTTTGGTATCCCAGCCATCTACAACTGCAGGGCCTCGCTGTTGTAGATTGCCTCAAACATAACTGCTGGGTTGTAGTAGTTGCACAGTAGGCATTACAGGTTATTAAATCCACACTTTCTTCTATAAACAGCTCTAGCAGGTTGTTTACCAGCTAAAACCCAACAGAAGCAGAAAAAATGAGCTGTTGTGCTATTATTTTTGTTGTATTTTATTTTTTTTTTAGCCGCATGTTAACCTTTCTGTGCCGCATCGGGCTCCCGGTACTTTTAAAATGCCTAGAGTGTATGATGAAATGCTACGTTCGGTTTCACATGGGAAAATCACCCATATGGCGCCTTCCTGCAGGGTAAATGCATGCAGCTATAAAATGGTCAACTTTAAGTGGTGGTGTTATGCATTTCAGTAGTGTGTTTGGTTCACTTGTGTGATGGAATTGAATAAATATGTAATTAAAGAGTTTGTTAGTCTGAAGACAAATGTTTGTACTATAATGTGCACTTTGCCGCAGGACATCTGGAGAAAGGGTGAGGTGTAACGTTCAGTTAAATCAATTTGGCGCATGGCTAAATACTGATAGCTGTGGTGCATAACTAATGGTGAAGATGAGTAGCCTTTGTCTTCTGGGGTTACCTCTGTTTGGGCTTAGAAAATCTGACCTTTTTTTTTTTTTCCTCCACAGAAACTGTACTTATGTCAAATAAGGTGGCATTCTGTAGATTTTTTATTGATTGAGTGATTCTGGTTTTCGTATGTCTATCCCAAACAGTGTTCAAGAAGGTTAAGCCTGGCTGTATGCTCAAAATGACTGACTGATTTTGGGAAACTTGTATGCTATGGGAGATGTTATAAACTCTTGGGCTAAAAACCTTCCGAAGGTTCTAATTATGAGTATTTGGTTTGAGACCAGAAATTGGACACAATGTACACATTCATTCCAATGAGAGTCATTGTTCAATTATGAGACCTGGCTTTGGATACAAGATCAATACTGTAAATGTTCTACTCGACTCTGCAAGTACTAGCAGCATGATGAATTCAACACGGATATCTTGGATAGTAGGGGTGTCAACAATAATCGATTCGGCGATGCATCGCGATGCGGGGCATGAACGATTCAGCATCGATGCGGCAAAGTGCCATAATCGATTATGTCACTGTTTATTTTCTGGCGGAAAATAAAGTTGTGAAGTCTCAAATACTTCCGGTTCCGGGGGAATAACAACAACAACGAGCGAGATGACCGCGATAGACGGGTTATTAAAAACGCGCCCAAAGCTTGGAAAGCGGACATCTGGGCACATTTCCTCTCC
>JABFEA020000001.1:14229963-14247560 GCA_019775915.2 Cyphomyrus plagiostoma | reverse complement strand
TCCCGAATATCACGTAAAGCAGTGAGAACTGGTTTTCAGTTAATTTACCTGGTAAAATAAAGTTTAAATAAATGACAGAAATAGTACACGTAAGTTAGTGGTTTATTTAATGTTATTTACTGTAATGTTGTGCTGCTTTATTTGGTTAATTGTCCAGTCTGTGAAGAAGGCATTCAAGTAAGAATTTCATTGTAGTATGACTCATTTCCTGGCGTGTACAATTTATATTGGGTCAGTGTTCGCAGTTCGACTTATGATACTCAGATCGAGTACTGGGTCAAACTGGTTTGTTCGACTTTCAAGAAATTCGAGTTCTAGTGAGTTTGAGAACCGAGGTACCACTGTACCTTCTTTGTTTTAAAACAGCATAAGGCATTTTAATAATCATAGTTAATTAGTGTTAAGTTATACTTACTTCTTGGGAGAAGTCAAATAAATCACATCTTGAGCTGACTGTGAATCTTACATCTTTTGTAAATAAGTGGGACAAAGGATATTACAAATATAATCATTCTCTTTAAAGTTACTTGTGATAACAGATTGAAAATAGCCTTCCTATATGAAGGGACAAAGATGCTGGGATACTGAAACAACCAGTATTAAGAGAACTGAAGAAAATGTTTTGGAAATTAATTAATAATGCAGAAGACAATAGTTGTGAAGAAAACAGCTTTAACACTAAAATGAATCCTGTGGTTTGTTAACTGTTTTACTGGTCTATCACTGTGTACCCCATGTGAAGCACTGGAGGCTAACGCAGTAGTGCACATTGTGTATGCAGTGTGAAGCACCATGGTAACTCACAGGAGACTAACACAGCGTGAAGCACCATGGTTACTTACAGGAGACTAACGCAGTAGTATGCACTGTGTATGCAGGGTGAAGCACCGTGATTACTCACAGGAAACTAACGCAGTAGTGCGCACTGTGTACACAGTGTGAAGCATCGTGGTTACTCACAGGAGACTAATGCAGTGTGAAGCACCGTGGTTACTCACAGGAAACTAATGCAGTGTGAAGCACCGTGGTTACTCACAGGAGACTAACACAGTAGTGCACACTTTGATGTCAGACCTTAGCGTTACTCTGCCAGGCTGACAGCTCATGCACCCTGTTTTTTCCCAGCATGCTCCCTGATTCACCGCCAGATTCAGGATCGGAACCTTGCTCGCCACCACAAGTGCCAGGTGTGACCCACAATACACCTCCTCCTATCTTAATGTTTTTATGCATTGGGTGACCTCTTATCCAGTACAGGATGGCGGTAAGCCTGGAACCCGTCCCAGGAAGCGTAAGGCAAGGGAACAACCTGGACAGTGTGCCAGTCCATCACAAGGAACCAGCTCACAAATACCCACGGACTACAGGCTATTTAGAGACACCAGTTTTAGACTGTGGAAGGGAATCAGAGGAAACCCAAGAACATGCAGGCCACACACACAAAGCCAGGGACTAATAAATATAAGAAAATGTTATTCATTTTTAATATTAGATACTATTCATGCTTGAAGATTGTTTTTGTTGAATTGCTCTGCTGTATCTGCTTAGGGTTTAAACCATAACTAAGACATAAATGAACCATATGTATTTTTGCATTGACTATGGCAATACATTGCATGTTGTTGTCGTCATGTGATCTATGATGTCATTTTCTCTTCCAGACATTCATTATGGTCCCTCCTGGCCCATTGGCCAGGTTGAACATGAAGTATTGTCCACCCTCAACCCTCCTACCAGCTTGGGGATTCACTTCAGAGACCACCACCCCAGTCCCCAGAGCTCAAACATCCACCACCCCAGTCCCCAGTGCCCCACTCCCCACCTCTCGGCCCCGATGGACACCTTCCCCCTGGGCAGCTGCTCTTTCGCCCCCAGCCCGGTGCACAGCTCTCCTTCACCTCTGCACCACCCAAGCTCCTCCCACACTTATGTTCCAGTGCATGCTTCCACCCAGCTGCCCGAGTGCAGGCTTCCCAGTCCTCTATGGGGAGCCACCATGCCCCCCTGCTCGGTCCAGACCAGGCCCAGATGTCCCAGCCCAATCCACCTGTATCCACCTCCCGCTTCCAGCGAGCAGACAGGGTGAGATCCAGCGTTGGCTCACGGTATTTCCTCATGCTCTGATGATGAGTAACTTATTAACGTATAAGCGTTGAACTATGAGCATGATAGCCAACTTTGTGTGAACCTTGCTCCGCAGACCGGCTTCATGCGACGCCAGGAAGAGGAGGCGCTCTACGGAAGACACTCCGGACCCTGGGGGGTGGGAGGACTCAGGGTGGACATTAGGTAGGGGTCTGGTTGACCCATTCCTGCTTCCTGCCAGTCTAGCTGAGTGAGCTGACTCAGAAACACAGTCGAAAGACAGTCACGTCCAAACAAGCCAATGTATCGGAATCTAATCAAAAGCAAGCCGCTCCTCCTCTTTTATAGGCGGTATTTAACGGTTCCTGATATTGTTCCTGCACACTAATCACATCAACAGAGTTCTTCTCTTAGTATGACATTCACTCATTTGCAATTCTAAGTACGTTGGTTATTATACCAATGAATCCTGAATATCCTGAGTGTTCCTGTAGCCGAGTTGATGAAAATGGTCAGTAACTATGCTTTGACCCCTTACTCCATGTGCTTCAGAGGGTCCAGACTGCAGCAGAGGAGATGCACCCAGCTATGGCAGTGACGTGCCAGGAGGGGGTGGGGGTCCCGGGCAGGGCGCCTACCGCATGCTGTCCTGGGAGGAGTACCTGTCTGGCCAGTGGTGCCCCCTGTACAACAGCAACTATGAGTGCCTGTAAGTAGTCTATCTATCCAGCCATCATCCATAACTGCTTACGCATTGCAGGGTTGTGGTGCTCTGGATTTATTACTGCTTATATTGGTGTTATGTTATTATCTGGTTACTCATTCGCGGAATGCAGGTGTAGCTGGACCGGCTCCACCTTTCCTGGCATTGAGATGTTTTGTGTTTCTCTGCTCTTGCCTATTTTTAACATCAGCCATCATCATTCTCACACCATGCACACATTCCTAGGCCAGTCCCTGGTTACCACATCGAGTCAGACAAAGGTTTCAACTACTCCCCGGCTGACGAGGCCTTTGTGTGCCAGAAAAAGAACCACTTCCAGGTCACGGTCCACGTCGGCATGGCGGGGAACCCCAGATATGTCAAGACTGCTTTGGGCCTCAAGCCGATCCAGAGCTTTCACGTCAAGGTTTTCGGCGTCAAGGTGAATGTTTCATACAATTAGTCTATGAACTATGAGCAGTACATCGAGAAGCCAGCCAAGAGGAACATCACAGAACACCATCACTCCACTTATATAAAGTAGCGGAAGATGTTTTTGAGGAAGATCAAGTAATATATGGCTAGTAAACTCTCACAAAGAGTTTTCTGTGTGTATGGCAAGCTCATCATTCAGCCACAAGGTGCAAAACACACATTTATAATGTTTGCTTACAAATATCACATATTCATTGTGTAAAGACATGTTTGATACTGTCAAATTCATAGAGCACTTTAGAGCAATTGTGCAGCTCTGCCATGCCAGGATGTCAATTGTGCAGCTCTGCAATCCCAGCTAGGATGTCACTGTGCAACCTGAGTAGGTTCCAAGTCTATACCAGAAAGAACTGGACATGAGGATACAGGATAAGTAGATAAGGAAGAAGGCCTAATTAAACATCCATCCATCCATCCATCTATCCAACCAACCATCCTCCTTCTAACCACCAACTAAGAAAAGAAGTACAGACGACAGTAAAAATCCCCGTATGTCGTTCTTGCCTGTCCCAAATATCAAGGATCAATTGCATTCTTGCCAAACGGGACCGATCTCATGATTCATTGCGCGCCAAGTTCATTCTTGGGAGGCAAGTTAGCAAGACTGGTCTTTGTGTGATAGTATGAGCTTTGTGTTCTTAGTATTGAGAAACATCCCCTAACTGTAGCTGGCTGTGACTTACCAGCATGCTTTGCTTTCCCTGCAGCTGGAAGCGCCAAGCCACCTGATCACCATAGAGCAGTCCCAGTCCGACCGCAGCAAGAAGCCCTTCCTGCCAGTCAGGTGAGGGTCGTCCTATAGTCGCAAGACAAGAGCTGATCCAATTTCCGTGTCGCTAGGGGTGTCGGACACAGGGACCCACATGGCTGGTCAGCATTGCTTTGCGGAACTGCCGCTGTGGTGCCAATGGTTTAACTGGCATATTTCCCATCAGGGTGAGCATGCCGGGTGACAGGATCACCAAGGTGACGTTGTGCCGCCTGCACTTCAGCGAGACAACGGCCAATAATATGAGGAAGAAGGGAAAACCGAACCCAGACCAGAGGTGAGAGGCAACTGGCTTGTAGATATGGGCAGTTTAACCAAGAAGTTTAAGTATCAGTGGCTATTTGTGTTGGGTTGATGCCCTCGGTGGTTGTTTATGGGCCTGCTAGTGCATCGTGGCACATTTCATACCAGTAACACTTGGCATGGCGCCCGACAGGTACTTCCTGTTAGTGGTGGGACTTTACGCCTGCCTGGAAGAGGAGCGCCACCTGCTGGTGGCTCACGTGTCTGAGAGGATCATTGTTAGGGTGAGTGAAACTTAGGTGGCTGATCACTGTAATATCACAGGTAGCATCCCTGATTATGGCGCTATGTCTTCAGCTTTACAGCATCCTAGTTCAGCATATTTAGCATATACATCTTAATTTTTATTGTTTACATAAATATGAATAAATGGGGAATAATGATTCTTTCAAATGCCCCCCATCATCATACACGCTAGCATTATACAAGTCAATTTACTCTACTGGCTCTATTTTCTAGTGAAAATAACCCAATTGACTAAATGATATTTACTAATTCTTCCTGTCCGATCAGCACAGCGTAAAACACGGCATACAAAAACGGTGCTGATCAGATTACATAAAACATGTTTTTTTTGTGCCACCATAATTGACCCAAACTGACTAAACCCCTGTGAGTCGTTGCCTTCCCCTCGCCAGGCGTCCAACCCGGGCCAGTTTGAGAATGAGGAGATGCCGTGGCAGCGGGGGGCTGCTCCAGACGCGGTGGTGTACCACGGGAGGGTGGGCGTCAACACGGATGCCCCGGACGAGGCCTTAGTCGTCTGTGGAAACGTGAAGGTGATGGGCACGGTCATGCACCCGTCTGACCAGAGAGCCAAGGAGAATGTCCAGGAGGTATGGACAACCCACTAATCAATGCTAATGTCAGGCTAACTGTGCGTCCTGTGCTAGATGTCTTGCTTGTGCTAACCCGATTGGCTGTCTGTGCCGAACTCTTTATGCGGGAGACTGAAAGTTTATTAGTTTTTCACTGAATAGTGAGTTATGAGAACAGGATGCTATTTCACAATTGATGTTACTGTTAAGTCATTGAATCTTTGCTTGACATTTCTACATATTTCAAAGGACAGGCTTACAAGATTATCTTGCTGTTTATTTGTACAGGTGGACTCGAACAAGCAGCTGAAGAGAATAGCACAGATGAGGATTGTGGAGTATGACTACAAACCTGAATTTGCCACTAAAATGGGCATCAATCAGGTCCATGAGACAGGTATTTAGAATATGTGTGTAACTGGCCCAAAAACGAGGCCTGTTTTTGTTAAGGGCTTTAGAGTCAATAGCTATGGAGAGACCTCACCAGCTCGGATCCAAGCCAAACGCGGGGTGTAGATTCTGTGTCATTGTGACTCTTACAGGTATCATAGCACAGGAGGTGAAGGAGTTACTCCCCAGTGCAGTGAAGGAAGTCGGTGATGTCGTCTGCTCAGATGGAGAGAAGATTCCTAACTTCCTCATGGTGGACAAAGTAAGGCTGGGCTCTGGCAATCTGTGTAAGGCAGAGTGTGTCTATGGTTCATAGTGACTGTTTATGGAACTGTTTAAAGCAGAAGATAGGAGCATGTGAGAAGTCAGTAGAGCAGCGTCACGGGGACGCTGAGTATGAGGCTGGAGGCAGAAAGTGTAGCAAGAGAGAAAAGGGCCTCCACTGCCCGGTGGTTTAAGGACACTGATGGGAGTTTTACTTACTCAATATTGTTCTGAGGGCAAAACAAAAAATGATGTTCAGAGAGAGAACCAATCAGACTAGAGAAGGCGGGTCCAATCATCTAAAGGAGGCGGGACCAACCAATCACCCACCTCCTCTAGTTGGTTGGACCCACCTCCTCTACAATCTGATTGGTCATCTCTCTGAACCAATCATTTTTCATTCTGCACTCAGAACATTTTTGCATAAAACCCCCATGAGCTTTAAAGATATGATGCTGGGGGAAGGCTTAGCAGGGGAGGACATCAGGTCCGTCTCCCCACATCCAGCACTATCCCCAGGCAGACTACAGGAAAGCCTGGCCTGCATGCTGGCGAATATTTCATAAAGTGTGACAGTAGAGCTTGGTGGCGCTTGGTGTTTGATGTGAGGCTGCTCTCCCACCTGGACCCTCACAGGAGCAGATATTCATGGAGAATGTTGGTGCAGTGAAGCAGCTGTGCAAGTTGACCGACAACCTGGAGACGCGCATCCAGGAGCTGGAGGTGTGGAACAAGCGGCTGGCCAAGCTGAAAGACATGGGCAGCCTGCGCTGCAGCGGAGCTGGCAGTGCTCACCGGTATGGGGACCACAGGCCGAGAAGCTGTGTGACTGGCATCACGGGCAATTCTGAGAGTCTTTTAAGGTTGGGGGCAATAATTCTTACAGAGGAACCAACCTTTTCATTAGCCAATGATATGTTTTGATTTGGTGAGTGACAGGGAAGGCAGGACTTTGGGGGCCAATCAGATTTCAGTTGGGGCCAGTACACCTATGACCCCACCCCTGTATAACGTGGGGAAGTAGAGGTGCTGCAAGGAAGAGGAATGTTATTACATTTATGCTATAAAAATAAAATGCAACATAATTCAGCTGGTGGGGGCCCAGTATGATGATCGTTCCTGTGGCCCATAATTTCTAGCAGCACCCCTGATTTAATGGATCTTTAAGCATAAAACTGGCAGCAGGTTTTGGCTTTAGCTTTGAAATAAACATATGATTCATATTCTAATGACTTGGGGCTCGTTGTTTAATATATCATTTAAAAAGTCATTTTAGGTGGCTCAGTGGTTACCCCCAGGTAGGGTACAATTGGATAACCGGGTGTGGGAGGTGGTTGGATGAAATGTACTCTGAAGACACGTAGTGCAAATATTGTTAATAAATATCATCGTTATGGATTTTTTTTTGTGGGATTTTTTTTGAGGAATGCATACCGAGCAAATTCCTTTCACTGAGAGGCTTTAAGAAGTTTTTCAACGTATAAATCTCGTTTTATAAAAGATGTCGTTTTAAACTAGTAGCAGCATATTTGTCATTTTATTTCTCAGAAAGGTCAGCAAAATCAGCAATGTCTCACCCCCACAAAAATCCTCCCTGGTCCAGTCCACCAATGTAAGTAGATCACCCACAAATACACATCCATATTCCCTAATCTGTGGCATCGTTTTCTCATGGGCCCTGAAAGTATCTGCTGCCCTTCAGGAAAAGTATAAGCCCTGCCTGCAGCATAAGGCCTTCCGGGGGACCGTCATCGTGCTGGTGGCCATTATGGCTTTTTGGTAAGACTAGCTAACAATACCCCTCTTCTGAAAAGATGAGCTCAGGTGGAAAGTTCAGCTCCAGGAAGTAATAATTCAGACCAATATTTTGTTTCAACCAACCAGTTGAGTGAATAGCGTCACGGTACAGAGTACTCCATTGGTTGGTAGACACAAAATCTAGGTTTGGATTTTTACTTTCTGGATCTGAACTACCCACCGCTGGCAAAAGGGCTGATGATTCATTGTTGCTTTTGCAGTTTAGTGTACTGTAAATGTAATTATCTATTTAAAATGTATTTATCTGAAGCATACAAAACTGTAGCAATTTATGATTTTGATGCAAAATGTCGTAACAGCTTTGCTCACAGTATGCTGACTATGATCCTGTACCCTGTGCCTACAGCGTCATCTGCATTACAGGTCTGTACATGTTTACGCTGCAGAGAGACAGCTCAGAATCCACATATGGGACCAGGTACAGCTCGCTTTCAGGCCCCCTAGTGGCATCTTTTTGAGCTGCAGTTTTGAACAGCTGAGTTTTCATAGAATATGGCTGTTCTTCATAATTCACTCAAATAAATGTTTACATAAATATGTATAGTCTAGTTCTGGTATTTGCTGGGTTTTGGTTCCTTGGATACACACGAAGGGGCAAAAAAAGTGAATAATTTAAATGCTAGCAGTACAGTACTACGGCTCTGTCCAGAAAATAATGCAAAAGATGAGGGAATAACATCTGTATGTATTTCATGTGCAGTGAAACCCCCCTTCCGCTGATGACCATCCCTTCAGGTAGGTCTTCAATGCCAACCTTCTCAGGTCTGAGCTTAGCAGTTTGTATTCTGGAGCTGCGTGGCACATGATGCTGAAGGGCAGGTGTTTCTATTAAAAAAGAGCAGATCCTGGCTGTTTATATCCAGGGGTGTTTTTGTTGTTTCTGGGGCTCCACTCAAAGTAGAGTCAGATTATCGTAGCTAGCTAGCTAGCTGGTTAGCAGAACACATTGCTTCAGCATCTCCAATATTAGGGATGCGTTTGTTTAATTTTTAGTATGGTGATTGTTTGTGGCCAATAGGGGGCACCCGAAGCTTGCTTTATTTTGAGTGCTGGTAAACACCGCTATGGTTTACATCCGACCTCTTACAATGATGTCATTCAGTCTTAGGGAGCTGGGCAGCTCCTAACCCTATGTTTATGTGTGCGACGCACAGTCACTACCGTTCCCTCAACCCCGGGACCTTGGCCCCCAGACGTGGATTTCTGCAACCTGCTCTACTGTGAAGAGGTGTACTGCTGTCCCACAGAATCTGGCAACCTGAGCTCCCCCTACACTGAACCCATGCTCTCATACTCACCCCCCAGTGCACAAGGTGAGCATGTACATTAGCTCTGGGAGTTAGTCTGAGTCCCCACGAAGGTCCTTATTTCCCCCAGGAGTTCACAGCTGGCCGTGTGGCATGCCGACATCCAATCCATGAGCATGGACAGTCATGTATATTTTCAAGTTACATAACTTTGCTACTTTCTTTTTCAACCTAAACCGAAATTTATTTTAAGTGCGGAAACTAAATTATACCTTCGGAGCTGAATATATTGCTTGAAAACACTGCTGCACTTTTGATGTTGTCTAACTGCAAAGACGTGGCTTAATTAGCATGCGTTTTGCTTGAAGGCAGCAGTCCCCTGCACTGCCAGTGGCACATTGCCACTAAGGGTTTATTTACTGCCGGCTATGTGATCAAATATGAACACTGTAATATACAATAGAAACATCGTTTTAATAAACTTGTATCGATACTTAAATGTAACTGTGAAGGTATGCTTTATCTTTGTTTTCCAAGACAAAAAGAGAGAACTCCTGTTTGACAATTTCAACGGTGCCAAAGACTGTAAGTTGGAATGAGTCTCTTGACCCTAATTATTGATGGTCACATGTCTGACTACTGAATTGTACCTTTATATACTTCTTAAAACCGTTCTCTTTATTCATATATAGGGACAAATACAACTGTTAAATCCATATTTATCAAAGAAAACCAACAAATTATTGACCATCACTACTGTGTGGAAGGCAGTTGCGGGTAAGTTCTGAAAAATCGGTACCAAGTCTCATTCAGCAAGATCCCCTCGTAGCACTGATTATATAATATTAATTGCAATATTTTCTGATTATAAATACTCAATTAGTTTTCTTGTAAGACCAGTAAACATAAATTCAAATCTTTGTTTTAGTAATTTATCGTTCAGTTCTTTATTTATATTAATTATAAATGGAAAAAGTAACTTTAATGACTGGTAGTTAAAACTGATATCCTTAAAAGTGTATATATGTCATTGCAGCCAAACTAGCAAAAGGTGACAGAACCCAAAAGACCAGAATTGTCTCGAAACTTTGCACCATAGTCTGTCGTTATAAATGCCACATGTATGTCATCAAAATGCAGGCCAGGGAACTACAGCTTCTCGATCCCCATCAGCAAGTTTGTGCCTGTCAACATGCGGGTCACCCTTCAAATGAAGTGAGTGCAGGGTCTGCAGTTATCGCCAAAGTCATGAAAAAAGTTCCAAATTATTATCGAATCCATTTATTCAGGATGTAAATATAGCACAATGTATTTAATTCATCTCAGAGGTGGAAAGTCCAGATCCCGAAAGTACAAATCCAGACCAAGGTTTTGTTTCAACCAAGCAGTTGAGTATAAACAGTCACGGTCTTAGAGTATTCAGCTGATTGGTTGGAATAAAACCTGGGTCTGGATTTGAACTTTCTGGACCTGAAATTTCCACCTTCGATTAATCCAGGAGTGAAATGGAAAACATTTAAGTGAAATGTTGAATAAATATATGAAGCGTGCTTAAAATATAACTAGGAAGCTTAACACTTACTGATGTAATAAATTATCCCGGATAAGAAGTTGGAAGATAGATGAATGGATGGATGGATATTGTCTTATAGATATTTGTAGAAATTGTCTGAATATTCATGGGAAATATTAAGTAATTATAAATGGTAAAAAGTAAATATGAAGTGGAAGATAACTAATAAATGAGATAAAGGAGAATATGGGCCAGTGTGACTCATTGGCGAGCATGCCTACTGTGCCTGCTTGGGGAAGCCCCCAGGTCATGGGGGGGGGGGGGGGGCCTTGGTATCAGCAGCAGTATGCAGACGGCCTCCTTTAGGAATGCAGGATGTTACGATGGGAGGGTTTAACCAGGCCGCCCTGTGGGACCTGTGATGAGGAAAGGGAGGCAGTATGTCAAACGAGATTAGTCACACAGAGACGAGAGCCATACAGAAACGCACAGCAAAAATAAATAAATTACCTAGAGAGTAAATAAAGTGAACTGTCAACGCCAGTAATGTTAACTTCAGAAGCTTGGATTCATTAACCAAGGATTCCAAAATCAGAGCTTGAAACCAGTAATCAGCAAACAACTGTGAAGTTCGATTCCCCAGGCAGCTTATATCAGTGTTTCCCAATCCGGTCCTCGGGGACTTACAGCCGGTCCACATTTTTTCTCCCACATTTTTGAGGATGCGAAAGAGTGTACTGTCTTGTGGGTCCCCAAGGACTTAGATGGCTTAGACTGATAAAGTTCTTTCAATGTTTTCTCAGCATTGCTCTCAAAGCAAAGGTCTCAGAATGGTAAATTATTGCTGATCCAAGGAGCAGAATGCTAGACTCCTCTCAACCTTCTTTACTTTTACTCCACCTTTACATTTGTTTCTGTTTTCTGCATTTCTGTCATCTCTTCACAGCACCACTGAGCTTCTGGTGGTCCACCTGTGCCACATCTATGACACCAGCACCTGCTCTGCCCTGAGGATCAGCATTATGGGCAGTTCAGCCATAAGCAACACGCAGGTGCACCATCCCCATACTGTCAGGCTGGTTCTGGCATTATCCACTGTCTGTTTCTATGACCCTGAGCCTGTCCCCAAAGCATACAGCAGAGGGCGCCCCGAACAGGGTGCCAGTTCTCCACAAGACTCACTGAAGACAATATTGAGCCATCAGTTCACCCACCTGCATGTTTTCATACTGTTGGAGGAAACCCACACAAATGCGCAGGGAACATGCAATCTCCACACATGCATCACTTATTTTCCTTGTATTTCAACTGATCTGGGATCAGTTCCGAACAAACCACTGCCCACAGATAGCCCAGACTGCCTGCTGCATCGTCCACCTGCCCCCTCCGTTTGTAAGATGAACAGATATGTGAGTTTGAGTGTTGATCAATTAGCACATGCACAGAGGTCATGGATGCAGGGGGTGGTACCTTCCTGCAATTCTGCCCATGGGGGCTGAAGAGTATGTAGCAGAGGCTGGGCGATGGGGCATATAGCTGTAGTTAACAGCCCCGGCATTTACCACAGTGCCAATCCAGTCAGCCTCTAACTGCGTTTTCTGGGTGTGTCCCTGTGGTCTCTGCACTTTCCAACAGGGCTACAACCACGAGTGGCCGTTGCCAGTGGCCCGGCTGCATCAGAGCTCCTTCCACTTCCGCACCACTGTGGCAGTAAGTGCCAAAAAAAAAAAAATACGTAAAATTCCAAAGCTCACCGCAGTCCGTTAGCCGTAAGCAAACCTGTAATTGGTGCTTCATGGCTCGTTTGCTGAGAGATCACGGGTCCTTGCACTCCCGAAGGCTTCATCTAGCAACTGTATCGTTTCAGTCATTTGGGATTAGTTCATGGGTCAGGGCTATAATTTAATCTCACCCCTGGCTCCACAGGACTGAAAGAGCTTTTTGATTCGATTCCAATTCCTCTAAGTTCCTCAGTGATTCTGCACGGAGTGGCAGAAAGCCTTCTCCGATGGATCAGACAGAGCATAGAGGCCAGAGACTTAAGTTATAAGCAATATGGATCTTTTTATATACCAAATAGAAACATGTATCTGTTTAAAATGCCTATATATCAAATGTGTGGTTCTTCCTGCATTTTTATTAATTTCACTTTTTTTCAAAGCAGTGGCGTGTATTTAATCAGATGTAGGAGTCATAGATCACACTGTTTACGTGGCAAAAAGGCCTGTCAAATATCCACTGTGGGGAATACTGTCCCGGAAGGATGTGGGGGGTAGGGTGCATGCTTTGCCTGGTGCTCTTTCTCTTCCAGCCCAGATGAGGGGGCTCCTAAAATACTTGTCCAGGCAGCAGCGTGTAGGGCAGATGTTTCTCCTCTTACCTGTTGTGTCTATATTATTGTTTTTTATTTTTAGGGACAGGCTGACTGCAGTACCGACGCCAACTACATGGAGGCGCTCTTCACAGATTACCACTTCCACTTCTACCGCAGATGTGACTAGGCTGCACCCAAGCACCCCCCCCTTCCCACAAAAGTAACCACGCCCAAGGACTCTGACCAAATGGTTCCCTGGAATGTACCATAAGGCCTAGTGAGGGCACTTGGTTGCATTAAGAATCTTCTGTCCTGTGTCCCTGTCAGGCCCAGATTTATTGTACAGAAATCAAGTGGGCATTTCTGTTGTGTCTTGGTACAAAGGCCTATTTATGAATGTGGGGATACTTCTGGATTGCCTGGTGAAATTATGCATCTCGGTTTCTTTTGCTGTAATGGCAAAAATATGCTATGGCAGTCCTTCAGAAAGAGTTTCAAACAGTCAGGCAATTACAGAAATGCTCCTTCTGAAATACTGATGATTTAAATGTTTGCTGTATTGTGGAGACATTGAGAAAATGAATAACAATGTGTTATTTTTTTCAAAATGAGATTTTTGAGGTTACAGGTAAAGCCAAAAATACCCGCAGGTTTTAGATGTTAAGTGCTTTCATCTTCCTGATGTATTCAGATTCAATGCTGTTAATTAATTAATTTGTTAATATTTTCAGTCTTTTTTGAGTCCTTGGGGCATTTTCGTGTACAGGCATAAGCATGACAAGTCATATTTTATGGCTGAGATACAAAGAAAGTGATGTATTAAACGGTTACAAATTTTGACTCCTTTGACCTATGATGTGAGACACCTGTGATATGTCTTTTTTGCCCATTCAGCAGAGTGTTCAGTCCTAATACATTGTTACTGTATAAATCCCATTGTGGAGTGTCTGTCTTTAAAGGCCTAAGTGGTGAAGGACATGATTCCAAAGCAAGGATGAAATTGATGGAAATAGCCTTGTGTGAGGTGCTTAACTGAAATGGTTTTAGCGGCACAAAAACTTGTTCTACCTGTGTGTTGATTGCTATCTGGTAATTCCACCCCAGAGGTAGTGGCACACACCCACTGACACACACACACACACACACACACACACACACACACACATACGTTTGTTTTCATATCTTTGTGGGGACCGTCCATTCATTTCCGTGGGCATAACCCTAATCCCAACAATGACAACGTTAACCCCTACCCAGCCCTAACCTTATCCTTCCATCCATCCATCCATCCATTTTCTGTATCTGCTTGCCCTACTCGGAATCCCGGCAAGTCCAGAGCCAGGATGGGGCAGACCTTAACCATAAGTAACCAAGCAAAAAACATTGTGGGGACTGAAAAGACAGTCCCCTCTTCATCAAAATAGCAGGTCTTTATCACATTGTATGAATACACAAACACACTATTGCAATACATTTATTTAGCAAATGCTTTTATCAAAAGAAACACTTCAGAACGGAGGGTCAGCCAGTTCCTGGAGTGACTGAGGTTATGGGTGACATCACTCTGCCAGCTGTAGCCTCTGGATCACAGATGTGCAGGTTTTGGATCGTTAAACACAGAACGTGACGTTTTGGTCTGAATCCCCTCTCGCTTGAGTTGGCTCCTGAAACTCAGTCTTCCGGTGCCAACATGCTACTGGTGCCAGACGTTTAATGGGCTTCAATACTAACGGGACACTTCGGGGCGACCTTACCTGTCCCGGTCACTCAAGCTCTTCTTACTGGAGCATGATTCACAGAAACGGCAAAGCAGGTCCTGGCATGTGATAGCCGTGTCAGCAAAACAATCACTAACAATGTGGTTTTCCATCCATCCGTTTTCCAAACCGCTTATCCTACTGGGTCGCGGGGGGTCCGGAGCCTATCCTGGAAGCAATGGGCACGAGGGAGGGAACAAGGACTGTGGGGGGAAACCGGAGTACCCGGAGGAAACCCCACACACATGAAACCCAGGCGGAGACCAGAACCCGGGTCCCAGAGGTGTGAGGCAACAGTGCTAAGCACTGCACCACCATGCCACCCCCCAACGTGATTTTAATCTTGCAAAATTAATCCTTACTATGGCTTGATGTTCACAATAAAATCTGTTTATGAGGTAATATAGCATCTGAGTAATCTAACAGTGGAAGACAGTGACAAAGTTGAGGTCGGTCATGCAGTCCATCACAGGGTGCCTTTATTTATTTACCAGATGCTTTTATGTAAATTGACGAAAGCAGAGTAAGCCAGTTCCCAGAGGGTTAATGGCCCAATAATGACATCACTTTGATCACTTTGAAAAATGGTCCCCACAACTTCAAAATAATAGGTTTTATTATATTTATTACATTTTGTACTCACAATATAATATAAACATAACATACACACACACACACACACACATAGGAAGCAGGATTTGAATTCCTGACTCCAGGCCACCATGCTGCCATACTCTGCTATTGAACATTCTGCTGCTTTCTAAATGGCCGGTATGGCTCTCCTGGGGGGAGGGGGGGGGAGCTGTTTTTTACTGCTTTATCGGGTTAATGAATCATTTAAAAGCCATTACAGCTGACACGTTTGGTGCACAAGGCCTGTGGAGATCTGAGGGACCATCAGTTACTGCTGTACAAGGGTGGTACTAGTTCTTTATTTAAGTGGGGGGCAACAAGAGAGGGGCCATAATTGTTATAGAGGGGCCAACTTTATCATTAGGTAATGGCATTTTGAATCGGTGAGACAGGGGAGTAGGAACTCCAGGAAATCAATCAGCTTTTAGCTGAGGCCAGTGCCCCTGTGGCCCCACCCCTATATGACCGCTTGCTCCTAAGGACCTCCTGAGGACCTCCTAAGGTGAAATGGTTTCTCAGCCACTGAGTGAGAACAGTTATGCCAGACAAATGTCTAGTTAATATTTGAAGCCTCATCATCCAGCCTAACTGACCTCTTTCTTCGTATACGTCGAAGAATGTCAAAAGTTTTGGCTGAAGCCCCCGTGGGCCAGAATTTATGGGATTCTGAAGCATCCCCCAGTGGCACAATGTGCAACGACCTCCCACTGTGTGATCTGTCACTCACAGCGCCCCCTTTCTGTCTGGCAGCCCTGTGCACCACTCTCACTCCGCCTCCCTCTAATTTGAGCCGAATGGAATGCATGGCTCTGATTTTAAGCCCAAGGCTGAATGGCTCATGTCGCACCACTATATCCATCGATGCAGGCCTTCATTCTGAGATGCAGACCTTCATTCTGAGTAGAAACAGTGGGAGAATCAAGCTGAACACGTTGGGCTTGAAGCAGGATGCATTTTAATATCAAAGTGAGGGAGGGTTTATGACCATAATTACGCTGGCATGGCAACCACGTTTGACTGATTGGCCATGGGAGCCTGGGTTTGACAGCACACAGCCGACCGTAGCAAATGGTTCCCAAAATGGAAATCAAATGGTGATGAGATCAGGACACAAGTTTTCATGTTCTTTGATGGTTTCACTGGTTTACTGCTTTTCATCCATGTTGGTTCTAGATACAAAAATCTGTACATATATAATATATACACTACTGGCCAGAGGTTTGGGCCCACCCTCCAATTAAAAAAAATAAACTATATGCTGCTTTTTCAAACTTACATTACTAGAAAATATTACAAATACTTAAAGCAAATGTAACTAACTGGTTTTGAAATGTAACGTAACAAGTGCAATTCAATGAATGCGAGTGTCTAAGTACAAGTTCCATCAAAATAACCACCCCTTGCCTTTATCAGCACAGATTCTCAGCATCATTTCTGGCATTTATTGGAAATAACTTGTGTCCAATACCTCCTAGCGCCTTTTCAATCATGCAAACAGGTCTGTCTCATTTGTTTGATGCTTATTTTAAACCTGTTGGTCCAACTTGTCTCATGGATGGACTTTTGTTCGTCCGCAAGACCTGCTCCCCGTCCTGAGTACTCCAGTGTTTGTGTTGTCTCTTTTTTTTATTAACACCACAAAGTAAAGATTTACTTAATCTTCCAGTCCCTTTTGCATGTCACAGCTAATGGTTGATCTTCAGCCCTTGATGTCACTTCCCTTGCCCCAGGCTGTTTCCTGTCAGCCTTTTTTCTCTGTAAACAGTAGGTCACTCCATGCTTAGAAAGATTCAGCTATTTGCCAATGAGAGAACCCTTCTTCACTCAAAATTTTGATTTGAGCTGTCTGTTGTGCCTTTCTAGCCGTTACAATCATAAAAGTGACAAATATTTACCAAAAATTCTGATTATCAGTTACACAGTTCAATGCAGGATTGAAATAAGGAGCGAACAGTGCATTAAACCTCCCGTAACCTAATTTGGGAAAAGCCAGACAAGTAGCTATCATTTATTTTATTAAGACACAGTCACGAGAGTCCAAGAGCAAATCAAGTTCGGGCATTAGCAAATAGTAAATTCCAACACAAAGTGAATGTCAATGCAGCAAAGACAGACCTAATATGTCTTGTTCAAAACCAATGGTTTCAGCCTTTGTGCCTAAATAATGTGTTACTACAAACTATGAAATACTGAAAACCAGAAAATTTAATTTGTTTTAAGTATTTCTAATATTTTCTTCCAATAAAAGTTTAAGAAAGCAGTGTGTCATTTGTTTTTTTTTCTTAAGTCTGACGGTGGGCACAAACTTCTGGTCTGTAGTGTATACACACACCCACAAAGTGACCTACTGGGATGCTTTCCCAGCTGTCCTGAAAGAGGTCCCACATATATGCAGAGCATTTCTACTTTTAGGTCAGGTGGCCAGGTCATGTGATGCGGCCTGATCACTGTCCTTTATAAGCTGCTTGGTGTGTCCAAATCTTTGACT
>JABFEA020000001.1:14200864-14229863 GCA_019775915.2 Cyphomyrus plagiostoma | reverse complement strand
TATATATATAGTAAGGACACAGTTCTAAAGTATAATAATTATGTAATCATCCATCCATCCATCCATCCTTCATCTAGCTGCTTATCCTGGTTTATTTGGTTTGGGGGGGACACGTGGTGCGAATTCCAAGGTAAGGTTGGGGTACACCCTATAAGGATACCAGTCTGTTGCAGTTACCTGATAATATTTAAGAATAATATAACGTTTGACAAACTTTACTCTGTAGTCTGAGGGGTTACAGAACTTTGCAGAAGTAATGCAGATGACCGGTTTGTAGGAGATATTATTATCCCAGGTTTGATAGCTAAAGTTTAGAGAAATACAGCCAGGCTGATACACAATTTGTCCACACAGAAAGGCCTCGTTCTGCAGCAGCCAACGCAGGCAGGCTTAGCAGGCTGAGCAACTGACCTTACAAAGGACTTAGAGGTGCTTCCTCTAAGTAGAAATGGAGAACACAGAGTGTTTACCACCCTCAACTGCAGCTGGGGGTAAATGTTACCTTATTGCTAATTACTACACTGCTGCATTGAGGAGGTTGTTCTGCTGGGGAGCCACGGCTGTGGGGTTCCTGAGGCAGGTGGGGGGTGAGATTGATGGGAGCAATGCAGGGAGTGGCCCCCTGAGGGTTGAGGGACAAGCATAATAGACGGCCACAGCGCTGGGGAGGGACTTGGATTGAGTGGGAATGAAATAGCAGTGGTCCTCCCACCTGGAGGCTGCTGCAATGCAGTGATTCAGTGCAGTGAGTGATGAACATTTGTGGATATTTCTGGATCAAAACACTGGATACTGAAGATTAAACACTGAGTAGGTTTTGTTAATTTATTCTATAAAATGTATAATAAATGACTTTCAGTACTGTAACTTAATGGCAGAAAACCAGAAATGAACAGATCGATATCAGTTTCAGATGTACGGGTGGGCACTTTAGTGGGGCTGCTGAACATGAATAATTATAATTTATACACTCGCGGAACATTATGTCTCTGCTTGGCATGTTCTACTGTGTTCGGCACATCCTAGTGGGCACAGTACTTCACTCCTGTGTCTTTCATAGCATAGTAAGATATGAAAATACCTCCTACTTCACCATGGACCTACTTCACCATGGAACTGGGTTGGGAGACATCAGATGAACTTTGATCATGAATATTATCATCAAATGTATTTCCACCCTGTATTATAACAGCAAGGTTTTTCATTGCTTGTCTGTATGAATTCTAAATGAGAGAACCTCTGATTTGACGAGCAGATCTTCGTTTCTTTAATGTTGGTGATGTCATGTTATCCACGCTGGAGCAGTGGCTCATGCCTTGAGCACCGTTAAACCAAAGCCGTAGGCCTATCATTGGGCAAACTGATGAGTGCATTTGGGTTCTGAGGGCTGATCAGATTGCAGCTGGCATCTCTGACAGAAGTGAGGCTGCTGTTTTTCATCTTTCCATGCAGTATGACGGAGCAAGGTCCCTCACAGAAGCACACCAGCCACATCACAGTCATGTCATCTCATCCATTGTGACTAATCCTGAGTCCACTGTATCCCAGCTTAGGTGTCATGATCACCACAATACTCTAACTTAGATACCAGTTTGCTTTATTTAACGTAAGTATTTGTAACTGGTTAGGGAAGATTATGGTTTCTTTTCAATGAACTATTTAGGTGTTGATCAAAGATCAAAGCAATGATTGCCCAGTATGATCATACAATTATTCTGCTCCATTTGATGGATAAACTGGAACCAAGAGTAGAAGTCCTTTACCCACAACATAGCATAACAACTTAATTTCACCACAAAACCTTGCTTAATAGGCCCAGTCCCAATGTCCACACTCATGGACTCAAAGACCTTGAGGTCTTAGGACTGTCCCACTGTGAAATCTTAAAGTGCACTCACAGACATTTTGAGTGACATCAGTTACGTCTGTAAGGGTTAAGGGCTTAGGGCTTAGGGGAGACATTGAGACTGAGCCGTGGATTTCTACAAGCAGGAACTGAATCAGAATTGAAAAGACTTCCTTTTGATTGATGGGCTGTTTGTCTGTGAAATTCTATACTTATCATGATGTTTTCAGTGGAGCAGATTGACTCAGTTGCTACCTCAGACATACCCCAGACTGGGACATGAATCCCATCCTGGTTTGTGAGTTTGCATGTTCTTCTTGTGCTGTATGATTTTTGTCTGGATATTCTGATATTTCTGCCTGCTGTCCAAACAATAGATAAAAAACTCTATAAACATTCCACATGCCAAGGTGAATTAACTTTTGCTGTTCCTCTACGGCAATAAACAGCCTGGCACTGAAAGAGGACCTCTGTAATTTTGGCAGAGTAGTCTTTCAGGTTTCAGGTTTGTGACCCCAGAAATATATACATATGAGATCAGTATTAGTCATATGAGATCAGCTCTTAGTCATGTTTTAGTAATATTTTGTTTGAAAGCAGCAGTTACCAGCTTTGCCTAAAAGCAGCATTCTTCTCTGTTAATGAGGCATTAAACCACATTGATTTACTTTTGTTCTTGTCCAAGACACATATTTTTCCATATGACTCCAGTATTTCTCTATTACCTTATGGCCCTTAAATTTTAAACTAAAGTACATTTGGTGGGTTTTCATTTCATGTAATACAAGCAGAGGTGAATGGCTGAGAAGGGAGAAGCCTCGAGGGTCTGGGGGTGTCGGTCTGCGGGTCGTCTATGTCCCCTATGCATGTGTGGGGGTTTCCTCCAGCTTCTCTAGTTACCTGCTGCAGTGCAAAAACACACAGCAGGGTGAGCTGGTGTCTCAGAATCAGGGGTGCAAGTGCAGCATGGATCCCAGGCAGAATCAAGGGGCCCTTAGATACGAAAAATGCTGGAAAATTAGCCGTGGAGGCCAAGGTGACATTTTAACAGGGGGCCCAGAACGTGTGTGTGTGGCCATGTCTAAATTACAGTGTGGGGACCAGATTCATGTATAAAAATCTATTATTTTGACCTTGACATTTCTTGCTCCCTACAAGGGGAACATAATTTTATAAAAAATTTGTGAATGCAATCAAAAGACTAAAAATGCTAAAAGTGTTGTATTTTGTTTGGTTACTTATGTTTAAGGTTAGGGCTGGGTAGGGGTTAAGGTCATCATGCTGGGATTAGAGTTTCCCCATAGAAATGAATGGAAAGATATAATTACAAATACCTTACCTTGTGAGGACCAAATGTCCCCAGAACGTGATGAATACCCCTTTTTTACATTATGTAGACCAGTTTCCTGGTCCCCATATGGGAAAACTCTATTTTATAAAAATCTGTGACTGCGATGAAAAAGCTAAAAATGCAACAACTCTTGTATTTTGCTTGGCTACGTATGGCTATGGTTAGGGCTGGGTAGGGGTTAAGGTTGTCATAATTAGCGGTTGCATTTTTCCTATAGAAATGAATGATCAGTCCCCAAACTGGTGTGTGTGTGTGTGTGTGTCTGTGGTGTGTGATGCCACCTCTGGGGTTGGGGTTGTCCTGTGCTTACTGGAACAGACTCTAGGGTAACCATGACCTTATACATGATAAGCAGTTAGAGATGATGTATGGATGGACATAGGAAATAGAACATATTATGTACAAGAACATACACAGAACCTGAACACAGCAAACAGAGTAGAACCTCGAGACCTGCCAGCAGCAAGGCATCAGGTGAACCCAGAACGACAAAACTGCAATATCAGTAGAGAAGTGGGGGAGGTGAGATCTTCGGTGACTTCAAAACATTACAAATGCAGTACATGTTGAAGCTCCAACCAGAAAAGTGAATCTTGAATTATTAGAGGGGTAACAAGGATCTATCAGAAGTACAGAGACACTGGCAGGGACAGGACCCCAAATATATTACACTGGATTTAATATGCTTTAAAACTGTAGATTGACTGGGATAACACACCCAACATTAGTCTATGACGTGTGTGTTGGAGGTTACCTAATGACTCATTGTCTTCAGTCCATTTGTGATCCATTTCCTTTGCTCTCTGCTGTGAATGCAAGCGCACTGAAATGGAAGGCTTAAAATGTCAAAATCACAGCAAGAGGGACCAGTGAGTACCAAACCTTTCTCAGTAATAAACATGCTTTCCTCAGTCATTCCCTTACTGGAGTACCCTGGCTGGCTTCCCTTCTCTGATGCAACTGCATTAGACATAGTTTCTGATATTAGTGACTTACGTTGAAAAAAAAATTAAATAAAATAAAGAATTATGGATACTGGTAAAGGGAAAGAAGGACAGAACATCGCAGAGTGCAGGGGTGTTGTTAGTGATTTGGGGCCCATGGAAGCATATTATTCAGGGACTGCAATCCTGATCAATCCAGTTATGTTTGAAAGATTTTAGGGTCCCTGTCACTCACGGACCCTTGGAGTCATCCAACCTTCACCCCCTTATGGCTGCCCTGACAATAGGCACTAAACTGAGACTTGAGGCAGCATAATCATCCTTGTTACTTGCCTTCAGCAAGCTTTCCTATGGTTGGCTGAGCTACAGTACATCTTTATTCAATGCATCCCAAAAAACACAACAAAATGCCATAAAACACAAACTCATACAACAGATAAATCTACACTGGAGAAGAACATGATTTAAATATGAATATTTAAAAAGAGATGATCCAAGAGGGAACCTTTGTATGGGGAGCCTTTGTAGTCTGGACTGTTTGAAGGTTGAATGGAAAGTGTCGTCAGATGGGATGGTCTGGCCATCACCAGCTCTTCCCGCCCTAAACCTAGAGTCACGAAGCACCTCTCCCATCGCCTGGCTGGGATACAGCTACTCAATCTCAGCACAATTAATCTTGGGATATGTTGGGCTGCGTTGGGCTGCAGCAAAAAGAGGATGCATTTGAAGGAGCCTTCGAAATGGAACAGCCTGGTAGTACCACTATGACACATTAGGTCTCTGAGTGCAGCCTTGGAAGCATGCAGCCCCTGAATTCATACGTAGTCACTGACATTGACGCTGTAAGCATTAAATTTGGATTTAATTGTCTATCGATCTCAGAGATGTCACATGGGCAGCCGCACTCATACCTTGATTGTTATATTACAGCTGTTGTTTTCCTTTTCCAGTGCATCCCGCATTTCCTGCTTAGCCCTTCACTGCACAACAAACTCTCAGGTAGCACAGACTGCCCAGGAGATGAGCTGCACGTTATTGGAGCCAGTTCTCAATCTGCAGCTATACCAGCCGCATTGGGTCTCTTGGTACAGAGGTAATTCTGCTGCTAGGCATGCATTTATCTCAGTGTGGGTACACAAGATGACAGGGAGATCTCGGGAAACTGACAGAACTGCAGGAAGACACTTTAAAATGGGGCTTTGGACAAGTGTTTCAGGAAGAGACTGTCTCACTGTCAGTTAGTCACCCCAGAACCAAACAGACGGCCTTTTGTGAGTTGTGAGCCCGCAAAGCAGATCCAGCAGATTGACTGTGAGCTGTGCGGATCAAGAAATATGATTCAGACAGGACGTAATTTTCTGGTTGAAAGGCATTGATTGATGAAAAATTCTGACATTCAATGGCGAATCTGAACAATTGAAATGGATCCTACCTAATACATGGCATAGCCATCACTTTTCTGTTCAAACCTGTCACTCAGTTTTTGGTTTAGATTCCTCACACAGTTCACAAAAACATCACACATTTGTACCTTGTTCGCACCTTTTGGTGCTTCTGTATAGATTTTCTGTATGTATGTGTAATTACAGCTCAATCTGGATGATCTTAAAAAAGAAGAGGCTTGATAGATTGGGCCAAATGAGCGGAGCTTAAACTATGACACTAAAATTTCGGTTAAGGTGGTACTGACATTGCTGGATTGTAAGTCTTGCCAAATATTTGATCACTTTAATTATCAATCTCAGCTGCTTTTATTCTATCATTACCAGCAGCATGCTGTTGTACATCACCCTGGTACTGTAGTGAAAATATTCCACCAACATTTAGTGTCATAACCTCCTAATCCTCTCAAACATTCAAAGAAGTCTCATGCTGTACCTCCTCAACATTTTTAGTTTGCTGCTGAAAAAAATGGTGTTGAAAAGTTTAATGTTTTTGAATGCCCCACTTAATTTAACATGCTTCATTTTAGCATCAGCATAGCTTACAATAGCATGCCCCCTACTGGTCTGGAGAATTCGACAAATGCCAGGGTTGCCCAGGCCACTGGTTTTAACTTCACTGATTACTCCAACAAAACAATTTTAAATATTTTTTTTTGGACAGATCCTGGTAGTATGTGCAAGGTGCTTTGTTATTTGCGCATGGACCACTTTTTTGACAAACACTTGTGTTTTTGTTTATTATATTTAATATTGATTGGTAATGTTACTTATTACCTTTGGCTTTTAAGGTAGTTGAGCACTCCTGACTCATTTATATGATTGATACATTTTACTATTATTATGTGTATTATTGAAATACTACAGTGATGAAATACAGTTTTAATGGTAAAGAGATATAGGATATGCAGTCACACAGCTGCTACCATGAATAAATTTGTGGGTTTGATTTTTTTGGGCTTGATAGCACTTAGGCTCTATTGGTGACTTTTTGTCCAGAACATCATTAATTAGTCAGCTGCTTAGAGGCTGATGAAGAAGGATGAGCAATTATTATACAGAAAGCCGAGATGCCAGGGAAGAGGAAACTGAGATAACAAGATGTGAAGGAACATGTGGTATTTCCACATGAGGTGTGTCACCTAATCCAGCTGCAAGACTTGTGTGACGAGGTACAATGAGCTGATTAGAATAGCATCCAATCAAAAGATGACAAAACAAAGGGACATGTGATGTTCCTAGGAAATGCAATGTGAGGCATATGTTGATTCGCTCCATGATGTGAAGAACCCAAGGATGGCATTCTGCACTGGCCATAAAACAAGTCACACACACCTGACACAAACCCATAGAACACACAGATAATCCACCTTGTTCTGATCTGTTAATTAAAGGCGTTCCCATGCCAACTTGGATGAGAATTCACTAATCTCCTATTCAGTGACAAACACAATAAATAGTGAGGTAAACCTCTGAATACAAATACAGCTCGCAAGCATGCAGATCTTTAACAAGAAAAATAGATATTTTGACTTCAGTAACCTCAGGTACTGGAGCTACATTTGCTACTCCGACTCAGATTAGGTGTCACACATGATTTGTTATTCGATATCTGAAGATGGTAAATATACTGTTGCATGTTTTCTTTTGTTTTGTGTGTGATTTTTTTGGGTACTCTGGTTTCTTTCCACATTCCACAAACACACTGTTGAAGTGACTTAGAATCAATGGAGTGCTGAGTAATCTATAAGAACCTGTAGGGCTGGATGAAGCCAACCTTTCACCTTAAACTTTCTTTAGAAGCTTATCTATCACTGTGATCCTCACTGGATACATAGTGATTCACATCAATGAATGAGGAAATGGATCAGACATAATGAACACTTCCATCACATTATATTTTTGTCATTTCGTTGTATATAATTGTTATTTTTTTGTATAATTAGTGAATACAAAATGCTAATGTGAAATAGTTACATAGGAATACAGGGTAAATACAAGTCCAGAAATCAAAGTAGAATTGTAAACAGTACTGTGGTTGTGACATGATTCAGTTGCGTGTTCCTCTCATAGCACAGTATGTGTGCCCTGAACTCAGTTTTGAAAAACACCCATGACCCGAATACATGTGTTCTAGCATGATTTTCAGTATTACTACAAATGAAGACAGCTACACATTTATGGTGTTGTTGGTTTGAATCCTGCCTCCTGCACCATGTGTGCTGATCTCACCATGTTTGCACAGGTTTCCTTCAACAGTCTTTAAATTCCCTACAGTCGTGTGCCCTGCAAAGGACTGGCATCCCATTCTAAAACGTTCTCCTGCCCTTTACCCTGTGCCTCCTGGTTTAAGGTGATCCTGAACTGTAATATTATGTAAGGATTTTATAAAAGGTTTTTAGAGTTAATTACTTTAACCATTGCACCCCCTACTGGTCTAATTCTGAAACACAATGCTGAGCTCTTTCCTTGTGATCCCTTAGTAAATAAACCGGAGCCATAATCAAAAATTTATTTGGAAATGCAGGTAAAGGTGAATACTGATTAAATATGTTTATTTGTTGGGGCAGTCTTACATATTTTAAGACTTGTGTGTCCTTTTCTATAAAAGACAAGTAGCTGTTTAAATATTGTTCTACATTGTATTAACCGTTTTGTTTCAAACCAAACATGCATCAGACTTAAAGAATCATTCGATCAAACGTGTGTACCTGATTGTATACCTGAACTAATAGAGATGGCACACTTCTTAATGCAAATATTTTGAATTTTCTGACGGCAGAGACTAAAAGCGAAAGAAACGTGTACCGAGTTACCAACTCATGCATCTGGCGTGACACTTCCAGACTCTCAGGCTCACGCAAGACATCTTAATTACGATAAATCTTTATAATTCTATTATAAGCCTAAAACTAGCTACATTAGCTACAAAAGTCTGGGGTTAGTTTGTAAACCCTACAGACTATTTACAAGGTAATACAACTGTTACATATATGCAAATACGTGTGCAGACTTGTCTCGAATTGAGTGTCACGCCAGCCAGATGACCGAAGTTGGCAACTGCATGTACGTAGTGTTTTTCTGAGCACGTACACTCAACACAGTAGTGATTTACAAACCCTACTTTACTACCTATAATGAACAAATGGCAAATCTATATTTAAATTATTTATATGGCATTAAATATAAAAAAGTAATAACAGTAATGTTACTTTTCCTTCTAAAACAATAAGTATATTGCTAGAATACATTATATATAAAACGTCTTAGCGGAGCAATGAGATCTATGGGTAGGTAATAAGTGTACTATAAGGCAGACAGCTTTGTATTTCGTAGACGCCGTGCACAAAGGGCGCCGCGGCGTAAATACACGTAAAAATGTATGAATATGAAGGTAAAGACTCTGCAGCGGAGTGCTCGGGGGCCGCGGTCAGTGGCAGCGGCATCCTGCGTCGGAGATGTTCGGGAGGCGGCGGCGGGGTCAGAGGGTAAAGGCTGTTCACCCAGCATCCTCGACTCTACCATACACAGCCATCTTGGATCTGGAGGAGAACACAAATTAATGCGGTAAGTATGTTTTTTACCCTTTTCCCCCGGTACCCGCGTTTTCTTCTGCCGATATCAAGGTGCTCGATGAGCCGGGGTACCGCGAAGGATCGAGCCGGTTCGGACGGATTCGGCCCGGTCGCCGGGCTTCAGTCCGATCGCTCTATTTATCGCTTCTGGTTTTTTCCTTTTTTTTGTCTGGAGCGGCGGAGAGCCAGGGGAAGGAGGCAAGAGAGGCCCGGACTGGCTTCAGCCTTCTCCGGCCGGTTAAGGCACGGCTCACGGCGCCGCAGATCCCTTTAACCCGGACCGGTACCGACTGGGCTGGATAGTCTGCGGAAGCGCCGGGGGGTCCGAGCGCGGAGCCGGTTAGCTTGTCTGCTGCTTTGGCTAATAACACTGAGCGGCTGCCCGTGCCGTGTATGTGTGTGCGGTCCCGGTCCCTGTGCCGGTGCCGATCCCGGTCCAGCGGCCGTTGCCAGCTCATTTCCGTGGCTCCGCTTTGGACCCGAAGATGGCTGCTCCGTGCCCCGGGCTCGGTGCTGACTCTTTCGCCAGCTCGTTTAAAGCTGTTTCGCTTCGGCGAGAGTGCCTCGGTGACTCCTTGTGAAGCCCCGTTAAAGTGACATTTTCCATAATTAAAGTGACATTTTTTCCATATTTGAACCCGCCTCCACATAGGAGTACCGGAGGCAGTTCGGGGTAACTCCCCCCGGTGGGAGTCCCGCTCGCCGCCCGCAGCCCGGCGGACACCGGCCAGCGCCGCCGTTGATCCGTCCCGGCTCCACATTCCTCTCTTACCTGCTTACGTGCCGAGGCTACTAACCTGTTGTTAAGTAGTGGCCGTTTTAAAAGCAAATGACCGTCGGATCATACCGTAATGTGTATAAACTGGCAACAGTGACACGTCTGCGTAATACTGGCATTGTAAGGTGATCTGGGTGAAACCAATACAAGAATGTTCAATGTAAAGCCAACTTCATAAGTTAATATCATTTATTAATATTCGTGCGTTTCATAATTTCCAACGCTTTTGCACGTTCTGTTGCGCCAAGTCGACTGTAGATGCAGAGTACTTCTGATGCAGAAGTGTCTAGTAAACATTACATGTCGATTTGACAGCTGACGAAAACATCAAATGAAAGAAACATTTTATCTCCGCATTGGGACTGAGGCCGCTGTGAGTCGAGTCGTATTAACGCAAATGTTTGCAGTCCAAGTGTTGCAGTTCAGTTTCGTTATTTACAAGTTGTGCTTTGATTATACGGGGCGGTGGGAAGGGGTCGCAATCATCGCCTTTTCGTGTTGCCTCGCTGTTTATTTAAAACAGCCCTCGACGTTGCCAAAACGTCGCCATTCACGCTGGGAGATCACCTCATAAAACAGCAGGAACGATGTTTAATATGATTTTTAGTGATGGTTGGTATGGTTTTAGCGTCGCGCTGCTTTCTTGAACTTGCGGTCTTTGATCTGTAGTTTTTCTGCTCCCATTAACACTGACTTGCCATGACCCAGATTCTCAGCGGAATGAGACGTGATGAAAAGGTCTCGAGCAAGTTGTTTTTCCGTTCCTGAGAGTAATCAAAGGTCTTAATATTCGGGACTGGATGTTTTGAACTGGATGGGAATAGAATAATTTTAGCTTGGCTGGCAAATAAATAAGCAACTGCGCATCACCTTTCGTTTGAATGGGAAAAAGTAGAAATGGCCCTTTTGTTTTGATAAGTGAATTGTGGGCAACAGGACTACTCAGTGAGTTCAAATAATCTGCACCTGTCCTGCTTTAAGTTTCTTGTGCTTTTTTGTTTATTATTATTGTTCTGTTTATTTTTCTGTTTCTGCCTCGAGGGGGGGGGCGGCACGGCACTATCTGAAAAGCCAGTGTGAGGCTCTTTTGGTACCTGCCTGTGTGTCAGCTTTCCTGCAGACGCCATCACTCTAAACGTTTGCCCTCCCCCGGGAGCCGGTGGCCGCTTTCCTTTGGAGGCAGTCATCTGAGAAGGTAGAAAAAGATACTTGGGTTGAAATCGGCTCACCTGTCCCCCCACCCCACTGCATGGTCAGCTTTTCAGCACAGTAGGTGGAGTCAGTTATAAGCTCCGTAGTTATGTTTAATAACCTCGATACCCTGAGTATGAATGCGAATCGATGCTGGGGAATCTAGCTAATGTCACACTGTGGTGTCATAATGGAGGCTTGTCTCATTTTGATCATGAGTACTGGGTTTGTGATCAATCGAAATTAGGGGTAAATGCATCAAGGTTTTCTCTCTCTGTGAATAGACTATCCATTCATCCTCTAACTGCTTTTGTTGCTCAGAGCAATGTGGACATGTACACTGAAATTCTCGTGTGTCTTTTGCACACTGTAATGCCAGATAAGTACAGCAGCTACCACTAACGTTAACTGTAAACGAATGCTTAGTGTTGACATGCTCATGAGTTGCGTTGGACCTGTGGTCATTGAGTGTTTTCGCACCTCCTAGGTGTGAGTCTAGCTCTTCTTCCATCTGTGTATTTGTTGACTGGTTCCAGCAGGTCGTCACGTGCCTTTGCTAAAATGTTGCGTGCCGTGGGCATAAGTTGTCTTTCATTACCTGCCCGTGTTCCCACTGGTTCTTGGTGAAAGGCACATGGGCTCCAGCAGCAGTTGTAATGCAAGGTTTCTAACCCGCAGAGATGTATCGCAGAGGCCTAATCATTGTGCGCTTTGTATTGAGTCTGCTGCAAAAAAATGTGTGCGTTTGCTTGACACTGAGGCTTGTACCCTCTAGCAACTGCCAATTGTACCCTTAGCTGTACATAGTTGTACCTTTTAAGGTACAGAAATGGACTCATTACCTTTGGGGTATGTTAATATTGTTTACCTTTGGGATGTTCCTCAGAGTCCTTTTCTGTACCTTAAATGAGTCAACAAATTACAAGGGTACATCTTTTTACCTTTTTTTTCTAAGAATGTAGTATCCACTTAATACAAATTCTTTTTGTCATACGATTGTTTGTAGTTGTATGCTTTTTTTCTTTTTCTTTTGGTATGTTTGGGTTCTTTAAGATTTCTCAAGTCCCACATTGTGTAGGTCAGCATCTACAGACTTTGCAAATTCCTAATTAATGACAACTTTTTTATTGTAAAGTCCAATGTCCTTTGGAGAGACTTTCTTGTGGGAATGTACGTGTTTCCGTCTTGAGTTTTGTTTCTTGAGAGTGCTCACTGACTGTGTTTAGTACTTGGCATCAAAGGAAATGACAACAGGTGTGATTTCTGGGGCAGAACGAGGGCGGTGCCTGACGAAAATGAAAATTTGTGCTAAAAAACATGTTGCATGTGCTGACATGGTAGTGATGGATGGCTTTGAATTTTAGCGCCGCATATGTATGACTGAAAGATGCGGACGGAGGATTTAAGTGATTTTAATAGCTTGCGTTTTCCAGCAAAAGTAGCGATTTTTAAATGGATTTCTGTCTCCGTAGTTGTGAATCGAGTGAATGTGCTTGTATCCAGGTTTCAGTGTGACTGATCCCGTCTCTGAGCAGCTGTGTTCACATGTGAAGGCTTGTTGGCTTAATCCTGCGTATTCCGATGGCTCTGGCCACACAGGTGAGCCTAGCTGATGTGTATCGCTCATCAGTTGCATCAGAGACTGTGCCTTCTGTGTGCCTGACTGTGAGATGATTATCTTCTGTCCTGCCAAAGTGGATAGAGAACACAGCTCTGTCTATCTTAGTGATGTAATAAAGGAGAGCAGAAGATATTCTTGTTTTTAGTGTTACTGTTAATTAGCAAATATTAGTCAAATTGATTTTTTTTTTTCCTCAGTAAATATAACCTTACTCAGCTATACTTTCTTTGACTGGCTAAGACTTTTGCAATACTCTTGCGGTACTGTGCGTGTTTTTCATTGCCTTGCACGCCCACACTAACATGGGCACTTTCCATGTGTGCTGATAACACATCTTCCTGATCTGCCCAACTGCTGGTTTCTTCAAAGCTAAACGTGCAGTTCTCACTATTAGGATTTAGGGATGCTGCTTAGTACTGCAGGCTGAACTTTTGTTGCCCCAAAACATTCAAGGAAGGAAACCAGCTGTACGTTTCTTGTTGGGACGAGGGTATCAAGCATTTGGTTTGTAAGCTGCAGAAATATAGTGCTCTCTGGCTAAAAGGAGCTTGTGGTCTGCAGGAGTTTTCTGATCGTTCTGCTGGCAGGTGCTCTGCTGTTTTTTTGTAAAAGGTTCCCTTTTCCTCATTTGAGCTATTTTATGTCAGTGGAACTGGGGGATTAAGTTAATAGCTCAGTCGTCTTTTTAATGTGGTGTCCTCTGTTACATGGAGTGCAGATAGGTGCTGTGTGTGTTTAATGCAACGTGGCATGAAAGGGTGGATCATTTATCTCTTGCTCTGATGCGTGGCTACCGAGCGAATCAAAGGCCGCCAGAACATCGTAGCCGTGCAGCAGTGCCGGTTTCCCTCTTCCTCCGCTGGTCAGGTGCAGACTCGGGGGTTGAGAACGGCCAAGCTTATCGGTGACCATCACCCCCTGACTGTGGCCTGAAAACCCGAGCAGCTGTATCTTTTGGCCTCGCAGGATGGATGAATACCCCTCTTGGTGCTCGGTCGGTGCGTGGGGGGAGCAGGCGCTCACAAATGCGCCATTGATTTTGCCAAGCCTCTGGATGTGAACGCCGGCATTCCTGCCTATAAACAAAATAAAATGTATGTGTGTGTGTGTGTGTGGGGGGTGCTTCATTGTGCCGGTGTGAGACAGGAATTCTACATTAAAAATAAATACTCTTTAATGCTTTTTCAGACACTTGGGTGATGCTCGTTGGGTTGATCCCTACTTCTGCTGTTATGTAGCTGTTTTTATTTTTTTTTGCTCGCTTCCATTTTTAGTCTTGAGACTTAAGAGGTTGTTGACTTGGGTCTCATTATTCCTAGTCAGTGTTTTATGCCAGATCTATATCTGTTGAAGTACCCTTTGGATTTGGTTGAGATCTGGTCTGTTTGCTTGCTAGGAAGAACCTCTCAAGAATGCCCAAATCCTTAACTTTGTCCCCTTCCAGGTTGCTGGTAGACTTGATGCTATTGAATCATTATTAACGGTCTGTCCTTCATGACATCCAAGGGGGAATTTTCACTTCGTGTTAGTGTGCCCAAAAAAGGACGTGCGGAACATCTGGGTGATTCCTGCTTGTCCCTCATCTGTCTTTCACAGTCTGCTCCACTTGGCCCCACTGACTAATGGAGTGTGTTCCCTAGTTGATTGACTGTCCCGGCTTTAGACTGTTGGAGTGTTTGTCAGGATGTTATGATCATGTTGTTATATAACATTCCTTTATCTGCTAATACCCATTACATGGATGTAGTGGGCTAGGTCACTTCCCAGTATAGGTATGATTTTTTTGAGAGGTGTGCAAAAACTATCTGTGACTTTTGTGAGGATTTACTGTAACCACAACTGGAGTGTATGTGACCAGCTGTCCTTTTTATTCTTTTCCATCTCTATAATTGGGGTAGGAGAACTTTTTGTGCCACTTGAGGTGATTTAAGCTGTGGAAAATTGACTTGCACCTGATGAAAATGGAGCTGACGTTGTGGGTAAGGATGACAACTTCTCTGAATTTTTGGTATGGAGGCAGATCTGGCAACCTGGGATGCCAGAGGAGGGACTGCAACCTCCAAGACCACCACCACCACCAAGGTTGGCATCACGAAGAATCTTCTGTGGTCCTAGGTGTTACAGTGTGGTGGTGTGATTACGATCGCTTGTTCAAGACAGGAAATATGTGTGTGACCTGGTGGGTGTGGAGGAAAAACAACCTGGGGTGGAGAAATATCTATATATATTTAGAGGCCACGAATAGAACTCAACTGCTTACTGCTTTCTTCTGTCCTTATAGTGATATAATTAAGAAATAACTGTAATTATAAAGAATACTCCAGAATACAAAATGGGTTCCTTCATAATTGATCAAATGAAGTGACCTCTTTGTTGTCCTTACCTCTGTCCCACTGAGAGAACCTCTGCTCTTTTGGTGAAGTGTAAGATGGTGCTATCAGTGCCGTGGGAAGGATTCATGCTCCCTAAGAACCGACAGCGGTAAGTCGGATAGCTTTCCGTGCTCCCCTGGGTTCCTGGGTTCTCCATAGTCGGCTCCTTCCCATGAAGCCCAGAAGTAGCGCTCTGGGGGTTCGGAGCCAGGCCATCCTGGATGAAGGCACCCGCAGGGTTCTACTGAAGTAAAAACCATCTCCATCTTCCAGGCTTGGCAGGTGGGGCCTGCAGAGAGAAGTCGGGATTCGGATTGTTTGTATGCTTTTGCGCTTCGACTGAAGGAAAGGATTTGCAGGAGTGGCAGGTTGCCATGGTTTGTCACCAGCTGTTATCACTCTAAAGTGCAATCATTTGTTGCTTCTCAATTGTGTTAAAGGTGGCACAGATGTAATTATCATAAAATGAAGTGTGGGTTGTACTGCATGTGGAGTTGGCATAGAGACAGGTCGTCCTTTCATTTCTTTTGGTCTCGAAGTATTGAATATATCCAACTGGCACTATTTTAAGCACCTTTGAGATGTGGACCAATGGATGGCGACACTGGTGGAGACTCTGCTGGTGGTAGAGTGTCCCTCCTCTATGCCTTCTCTGTTTTATATTTATCTTTCTGGGAGAGAATGATGTTTCTCAAGGTACCAAAGACCTAGCCTGGCTTGTCATTCATCAAATCCAGCCACCCCCAAACGGCCATCTGGAATCTGTCCTGTCAAAGGAGCTCTTGGTCCTCTCCCCAGAGGGTCTCTGCTGTCAATTCAGAATCCCATCAATAGCTGCCACTGATTCTTGCACTCAACTGGGGATCAAAGCTCATTAAGTGAGTTTTGCGCAGGCATTCTGCGAGTCACCCAGATGGGGCCTTTAAACCCCAGGAGGGCCCTTAGCAGTGCTGCCTTTCTGCTACCTGTCCTTTTAAAGGCAACTACCATGATCTTTGCTTTAATACAGACGCTCCCCGTGTTATGATGGTCCGTGTTGATATTTTGACTTTACAATGGGTATTCCTATTCCATTCTGTTTTTCAATTTCAGCGAATTATTCAATAAATTACATGGGAAATTCAACACTTAATTATAAATTAGGCGTTGTGTTAATGATTTTTCTATCTGTAGGCTAATGTAAGTGATCTGAGCATGTTTAAGGTAGGCTAGGCTAAGCTGTGGCGTTTATTAGGTTAGGGCACTGTATTAAAATGCAATTTTTCCTTGCGATATTTTCGCCTTGCGATAGTTTTATCGGAACGTAACCCCATTGTAACCTGGGGGACGCCTGTGAAATCTACAGAGCTGTATGGTAAATGTTCTCACCGTGGCAAGTTGCGCTTGGAAAGAGGAGAATAACCTGGAAAGCGGTTAAGGTCTGACATTGGTGCCCCCCCCTCCCCCCAAAAAAAAAAGACCTTCCTTTGAGAAGGAACACATTTAGTGATTAGCACGGGCAAGACCCCCCCCCCCCCCCCTTCTGACATAAGCTACATGTAAACATCAGGGCTGGGCTGGGGGAAGGGAAGCCTCATCGGTTCAGTGGAGCAGATTCTGTGCGCGCTCGGTAATGAGAGAGCATGCTGCTGTGGAAATGAGGCTGTGGCGAGAGATGCTCTGTTTTTGTGGGAAATCGGTGCCGTCTGTCACGGGAGCCCCCACCCCTGGGATTTGGGCAAGCTGCGCCGGCGACCCTGAACCGCCACGGGATGGTCCTTGATGGTGCTTGGCCACTCCCGCTGCACCGATCATCACGCCCACCCCCAGTGTCTTCTGCAGCTCTGCATCTGTGTCCTATTTTTATAAATCGCAGCAATATTCTGAAATGTCCTCCGGCAGCCTGCGGCGCGTTGTTCTCGCACTGCGGGGAGCCGTTTGTCCTGCTCCGAGGCGCCCCCTCCCTGCCAGCAGCCGTCTTATTGGCCCTTTCTGGACCGATGCCCCAACAGCCTTTTGGAAATCAATGAATATCATGGAAGGTGAAAAGATCAACAGCTTAACGCCATGCTTTGGCTTTTGTTTTTTTTCCTGTTATAAGAAATTGTCTATCTGGGGAATTCCTGTTGTACTTTTTAAACATCGCACTTAAGCCCTGTTTCTTCTATAAAATTAAACCATGCAATACCTAGGTTGTTGTGGATGATGGTGTAGTGGAACCTTAGTCAATGCTGCTTTTCCTGCTGACATTTTCCGTTGACATCCCACCCCCAGCTGCCTCTGGTACAGGTGTAGACTCACATGGGTGGAGACCTGGGATTCCACTGACACGTCGCTCTTTCCGCCACGGAGACAGACTTGTCATTAAGTCCCGCCAATATGACGCATCCTTGAAGTGGTTTGCCTTCTACCCAAATGATAAGGAACAAACAGTCGTTATTTGCAAAGTCTGCCGAGAAAAGGTTTGCGCGTCGGACGGTAACGCAACGAACCTTTTGAATCACTTGGAGACGACGTCCAAATCAGTATGCCGAGAGTATAGAGGCTAGCAGAGCAGTCGCAGCAGAGGCAACAGTTACCAAACCAAAACAAACCACTCTGACACAAGCTTTTGAGAAAGATGCTCCATATGACAGGACAAGCAAGCGGAAAGAGATAACAAACGGTTACCTTTTACCTCAGGAAAGATATCGTTCCCATCAAAATTGTAGAAAAGGGGTTTAAAAGTCTGCCGAAAGTAATTCATCCGTGATATGAGCTGCCCCACTGAAAATATTTCTCCAGCATTGCCATTCCACGTCTGTCTCCAAATGCCATGGAAAAAACGAAACGCGAGGTTCAGTGGTATTGTCATGTTAAAATGACAAAGTTGAATAATTCAGTAATAGTTTGAGTTGCTATTTTTATTGTTTACCATTTGTAAGTTTTTGTTCTTGTTGATATTTTGTTCTGAATTAACTTTAAGCATTTATTTAGCTTTAAGTAAACTTGTTGGCAAAATTGCATAAACTGTTAAAATCTGTTCAGAAATGTTCTTTGGCTAAAATTCTATTTTTGTTCTTTAGGACTATATTTTTACAAAGGAAAATAGTTTGGTTATACTGTTCAGTAAATTTCAAAATAGTAAAATCTATATCATTCAAATCAGTATAAATATTGTGATAAAATCGTGATTTAGCTGTAAAAAAATTGTTATATATTTTTGCCATATCGCCCACCCTTAGTTGTTAGTTATTTTAGGAATCTTTTGAAGGCAAATGATGATAAACACTTTTTAAAAGCCCTTATGGGCTGTCACATTAAAGCTTGCTGTAGTCTCCTTAATTTTATTGAAGCAATATTAAAGCAATGGAGAGAGAACTTTTTTTCCTTCCTCTAGTTACTGCAGAGCCATAGGGTAAATACAGACTATTGTGCCTACTTATTAAATTAATGAATCCTTCAGCACTTGGAATTTCAAGTAGAACTTGTGCAAAGTAAATTGATAAGCAGAACTGTCTTCTCTTGAAATGTGGGAATCCTCATTTGTGCCATCGTCATGGGGATGGATGCTGCACATCCCACTGAATAGCTGCTGGTGACTGGCTGTCCTGTGGGCCCCAGCCTCCTGCTGATTATCACGTCATATCGCCCCTACCAGCCAAGACAATTCGAGAGACGTACCTGCCTCTCACCATTCAAAGGTGTGATTTTCTGCTTTCTGATTGTGGGTTTGTGCATACATCAGCCTGCTGTGCACATATGGCCCAAGTTCCCCCCCTGTTCAAATCTGGCCCTTGGTTCCTAATCTAAGCCTTGTTTTCTGTTCTCCCAGGCATTCCGTTTAATGATTGCTGATTCTGATTGGCCAGAGGCTTCACAGCTGGCTCACAGGTAAAGGAAGGCTGGAAAATCAGTAGGGCTCAGACCTTGAGGACCGTGATTTGAACAGCTCTGACCTAAGTGGTGCTTTTGTAGTTTAGGAAACCTACCTGGGAGCTGTACTTGCGTCTAGGTTTTATTTTTTCCAGCATTGATCTGTATTTATAAAATCTGCTGGAGCCACAGGCAAATAATCAGGACTGACTGTACTATAGTTCAGTGTAATTATTCTAATTAATGCATAATAACCTTTTCAACCTTTTACAGAATAAAGAAACTGAAAACAAAGCCATACAGTCTTTGAGGACTGAAAAGACTGAAATTATAAAATCTTATGCATTTGATTTCTTCAAATTTTAGATTTCCATCCATCATCTACCCGCTTGTGCTGGTCCGGGTGGCAGGGGGCCCGGTACTGGCTTATCCAGGTAGCATACGGCACTAGGCAGGGCTACCCCTTCAATGGGTTGCCAGTCCATCTCAGAACACAAGATTTGGGGGATTTGAGATAACCTAAGTGCCTCTCTGCCTCTGGAAACCAGAGCACTCACAGGGAACCCATGTGACCTGGAGAGGAGAAACACAAGTTATACAAGAGCAGGAGGTGGGATTCAAACGCACTGGAGATGTAAGGTGCAGTGCCACCCACTATGCGACTATACCTCTCAGTTTGACCATATGCTGGCATAGTATTTGTGTTTCCATGCTTCTTGGCCCTAGGGAACTGAAGCTTGACCTGTGTATTTGTTGACTTGATTTGTCGACTGCGGCTTTGCATGGATTTGATGATCCCGACCTGCCAGGTGACTCCCTTGGCAAGATGGTTGGTGGTTCTTGGACAGGCAGTGCGTCTGCTCATGGCTGACAGCTGAACCTCCGCTCCCAGCCGGAAGGTTTGTTCTACTTGCCAGAGGCTATAGGTCAGCGTGGTCTATGGAATCCTGTATGAATGGCTCTTAAAAAGAGATGCATTCTAAACACATTATTAATTTGCAGTTAAAGGAATGTGTGGTGAAATTTACATGATTGTGTGAGAGTGTGGGCTGGCATCCCATCCAGGGTCCCCACCCCTGTGCCCCTGTGCTGCCTGAGATATGCTCCAGCCCTCCCCACCCTGACCCTACTCTAGGTAAGAGGTTGGAATATGGATGGAATATTGATACATTCCCAAGAAGTCTAAAGGCTTTCAGGAAGCAGTCTCTACCATCTGAATTCAGCCTAGTCAAGAGTGTGATTCACCTTTTTTTCTTTTGATGAAAGCTCTCTGGTTTATATCTGCGCACACACACAGCAGTTATTTTCGCTTTCGGTTCGCTTGTTGTCACTGATCCTCTCTCTTGTGCTGCTGCTTCTCTGTGGGTCTCCAGATTTGGAAAGGTAAGGCTCCTGCCCATCCTGGTGAACGCACACCATGCCCGTGCTGAAGCGACCCGGGTGTCGCTCACCCTTGGGCTTCCACCTATCCTTCACGCCTCTCTTGTTTGTCCTAAAGGAGGCTTTGCCATGTAACTGCACCTCTTCCTCAGGCAGAACCGGCCCTCAGGATTGACCAGGGATTCCTGGTTTTGTTGCCCGTCACCCGGAGGTGCTCCGCGGTCAGGCTGATGGCCCCGACAGTGGGTGCGCTGCTCCCCCTCGCTTATGCTTTCTGTCGTCTCTGTGCCACCCAGCCGAACAACAGAAACGATGACAATATCAAAGCACTGACTCTCAGCCGAATCTGCTTCGATGGCCCTCCCTTTGAGAGAAGGCAGTGTCCTTTTGGGCACGTTTAGGCAGAGTGGGTGCTTTGAAATCATCCGCTGAAGTGAAATACTCGCATTTGACGTCGAGCAGAATTGCTGGCTGACCAAAGCCTGCTGTCAAGCCAAGCATTTGTACTGCTAAAAGCTTGCAGCTATCACTATAGCTCCTGTCTCTGTAGTAACTAGAAGGGGGTCTTCAGACTGATGTCTATTTAATACAGTGATTTCCTTTTACAGGAGTGTATGAAACCTGTATGGCAGAGATGAAACTCGCTTTACTTCCCATTCTGTAGTTTCCCAGTGGTTCCAAAACGCCAAGGTTTATATAATGTGTAGCATTACCGAAGCAGATTTCCAAAAACTCATCAAGAAGCCTGGGCATAACGTGTGCTTATAACTGACAGCACTTTACCCCCGAAGAGGTGGCATGTGTCGAGTCTGCGCTGTTAGCATTTTTGCTTTCTGAGCAGGTGTTGTGGTCTGGTGGGGGCTGGGCAGGCAAACCGAGTAAGAAGCAGACGGTGATGAGCCCTCTAAAGGAGAAACGTCAGCGCTTAAGCAGAAGTGAATATCAGATGCTGCTTAAATAATAGTTTCATACGGCACAGTGCACAGCAGATGTTTGTGGGATGATTTTATGATGTTTTTCCCGGAAATGGGATCATTGGTGTAAGAGGGAAAACATATCAACATTGAGCTGGTGAAGTAGCCAAGGGGCCTCATTTGGGTCTGGATGATCTGTGGGTTGGTCATTCGCAAGTTGATTATGTGTGTTATTGGTGTACCAGTGGTGTGAGGGGGAAGCCAGCGCCTCGACCTGCACTGCGGTCAGGGCTTCCAGGATGGTCCCCCAGAAATGGGCTACAGGTGGATGTTCCAGCCTGGGGAGGCTAGCAGCTTCCTCTCCCGGGACTCGCCGTCGCTCATGGATGCCGGCCAGCGAGCGTACCGGCCGTATCCGGCAGCATCGCAGATGGCACAGACCCCCCTGCTCATGACTGGACATATGTCCTGCTATGCTTCCCTGCAATCGTCGGTTCCCCCACCTCTTTAAAAATACGTAACCCCGGATTTAGCTCTCTGATTGGAGCTTGGAACCAGCTGGCCTGGATCTCTATGTGGGCATTGGTCAGTCAGTCGGTACTCGGGAACGGAGGAGAGGGTGTTCTCTGGACAAGGCAGACGTGCTTGCGTGAATAGCCAAGAGGGCGCCAAACGTCGGCCTTGGTGTTTCTGCCACTTTTTCCGGCGCAGCCAAGCCAAGGCCGTCTGGTGTGAAGCCAGCGCGATGCGCATCAAGACCCTGCCAGGGTCTCGACCCACTACAACCGCAAGACACTCTCCTGTATACATATACATAGAGATACAGCTCTGCCGAACTAGAGGAGGAATGGTCTGTGTGTGTGGAGGGGGGTGGGGGTGGGGAGAGAGCAGCTGTCCGCTTGCTCGTGCTGGTATCTGTCTTTGGTTTTAGGGCCAAGATGCCATACGATGGAGATGCTGACTTCCCAACAGCTGGAATAGAAATATGAAACCAAAACATATGTAAGATATGCACATGCCACTCATTGTCTTAATATTGGACCCAGAAAACCTACTGGATTAAGGAGCTTTGTTTTATTGCATGATAACTCTTCATCCATCAACACGGACCCGAGTCGAGGCCTTGATTTTTACTTTTATTTGTAATCCACCGATTCTTCTGTGTATCTCACCAAGCCATGAAACTGCACTTGCCCTGCTTAGGCACTTTTGATGCCCAGCTCAGTGTAGGTTGTAGGATCGCTGTGGATATCCTGGGGTTGGATTGCAGATAATTGGGGACATGGCCTCCTTTGCTGGTCTGAGCATGATGTCAGGATTCTATCTGGTATCGAGGTTTTGTTTTCAGAAAAATTTTCATTGTAAATAGTAGCAATAATTTAGTAGTAACTGTGGAAAGTATATTCACAGTCCCCAGGTTATGAACAAGATCCATTCCCTAAGTCTTTAAGTTGAATTTATAGGTAAGTTGGAAAAATAATACAGTGCATAATAATAATAATAACAAAGTAATGATTATTGAGTAATATGAAATTGTATATGGTTCTGTACTGTACTTTGAGCTGATGAACCACTGAAGCCACACAATGTTTTCACAAGCATCACCAAGTAGTCATTAGTTATTCTCAACCATAGTATTTAACCCCAATCTTTAATATAATAGACTCTATGGCAGTCTCTCTGTAAGTACAAGTCATCTATAAGTCAGACATTCTTAACCGAGAGACTGCCTGTATTTGGTTTTGTTATAGTAGTAAGGTTTCATTAAAGATGGTCGTGTAAATTTACAATGTCCTGTCCACAGGAACCGTCTCCTAAGGAATTATGAAAGTGTGGAGTCAGGCTATATGTTGCTTTGTTTGCTTGACCTCTGTCCTGACCGTGCCTCACCTCCTTGCTTTTCCTTCATCCCTTTGTGGGAGACTGATGTTCCCAGGAAGCGTGTTCCTCACCGGGAGCATCTTATTTTCCTGCTGGATGTGAGGCAGCTTTCCCAAGGAAGCCACAGCCTGACTCTAGTAGTGTTTGCCTTGGGGGGCGACAGGATGAAGGAGCCCCTCCCCCTGTTTGTCTTTGGTTTGTGAACTCTCACCAAGCTGGGATTTTTCAGGCTGAAGATCTTCAGCCTGTAAAGTGATGTTGGTCCCCAATGAGCTTTACCCCAGCACCAGGGGGGTAAATTCCATGCCAGTGACTTTGCTGGAGCCTCACTGTCCTGCTCCCAGAGCTGAATTACATTTGCTTTTGCTTCCCGTGCTGCAGACCTGTCAGGGAGGTGACCTGATCAGTGTCTGCGTCCCGAGGGCCTGACACTCAATCGGCAAGCCTCCCTGCCCTGTTGCAATTTTTCTGTCAGCCAAAAAGAAGGCTGAACCCCCCCCCCCCAATCTGCTCACATTGGGTGTATTCAGTGCTGACCCATACCCATAATTCCCTCCTGTAGTGCAAAGCATCTGCTTTGAAAGTCGCTCTTTGATTGGTCGTCCCTGGTTGTGATACTTGAACGACGCTCCCAAATTTCAGACTGGCCGTATGTCCATAAACTCGCTTTCAGCAGCTCAGGAATGTTGGGTTTTGTTTGACTCCCTTCCATTAATGATTGCTGTTTTGGTTTGACTTGTGGATGCATGTGAAGATGTCGCATCTCACTGCCGTCGCTGAAGCTGGTTAGATTAAACACCGGTAGCCTGGAACCGGTGCTTATGCACGATCACGTCCCCCGGCTGCCAAGCTGGCAGAATGGTCCGCCCTCTGCTCCCGCCGGATCTGGGCCGGCGCCATGCTTCCTGGCGTTGATCCCACGCGGTAATGCCGTCCAGTCGCAGCTCGACCCACCTCTGGGTGGGTCGTAAGGAGTGTGGGCAGCTGGAGTGGGGGTGGAGAGGGAGGGAGGGAGTGAGCGATCCCGCAAGAACATTTGGCTGGTGATGGCAAAAACGCATCCAGGGAGAGTCCCCCTGGGGCCTGCCGAGCCAGCGGCCGAGTCTGGCTGTGCCGTGACCGCGGGCGGTACAGGGGCACGGAGAATCAGCAGCCAGGGAGAGTCCCCCTGGGGCCTGCCGAGCCAGCGGCTGAGCCTGGCTGTGCCGTGACCGCAGGCAGTACAGGGGCACGGAGAATCAGCAGCCTGCGGCTAAGGGAAAGCTCAAAAATAGTACTGTAGTTGTCAGACAAGTAAGTAGGTGTTCTGATCAGAAGTGACACCATGTTGGTGTCTGGATCCCAGTGTTTCAACATAGCGTCTTGTACAAGGGTCATGCAGAGTATTAGAGCTACCCGTTGAGTCTGATTTGTTGGAATCAGTTATTGATATGAAACGAATGGTTAACAATTCAATATTTTACTTTTTTAGCATAGAAGATTTATGCATAGGAACCATACTGCAGTATCTCTGGTTTCCATGGTCTCTGCAGGACAGGGCTGCTGTGGCGCGCTGCTGCGTCCTCTGCATGGGTGGCGACTGTTAGTTTCTGGTTTTCATCCCTTTGGTATTTCTCTGATGCCAGAAGTGACTACAGTGGTACATCAGTTCTCGAATCTCAGAAGTCGAACCGTGAACGCCGACCTAAGAACTTGTACACGTGGGGAAATGAGTCACGCGGCACGTCTCTCCGTGGAAACAAAGAGTAAAGCTTCAGGCTCAGCCTCGCATTCACTGTAATAGCACCGTGCATGTTTACACAAGCTGAATGCAGATATTTAGAGAGTAAAAATACTTTTAGACAATAATAGACAGTAACGGTAATTATTATATAATAAAGTATATTTAAAAACAAAGATTTTAAAATTATTTTAATATTTAAAAAAACCATTAATACATATTGCCATGCTGAGTGGGGATGGAATGGAGACAAAGGCACAGATGTCAGGGTATCTGGGAATATGGGGTTTAATTACATGTAAGGCAGGCAAAACGCCGACGGACAATACAATGAACGGACTTGGGGAAACAAACTGAAATGCAGACGAAATACAGAGGGCTAATGAAAACAACCAGAAACAGCTGATCACACGGGGATTCCACATGGGGTTAACGAGGGGGTGTGGCACAAGGAAGGAGCAGACGAACGGGGCACAACACATTGTTTGGAGTTCTACATGGATTAAGCAGAGGTACCACTGTAATTGTGTTTCGCTGTTGTCATTGCATCACACTCTATTTGCTTGTGACCTTTTTTTGTTTGTGGTGAAGCAGTTAAATTTACACAACAAACTTTTTTTTTTTTCCTGTGGCTGGTGAAGCCGGATGAAGAGTGTTGGGCTGGTTTCTGTTGAAGTTTCTCACACACACACACACACACACACACACACACACACACACACAGACAGACAGATACACAGTGAGTTATAACTCTATCTTGCTACTGTTGCTTGTTCCAGCTGCAGGTGCTATTCTCTGTTAATGAAGGGATATGAATGAGAGCATTCAGGCCAAATGCTATCTGTCGATGTTCTCTGTATGAGGACCAATGTTACGTGCTGAAGTTTTGGAAGCCTCGTTATGTCCTAGAAAGGGAACATGGTGCTTCTTTGGCCCAGATTCCTCGTTGTCCTTGGTTTGGTGCAGTTTCAAGCGACAGGATTGTTTTGAATGCTCTGCCCTAGTCACCCTAGTTGTCTCTCTTTGTGGGAAGACGGTTTGATGGATGATGCGTTAGCTAACTTGTTGGCACGATTGTCTGGTGAGGCCCTACTACAGCTCAACCCGTTTCCCAGTAGTTCAGACATGCTTGTGGGTCAGTGTATGGTAACTTTGAACATAAGAGCTGAGCGATCGTTTGCACATGGTGCTTCCAGTTGTCTTTCTGATGAAGAGGAAGGATTCGCTTTTTTGGCTGACCTGCACATTTCCATACGCTTCCATACGCGAGTCAAACTGCGGCATTGGGCAGGATCAGCCGCTGGTTACTGCTGTGGTTTCTCGCCATGTGGAGGCCAAAGGCTGAATAGGATGTCTTGCCTTGGTGTGTATGTATGTGTGTGAGTGAGTGAAGTTACAGGCTTTGTATAAATCTTTCCTGGCCTGTGAACCCCAGCAGAAGTGAAAGTATTAAACCTCCTCAATTTCAGCTTCACTTCTATGGCTTCTGCACGTTTTCCTTTGTTCTGATAGACCGGATTTTATTGCTGCCCTTTACACGTGGTTTACAAAACGAAAGCTTTTGCCTGGCTGCTCTGTCTGCGCTTTGGTAAACCGGCCCTGATGCCTTTTAAAGGTCTGCGACTGAGGCCTGCAGCTAACCCCCCAGAAGTTCTGTTTTTGGTGCTTAACTGAACGCCAACCTTTTCTGAATCATGTGATGATAAAAATGTTTTAAAGGTCTGTCAGCCTATTGAGGATGCATGAGCTCCATATATGGCTTTCTCAAGGTTGCAGCTAGGTCAGGGTCACAAGCCTGATTTCATGAGATCTCTGATGCTTTCTCAAAAGCAGGTGGTTGGCGCGCAGGATTTTTAACCTTTCCCCCTTTTTCTGGCCCTCGATCAGTCCCCTCTTGTCTTTTGTTGGAGATGGAGGAGTCTGGGTTATGGTGTTCTGCTGCAAACTACTGCTGAAAGGTTGCAGGCAGCTCGTGAACTGCTGCTAAAGGTGACCTGACTGGCAGAAGCCCGGTCACCGCTTCCTGAGTGGGAGGGTGATTCTGGCTGCCGCTACAGGCTGCTCTTTGTTACACACTGGACCTGTTGTGTAGATTTAACAGGCAGGCAATGCAGGCTGCATAGCTGACCTGGAATCTCTTTGAAGGCATGTTTTAAGTCTCAAAAGTTATGTATGTTCCCATCTGCTTCAGATTGACTGCAAATGCTTGCAGCCATGGGACTGGTTGCTTTTTTTGTTTTTCTTTCTTTTTCTAATTGGGAAGTATAAATGGTTTTAACATGTATGCAGACTACCTGTGAGGTGGTCACGGCTCGTAACAGCTCAATAGCTTTTTGTTGTGGTTTCTCTTGAGATAAAGGGGTACGTCAGTTGTAACTAGGCCTGCTTCTTCCTTCTGACCAAACCCCAGTGACGGAACGGGTGGCAGCCTGTACCTTCGGATCCTTTTAGGCCACCGTAGCTCAAGACGGCGGCGCGATGTGAACAGGCTCACGGATGTGATGGTACAAATGGTCTGTTTTCTTACTGGCTTGTCGGAATCCCCGCGTGGGTCTTTCTGAGTGTGGCTGCTTCAGCGTCACCATTCATGGAGATACTATAACTGGCTTTTCATGCTTCCTGGACGCTAACCTGAAATTCCTGGGTGCTTCATCTTAGCAGGAAGGTTTTCAATCAGGTGCTTACAGAGGATGAGGCTTTCGTGTGTCAGACATGCTTCCACCTGTCATTCTGCATACACGGGAGGATATTCAAAGTGGAAGGAGTGGGACAGGTCTTTGGATTTCAATCAGAAAGGACTCTAGGAAAACGTCTTGAGAGCTGTAGTTGATTCGGATTTAGTCATGCACGCGTGTTTCCAGCTTCTGCTGCTTTGTGGTGCTGCTTAACATAACGGTATCCTCATGCATTTTCTGTCAAACCGTTGGTTAATGGCCCAGGGGTGCGGAGTGAGGCCACTCTGGAAGGAACATGGTGCAGAGAAGCACGCTGAGTCAGTTTAATCTACAAGGTAATGGCAATTTCTTATTGAGTGGATCCCTTAATGATAATGAGGTACACTCCCATAGTCTACAGTATTCACTTAGTTGTGTTTTTTCCCCCGGCTTGATTGAATCCTCCCCTTCGAAGCAGGACCACTTGCATCATGCTCGTTGGGAATTTCCTGCCCACGATTGGCTATAGACACACCTTAGACTTCAGCTGCCGTCCGAGCTCTAAGGGCTCAGCCTACGGTGAGCATGTCCACATTTTACAGTTGAGTCCCTTACCCAACAGCGGTCTGGCGATTTATCTCATGGCAGACTGGGTTAGAGTGCTGATGAGCACGGTCTAACTCATTTGAAGAGGAGTCGCTCAGGAAACGGCATTTCATTTCTGAAGGCTGTCTGTTAGTTACTCGTTATGGTTGGGTATCGTCCACATTTCCTCTGTGGAGTCTGAGAGGCAATGTGCTTTTACAGATAAGGTTGCTTCCACGAGCTGCTCATGTAAGTTCTCATTTCAGATGGGTAATCCATCTTGTACTGCTATGACGCTGACACCCTTCTACTGGGCCTCCTAGGCCTTCTGTGATTGGTGCTTTCTATTATGACCCCGCCCACTGGTCTACATTTGGTGGTGCTATTACACATGAGACTGGCTTGGGCTGTTTGGGTGTTTTTGTTTGTTTTGTTTTGTTTATTTGTTTTACCAGAGTGACTCCTGACTGTAACGATTTAGACTCCTCTCCCTTTCTGCTTGCAGGTGACAAACAGCATGTTTAATGCTACAAGAAAGAAGTTTGCAGAGGGGGGCGAAAGCGACTACGCGGATGAGAGCATGTACTACACGAATTCGATGTTCCCGCATCGATCGGAGAAAGACGTAAGTTTGAGCCCGTCGCCCTTGGGTGGTGCTGCCTGACGCTGTGACGCCACAGTGCCACCATGACTGCTCTCCTCTGCCGCCTCCACTATTGGCTGTTCCTTCGGCTTCCCGGTCTTCTCCTGATGGTTTTCAAAACAGGTTTGTGAGGTGGCACTGGAGTCACTACTATGGATGTCATTAATCCTCTGGAATGTCATTTGAAAACCAAGTACCGTATTTTCCGCACTATAAGGCGCACCTAAAAGCCTTCAATTTTCTCAAAAGCCGACAGTGCGCCTTATAA
>JABFEA020000001.1:14180500-14195248 GCA_019775915.2 Cyphomyrus plagiostoma | reverse complement strand
TTGTGGTTTTAATTGGTTTAAGTGGTAGTACCCCCCCCCCCCCCCCCCGAAACGCCTCCATTCGAACCTGCCCCTCTCCCCTTCTGCTGTTGCCCCCCAGGTGCACTAGGCTTCCCAGTAAGGGGCATAAGCAGCAACAATCCTCAGTTAAACCGCAGCCAGCTATCGAGCCATGTGACCCCCACGACAGGCGTGCCCAGCATGTCGCTCCACACTCCGCCCTCGCCCAGCAGGTAGGCTTCAGCTCTTTTTCTCTATTGGCTGCGGCTCCTGTCAATCAGCATTTATGACCATTCCCTTACGAGATGCCTAGAGGGTGACCTGTTTGACCTGAGCTCTACTCTAAGGCTACGTTCACACTGCCAGCCACATCATTCAATTCCGATTTTATTGCTCAGATCGAATTTGTTTATCTTGACAGTTTACATTCATAACTACAAGTGACCTGTATCTGACTGTAATGTGAATGCATCAGTCCTCCGAAACGTCACGCATGAGCACATTGATACGTTTTTACACGGGTCAACTGTGTCCCCCGACAAAAAATGTCATATCTGTGGGACGACTCATGGCATTAAAAATTGAGGCGTTGGTAGCTCATGCATGTATCGCACTTTGCTCTGGAGGACGACAAACAGTGAATCAGCTGTACATGAGCAGGTCGAAAAGGAGAAATAGTCAGGTGGCTACTGTAGCTTCTCTGTTTTCGCGGTTATTGCTGGAACTGCTGTACCAAGAGATGTGTGGCTACGAGAAAGGAGCCAGCAATGGTGGGACCGTTACGCGGATGGATATACAGAATAGCAGAATGTCGAGGGCTACATTTGAGTACCTCTGTCAGCGCATGCGCATAAGCAAAAAGCCACATGAATTCCGATCTGAACGTTCACATTCAGGTCGCATGGCCGCCAATCGGATACGTATCTCATTTAGTACCACATATGAAAGTGGCACAAATCCGGTTTGAAAAGATCAGATTTGTGTGTCAACACAGCCCTGAAAAGATCAGATCTGTGTCACATTAAGGCAAAAAATCCGATTTGAGTCACATCAACATGGTAGTGTTGAACGTAACCTTATTGGTGAGAATAGTTTTTAATTAGTCACTGTCATACTGTAGATAAACAGCTTGTGTTTATTTCAGACTTTGGTGTTTTTTGCAATAATGATTGGGGGAAAAAATGATTGTTGTTTTTCCCCCCCCCCACACACTTTTCCACAAAGTTTTGCATGACGTCACTCACGCCATTTGAACCTGTTAACGAAGCTCATTCGCTACTCATTGAGTAAAACCTACGAGGTGTGACATCCTGCCCCTCCTTCCCACAGGGGAATCCTGCCCATGAACACGAGGAACATGATGAACCACTCTCAGGTGGGCCAGGGCATCGGCCTGACGGGCCGCACCAACAGCATGGGCAGCTCAGGCCTGGGCAGCCCCAGCCGCAGCTCCCCCAGCATCATCTGCATGCCAAAGCAGCAGCCGTCACGGCAACCCTTCACCATCAACAGGTACTGGCAGCGGGCCCCCCGCCGGGCCCCTCTCGCGTCACACTCACCCCTGGACGGCAGGTCTGCTTCCTGGCAGGAACCTTGGTTTTCTCCTCTTCCCTTAGCCGATCCCATCTCCGCTCTCAGACCCGCGGCTTTAAATTTGCTGTTGAACGCGGCACCTCGCGCGCGATGGTGGTTTGATCATTTCAGCTGTTTTAACCTCCTAGCCCGTGGCTGATTAGTGTTACCATCGCAAGGTTTGTTTCGCTGTAATTACAGTCATGTGCTGACTTATGGTGTCTGAAGGGCTGGGCCCATGTGTCATGCCTGGAGGCCGCTCTTCATTGGCGGACACGTGGCTGGCACGTCATGTGGTTGTTCTCCCATTGGTCAACCCAGTTCTATCCTGAGCCGTAATGGCTGCCACCCTGTTATGATTGGCAGTCAGGGTCTGTAAGTCTGGCATCTTTAGCGAGCGTCTGTCTGCAATCAGTTTGAGGTATCATGATGGCCTGACTACAGCACTAGATGAGGCTTCCCTCTTCCCCCTTTATGCCTCCCAAAATCCAGTGTTCCGGCAGGCCAGTGACCTCTGCTGGTGGGGAGTAGAGGCTATAGTGGAGGTGTTATTTCCCTTTGCTCATTATTTGCTAATTATTAGCTGCAGTTTCCAGCGCAGTGCAAAGTGTTTCCTGCTGGAAGTCCCGCCCCAAAACCTAATTTGTGTGCACATCTGTGCAGTGACTGCTCGTCGCCAAGCCGGGGTGCCACATTAGGGTGCATATTAGCTGTTGGAGACTCACTCATTCATTCATAATTATCCAGCTCACACAGCATGGGGGCTGCCTCTCTGCATTCTTCCTGGAAGCAGCAGGTGTCTGCATGCTGTCTTTTATATACAGTGGAGCTGCCCGGGATGGATACTGCACCCTCTGCTGTCTGATTTTGTGTTCCTTCACTCTGGATGTGAGCCATTTTCTGCTACTGCTAATGCTCCAGTATAGGGCTCATGTAGGGCTCAGGCCTCACATGCGTCCTTGACCAGAATGCAGTGTATGCCGACTCCTCACCGCGGCCCACTCTTGGACCGCTCCCAGTCTATGCTCTCGGTCCACTGAGCACTCCTTGAAGGGCCTAAGGCAGGGTAGTAAGTGTGGAGCGGATGAGTTCTTTCACGGACCATCACACATGTTTCCTGTGGCATGGGAGAGTCCCTTACGGAACCTCCGAAGTTGGCAGGTCGAGAGGAAGAGGTCAGGCTCTTCAACTATGGTTATAACTCTAATCAGTGAGGTTAGACCTCCGTAGCATCGACCTTTAGGGAAGCGTAATGCATGTACTGGGCTGGTAATCAGTCCCCATTGTACTAATGTGCTGGGGGGGGGTGGTGGATGAGCGGTCAGTGTGAACTGGTGAAGCTGGGCAAAATGGCAAGCTATGACAGGGGATGGTCGCTCATTTCTCTCTGTCTTTGCAGCATGTCAGGCTTTGGGATGAACAGGAACCAGGCGTTTGGCATGAACAGCTCCATCTCCAGCAACATCTTCAACGGGACAGGTAAGCGGCCTGTGGCCACCACCCGGAGCCGTCCCCTGCTTCTCCAGCCTCTGGCTGCGCCGCTGCGATCGGCCCTTCTGCGTTCCTCAGGGCTCTTGCCACAGGGAATTCCAGTGGAGCGTCACAGACGACCCAGAGACTTATCTGCCAGACTGCGCTTTTTCGTTAAAGCTGACCCATTGTCGCAGTAAACAAAGTTAATGGACGGTCCGCCAACACCGAAGCTTCTCGCTGGAGACACACAGGAGCATGCTGGGATACTCACCCCTAAATGGCAGAAACGGCGAGCGTAGGCAAGGCGCAGGTGGGCTGTGAGAGATGCCGCTGCAGCTGGTGCTCGCCTTGTGCTAGCCGGGGGTTTGCTGAGCCTTCCCGCGCTGTCATCAGCCATGGGACTCGGGTGGGAACTTAGGAGGCAGACGACAGCCGTTTCCAAGGTACTGTCTGGTTCTGTCAGACACGGGGGCGCAGCGGGAGGATGCGGTACCTCACATGTTCCTTCAGCCTTTAGGAAAGGCATGGATTGCATCATTAAATGGCCAGACGGGAAGGAGAAAGGGAATCAGTCAATCTGCCCACACTGCTATCAGCACCTGATAGAAGGAAATGTGTGGAATGGATGGCGTGGAGCAACGGGAGGTGGTTCAGGTTCCTGCTCCTGTCCATACATATTATACATACATGTATTATATTGAAATATTAAAGTAAAAAGGGCACTTGTATCAGAATCTCTATCAGTATTGGCAGATGTGTATCAGAACCAAATCGAAACTGAAAGAATGTGGATCAGCTTATCCCTGTTTTAATAAACTTAGTGATTGTTATCTGAAATAATCACTCCTACTGTCAGTTTTTCACCTGGTCATTATTTAGATCCTCAACTTGTCAGTGGCTGTCTTTGATGACAGGAGTTGCAGTTCTGTTACATGGTGAAAGGAAACTATTTTATAGAAAGTGGCCCTAACAAATGTCTTACCCCGGAATTTTCCCCCCCCCGTGTTGTGGCTTCTACCTCAGTGAGCGTCAGCTGAATCGGCGCTAAGACAGGCGACTAGAACTCAGCACGACGCTTCATTAACTCCTGGTGCCTCAGCACCTCGTGCAGAACCTCTCGGTCGTCATTGTGCTTTTCATAGCCAGGAACACTTGTTAGATGTGAGCTGACAAATGGTACTGAGGAAAGGAAAGGATGAAGACATCGGTGTATTCCCCTGTTACGTGTTTTAGGCTTTTGAATGTCTTTTCTTTCTGGAAAAATTCTTAGTGGGAGGAAAGTGAGGGTCACTTTGGTCTGTCTTCATCGTCAGGGCATTTTGTCTTATGTAGGGAGAGCATCTGGATAATTGTTTTTGGATTATGCATCATATATGTACTGCTGCCTACTGCCATCTATTAACAGGATTATGAAATGCTTGATATCTGACTTTTCTGCTTTTTTGTCGACCCATTGATGTAATATCTATATTGTTGGTAGTAACGTATGGGAGAATAAAGATTTATTCACTTCTTTAGTAACCATCTAAATGCAACATTTGGGGTGAAGTATTAAATGGATAATGAAGGTAATTTCTTTTAGTACTTTGGTAGAATTTGTGCCAGCACTGCCTAATATGAATCTGACTTAACTCTGGTATGGTAACATCATCCATGAAGGCTCCAAAAACTTTGGCAGAACACCCAGGGGTCTGGAGACTTAACATTCCTGCCCTCCCAAAGATCCTGGGAAACAGTGGGGTATCTAGTAGAGTGACATAGTGAAGACCAGCTAGCCAGAGAGAAGAGCATTCATTCTCTCAGGCTTGCCACAGGCCAGTTTGTTTGCTTAGTTCTGGAAGAATGTTCCATGGGCCAGTGTGTGATTAGGGGTGATTTGCTGCACTAGCACTTTGGGCAACAGAGACTTGGATATGAAAGACGGGACTAACATCAGGTCATGAAGGATCCCTTAAAAGACAATAATCTGAGACTCAGCTGCAGGTCAGATTGACTGAAGAACGACAAAGTTTTGGACCAGCTAAGACAACTTAAGTGTTATGTATCAAAAGACTTGTGCGTTTCCAAATTCCAGTTTGTTTTGATCAAGTATAAAAAAATACTCTATACCTTTCAACAACCTGCTTAATTTAGGCTTCGATTTGAGTCTGTAGAGTCTCATTGGATTACTGGTTCATATTCTTGGTTTAATCTCCATATTGAAATGTTTCAGTGTAGTGTAGGGAGGCAGCAAAAATGTCTACTGTGCGCAGGTCCCCAAGGACTAGTTCGCGAAAGTGTTACAGTGGATCAGAACCCAGAACAATACTGGTTGGTGTGGATCACAGCTGTTCATTGCTGCAGCTTTTGCCCTGCTGACATGTGACCTTGTCGCTGCCTTCGTAGACGGGAGTGAAAACGTGACGGGCCTGGATCTATCAGACTTTCCGGCGCTAGCGGACAGAAGTCGACGGGAAGGGAGTGGCAGCCAGACCCCGCTGCTGAACCCGCTAGCTGGGAGAGCACCTTACGGTATGATTCCTGTACTGCATGTACTTTACCGCCACTATTCACTACCCATTGGGCCATCAAGTTGTCATCTGTTTTTTTTTTTTATTATAGTGAAAGCCATCTATTATATACGTTTTTATGTGCTTGAGGGCTTAGTGGGAGACTAAATGAATGAATAAATTGGAGTAAATGAATGTATGAATCATCGTCATATATTTGAAGTTGAGTGCAGTCCTTAATTGTCCTCAAGGTCATATCAGAATAATGGTTCTCAGTCAAACTTAACTGAGCCTTGATCAATCCATTAATAAATCAAATGTTAATGTCAGTGAGAGCTTTTTCAGTAAAGGGTCTTCCTCCTGTCCTCCAGTTGGCATGGTCACAAAGCCATCGAACGAGCCATCCCAAGACTTCTCTATCCACAACGAGGACTTCCCTGCACTGCCAGGTGCCAACTACAAGGACCCCACGTCGAATAACGACGACAGCAAATCGGTGAGTGCCGCAGGCTGCTCTTCTAATCCTCTGTTCATGGTGACGTGCTAGGAGCCACAGAACATCAGTTCAACATATACAGATGCTCGTCTACTTATGAGCTTTCAACTTACAAACTTTCAGACATATGAGCGAAGAGGACTGAGTCCAAATTGTGTTACGTCGGCTGCCGTTTCCTGTCCGCAACATTTATTTTTTTTTCCTGTGCGCCAATTCTGGGTAGTACGACTTCTGGCCGCTATTCCTGCTACACAGAAGCGTAGCGTGCGTACTCCCAGCATCCTAGTTCTTTGTACTTGTGTATACCTTGTGCAATGATGTTGAATAACGACTCACGAACATTTCAAGTTACGAACGACCATTCGGAACATATCTCCTTCGTAAGTAGAGGAGCGTCTGTGTTTTACTTCTTGTGCATTCTTGTTTTCTACATAATGTAGCATGTGCGATGCCTCTTATGTACTAGAGTTTACTGCAGTGTGCTAGTTTATATCCACCAGTGAAAGTACGGAGACTAGTTTGTGTAGACCCGTTCCCTTGAGTGGGGCAGCCATATTGGGCTCCACCCATCCCAGCCTGTCAGAAGCAGTCAGTGTGGATCTGGCTGTCAGGGCAGATCATAGCCGGAAACATCAAGCTCTGATGGAGGGTGACCAGAAAGCGCGTGACTTTCTTAGATGGTGGACCTGCCAACTGAGTTGTGTTTTTCTTTTTTTTTTTTTGACATGTTTCTTAGAATCTAAATTCATCAGGCAAGAATTCATCTAGTACGGATGGACCTAAATTCCCTGGAGACAAGAGCTCAACGGCACAGAACAACAACCAGCAGAAGAAAGGGATCCAGGTGTTACCAGACGGTGAGCTTCGCCTCTGATGGTTGCGGGAGCGTGTCCACGATACCTGAGCACCCAGACCTTTAGCAGTTTAACCGCTAATAACATGCAGGCACTTAAATGAATGAGTTCTTATTTATATTATGACTGGTTGTCACTGCGGTCCAAAAAGTGACTCTTCTCTGGTTTTGTCCACCCTCAGGCCGGGTAACGAACATTCCCTCTGGGATGGTAACGGACCAGTTTGGGATGATCGGACTTTTAACGTTCATCCGGGCGGCGGAGACGGACCCTGGGATGGTGCACTTGGCATTGGGCAGCGACTTGACAACACTAGGACTCAACCTCAACTCTCCCGAGTAGGTAGCCATCATGCCCTGAGCTGCGTTATCGTAGATTGGCTGAGTCACCAGCTTCCTGGTTCTCTCCGGACACCCATCTTGGTGTCTGTGAGGCCACGGCCTCACTTTTTAAGTGTGAGGGTATGCCAGCAGGTGACCGCCCCATCAGCGCCCCAGCAAAGATGGCCGCTAAGCCCCTACTGTCATGTAATCCTCTATTTGGCGTTTCAGTCTGGGCAGTAAATATCAGATATTGATGCTACCTTTACCAGGAGATCAGCAGAATGTGGCTGACTGGGTGTTAAGGAACTGGTAGGAGTGTGTCCTGCTCAGAATCTGGTAGGATGTATTACTGCAGGCATGAAAGAGCTGACAAGTGACACTAGGTCAACTATGAAATAAAGTCATTTATTAAAGCTTTTTTTGAAGTAATGGACTGTCAGCACTTCGTTTCGGGCTGGAGGACTATACATCAGTATGACTGTACTCCAATAATATCTATTCAAATTTTTAGCCACACATCAGACCATGGTTTGATTTAGATGCTCATTCATTACTGATTAAGACGTGACATAAGGGCACAAACGGTGTTCAGTTGCTCTGAAGCAGATTTGGATGAGCGATCTTGTGGGGGTGGAGCGGGAAGGGGCGGGGCGGTGTTACCATCTGATGTGTCTACTGTGATATCCCAGAGGACAGGAGCATGGCTGTGTGGCAGGGCTTTCGTGCCGTTGCCTCTTAGTGGACAAGCGTGTCCGTGTTCTGAAAAGGCTCGGCAGGCAACTGCTCTCTCCTTGGAGTCGGGGGAAGGTAACGACGGAGGGAGTCATCCATCACCCACGTGGCATCTGTCTGCCGCTGTCAGGCTGCTCACCCCGGGACCCTTCTGAAGGCCCCCCGATTCTCTCAGACAGCCCGTCAAACCTGCAGATCCCTTCTCTGTGTTTCGATTGTCATTGTCCAGCATACTTAGGCCTGACATTCTCCTCTGTCCTTGCCTTGTAGAAATCTGTACCCCAAATTTGCCTCTCCATGGGCATCAGCGCCGTGTCGACCTCAGGATATCGGTAAGTGGTCCAGGTCCATGACAATCTGTGCCTTGGTGTCCCATCGAGGAGCCAGTGGGAAACTGACCTGTTTATCTACTTTTTCCAGACTTCCACGTTCCATCGGAATATTTAACCAACATTCACATAAGGGATAAGGTAGGTGTATTTTAAATGGTTAAAGTCAGTCACTAGTTACCATCTTGTTACCTCCTTACTTGGTAGCAACTAGGCCCAATAAAGTTTATTTCCCTTTTCAAACTTTGGTGTTAAAATACACCTGGATGTCTTAAAATATACACGCTTAGAGTACCATGCAAACGTCATAGGCAGTCAGAGAACATGATATTTAAATGATCTTCATGTTGGTATGAAACTATGATATTCAGTCTGTCGAAAGGTGTCAGCTCAGCCATTTCCAAGCCTCTCTTGAAGTCACCCCAGATTTCTGCAGTAACCATCCAATACACCTCTCTATATTTTTTTTTGCCAACAACTAGCACACCTTGCTTGCCTAATGAATACCACACTGAGTGATTTAAGGAATTAAGTTAATTGAGTGAGCTCGTGGTGTTTAACAGATACATGGAATGGCTGGGGTGCCCCTGAGGAGAGGTTTGGGGACTGAAGCGATGTTCATCTAGCCATCAAGCAAGACATCAGTAACTTTTTGGAGAATGGAAGAAACTTTGCTTTATTGTGTCACTGTTAATTTGCATATAGTCTATTGTTTTTTTTCCCTGTCAAATCTACACTTACTGCCCATATAAATAGCTTTAAATGATACCTTTGACTGCCTTCGACTTTTTGATCAAAATTGAAATAAAATGGATGCTCATTTGGTTTTCCCTTTCACCTTGAGACCTGTCTGAAGGACTACAGTCAAATGGGACTTTGAAGCGTGCGCTTGTAAAAGCTGGCAATTTGCAATCCTAATGTAATTGAAGCTTCTCTTCGGAAGTTCTTAATGGGTGGGGGAGTTTAATATTGACCACGAGTCTCCAGGCAAGTGAGCAGGACTGGACTTGTGACCGCAAGGTTGTCGATTCAGGTCCTGAGGTCTGACTTGGCTCCTTGAGCAAAGGGCTCCATCTGGGTTTCTTTGTAACATCCATCTGCCAGCGACTGCTGAGCACGTCTAACTCTGGAGAAAAGATGAGCCTGGGAAGCTCACTTCACTGATATATCTTTGAATCATTATTTATTAGTTATTGCAGTCATCGAATGTATTAATCTGAGTCACATTCTTGGCTTATGTCTCACATCCCTTCCTGTTTCAGGGTCAAACAGTGCTGAAGATTGATTATAGAATATTCAGTTAGTGCCAGGACTTCAGGAATTGTCTAGCTGTGCCCTATACCTGGCCTTTTACTGCTCTCTGATGGAGGGTCTGTGATGATGCTGTGGCGTATCCTGACCATGTGACTGACCATGTGATGGCACTGGAGTGACCATATCTTCCTGTTCCCTCCCACAGCTGGCTCAGATAAAGCTGCCACGGTATGGCGAAGACCTGCTGTTTTACCTGTACTACATGAACGGAGGAGACCTCTTGCAGCTCTTGGCAGCGGTGGAGCTGTACGTATCCCATAGCCTCCGCCAATTTTCTTGGCTTGAAAACGGGAACATAACAAGAAGCTGAACCGTACAACTTTGATCTTAATCAAAGTTCAGTCACATCTCCAGACATTCTAGATGTTTCCAGCAGAGGGCCTGTCCCACTCTGTCCATTTTTCTTGGCTTAACACTTTTTGAAATAATGGTTGGTCGATCATAATACATTTGTCAGGCTTCTCCAGCTATCCTGGCCTGTAGGTCATGGTGGGTTCAAATCTAGCAGAACATGGGTCTTGGTATAGGCAAGTAGTAAAGAAAGTTTTACCTTGTATAATACAATAGGGAAATTTTAGGTACCTGTCAGTCAGACCAAAATATTTTAAAGGCATTTGAGGGAATCTGAGGACCCGAGGGAAGTCACGGTCTGTACAGAGATAAAAGGCTGCTGAATCGTGTCCCTTTCAGTATGTTATGTTTTATTTTTGTGGCCTTTGCTGTTGGCTTCTTTGTGCTCGCTGGTCGATTGGTGCGTCTTCTGTGGGTCGAGTTTGCGTCCTTTTGTTTGAAAACGCCAGGGTGAAACTGGAGGGCTTCTCAAATGGTTAGTGCGTTGTGTAATCATAGATGCCTTTAATGGTGCTCGCATCCACAGCGGTGCTTTAAAGAGTAGCTTATCACGTGTGTATTGACTGACTGACTTGTAAAGCTTTTAAGTAAATATTACACTTCTCCCATCCTTGTTTTTTTGTATGAGGTATGGGTGTAATTATTAACCTGTTTAATGTGTTATTGCATCTTTTATTCTAAACTGGGATGTGGTTCTAAGGCCCCATCTGCTGAACGCATTTCTCTTTCAGCCAAATAGGATGGTTTCTACACATCTTTCCTCGTTGAGTCTCTGGTCTGACATTTTCCAGTGATCAGCGACATTCTGTGTTTGTGTATGATTGTTCGCTGGGATGTTTTCGCTGATTTTGGAAACCTCGCCTGTACATGTGAAATGGGGACCGATGGCTTCTTACCCAGAGGCTGACTAGTATACTGGGCACTGTGAACGGATCCTTGGAGCCTCGGTGCTGCAGAGCTGAAGCTCAGTTGCGTTTCTGGGTGCCGCCTGACACATGAATCAGTGGGCGTGACGGAACATGAGGGATTGTGGGAGCTCTGATGGTTCTGTGGGGAGGATCCATCTGGCTTTTCAGCTTAGTGTCTTTTGGCACCCTGATGGGTCGTATGTGTTAGACCACACTGCGCTGTGTAGTACGGGGCCATGTGTGCCACTGTCATTGCAGTGTCCCTGGCCTTGCGCTCAGTATGAAAAGTACATACAGAGATCTGCTGGTTTCGTTTCTCAATACATCTATATCCCAAGAATTTAATCTTTTCATATCAGTAGCAGCAGTATGTCTTACTGATTGTGATCTAATCACAAGTGTTGCTTATCCATTTTTATTTTCCTTTTTCTTTCTTTTTTTTATTTTTTCTCTTTTTTCTTGCTTATCCATTTTAAGGAATGTCAGAGTCTTAAAAGTCCATTGACTGTACACAGTCTGTTTCAGTTATCACCTGACAATCACATGAAACAGTAGGTTAGGTGACCCACCTGACACAGAACCTACAGGACCTGAAGTTGCCATCTCAAGGTAGAAGTATACTTTGGTCATGAAGTGTTTGGACTTTTTGAAGATTGTGGTGTAGTCATTTGGAACTTGTGGACTCCTCTCTAGCTCCTATTTTCCCACAGTGTCACCCTGTGTACAGGAGGAGAAACCCCTTTGCTTTGGCATAGTGGAGTCCCTGTGGCTAAGAACTAAGCATTAAGGTCACTGGTGTCGGGATAGAAGGGTATTTGTGTTTTAGCAGCCAATGGACCCACTATCAAGTTATTTATTCATGTATACTTCTGTGCTAATTCTTCTCAGCTGCTGTAATTTAGGGCTTCCACTAATGACTGTTTTACTTTGGATTAATCTGTCGAATATTTTCCCAATTGGTCAGTTCATCTAAATGATTTTTCCTCCACAAAATCATTTAAGTATTTTCTTTTTTGACAACAGAAAATTGCATGTTATTGCAGGGCTTTAGATAATGGATGCCAGCTTTTCGGCACAATACGGACATTATCATCACCCACAATTCAATAAGCAAATTGGTAGTGTGTTATTAATATGATGCGTATTGTGACGCCTATAAGTTACTAATCTGTAAAAATTCGCTGTATACTTATGCTCATTAGACTTTGTTAGCGAAGAGCCCCATGCTAACGTTTTGGTAAACTGTGGAAGCGAAAAGCACTGAAGTGGTGGTGAAGAAAGTGACAGCTCAGCAGCCACAGCATCTTTTAAAAGAAGAGATATTGTGGATAAACAAGGTAAAAAGATGGTGGTGCTGTGGCGCTAATTTTTGCTGATTAAAGTCACGTTTTTTTTTTTGCAAACATAGTTTTCATTTTTATTTCAGTTCATGAATTATTTGCTTTTATTTAGTGTTCATTTTCATTTCAGTTTTAGTTTATGATAACATTGGTCCGAACTACACTAGTTCCGTCCACATAGAATAAGCCCAGATTTTAGCCTAAGCATTTGCACAAACTCCTATTCAATGGAAGTTCTAAGGTAACAGGCAGACAAGTTTAAGGCTGTAATAATAATATAATAATAATCCAATAATATGGCATTTTAGAAATCATAATGGTAATTTCAGTCAAATAATACACAAAAAAATATCCGTTGATTTTAAAATATCGATGACGCATTTTCAGTGTCGACATCGACTACGTCAACTAATCGCGGCAGCATTACTGTAAATTGTTTACTGTCCTCATAGCCTTAAGATTCAAGTGACAAACAGAAATTTAGCGAATAGGTTCATGGCCAATTAGCAGCCAGCTGGATTCTGCTTGGAGGAACCCTATTCATTCTTCTGTAGATGACTGCAAAACTAATGCAGAAAGAGGAAGTATCTCCGTACAAAGGTGAGCTATCTTGTCGTAACCAGGAGAATGACAGTGGGTCTGTGGAGGAATTCAGGATAAGCTGGGTGGCGTGCATGGCAAGCAGGTTTGTTGCTTAAGTTGACGAGGCTTTGAATTCTCTCTCCAATCTCAGCTTTAACCGGGACTGGAGGTACCACAAAGAGGAGCGAGTGTGGATCACACGAGCGCCTGGAATGGAGCCCACTATAAAGACAAACAGCTACGAACGGGGAACATACTACTTCTTCGATTGTCTTAATTGGAGGAAGGTGGCAAAGGTAAAGGTATTGGCTTGAGTATCCTATCCCGTTACACACTAATCTTTCACCAGGGTCCATGTTGGCCTACTTGTTTCTTGTCTATTAAAATCCATTGGTAGCGGTACTCCCTGTCAAATCAAGGTCTTCAGACAGTAACTCAGCTCCGGACGTTGGGTACCAGAGACCACGCTCGTTTTCGCTTTGTCTCGCGTCTTAGCTGCCAGCAGAGTTAACTTGTGCAGACGTCTGCAAAGTTTGTGGTGTCAGGTGCATTTCCGATGAGGTAAAGTGTTCAGTGTCACAGCACTGAAGGACTCCACTCCTTTACGTTTGCTCTCTCCAGCCGTGCCAGCCAAACGTAGTACGTCCTGTCACAGATGTTTATATTTGATGATGATTGATGTTACAAGCTGTTGTCGTCTGTCAAAAGGGCTCACTTTGGTTAAAATCCATACTGAAAACCCAACCCCAGATGCATGCTATACATTAGCTGGGATTTTAAATCCCTTCAACCTGCCATCCATCTTCCAGCTGTTTGTCCCGGAGAGGGTCGAGGGGCTGTCCTATAAATGCAATTTTTATAATTATAATAATAATAATAATAATAAAAATAATAGGAATAATAATTGTAATAACAATTGTAATACTATTATTATTGTTATAGTGTTATTAATAATAACAATAAACAACAATAATATAACAATAATATTACAGGTTATTACCATTGTTATTCCAATTATTATTACTATTATTATTATTACTCTTCTGATGGCTGCTAATGCCACCAGGCAGGATGCTTCAGCATGCGTGTCAACATTACGTTACATTCCTTTAGCAGAACCTTTTATCCACAAACAGATTTGGACTGTACAGCAGGGTCAGCCATGTGACATCGCTCCACTGGCCCCGGGATTTAAACTGGCGACCTTCCGATCACAGGAAGAGGGTTCATACAGGGGCGGAAGCACACGGGCCTCCTGGATTCGCCTGTGGTGACACTGTCACCCTGTTGCCTCTGCAGTGCAGTTACCACAACCAAATGTCCCCACAATGTGATAAAAACCATGTTATTTTGAAGTTGTGGGGATTGTTTTCGGTCCTCACAAGGGAAAACTCCATTGTATAAAAATCTGTGACCTGTAATCAAACAACAACAAATGTCAAGTCTATTTGGTTACTTATGGTTACGGTTAGGGCTGGGTAGGGGTTAAGGGTGTCATAGTTAGGATATTATGCCAATAGAAATGAATGAATGGTGCCCACAATGATATGAATACAAATGTGTGTGTGTGTTAAAGAGAGAGATTGAGATGAGTGTGTCTCACCTTTACATGGCTGTATGAAACTGGCTCCTCACAGATCTGAGTGTGTGGTCTGTGCTCCACATTCCTCTTCTGCAGTGTCAGGATCACTTACAGCAGATAGCCGCCAGAAGCAGGTGGCTTTGGTCGCGTGGAGTCTGTGCCATTGTGATCTCACTGTGGTCACCAGTGCCCCCTGTCTCTTCGTGCCCCCAGGAATTTCACTTGGAATATGACAAGCTAGAAGAGAGGCCCCACGTTCCGTCAACCTTCAACTACAACCCCGCCCAGCAGGCCTTCTGAGAGACGTGTGGATACCCCGGCACGGCACCTGCCAGGCCCTTGGCCTTTGGTTTTTATTCCTCGAGGATGTGGCAATTGATTTAGGCAGAAAGGGGTCTCCAAT
>JABFEA020000001.1:14154632-14165646 GCA_019775915.2 Cyphomyrus plagiostoma | reverse complement strand
TTTGTCTCTCGGAAAAAATAATCTCACTCCAAATCTGCTAAAATATAAAGCAACAACACACAGCAGCGCGTTCATGGGGGCAGCCATGTTTGTTCCGCGATGTGGGTAGCTCACAGTTTCTGTTTACATTTTGATAAGCTATGTCTATATTCTTTGTTTCTGTTTACGATTTAAAGTAATTTTCTGTTTACATTTTCAGGTTAAATAAAGCGGGAGCTTACATTTCACTGCTTGTATTTGTATTTGAAAATATAATGTGAAGTAATGTAGAAAAATTGATCGGATGCATCAAGATATCGAATCGTGAGACCAGCGAAGGTTCATACCTCTAATTGTGTTCATCTATTTTTAAATCATTCCGTAATAATAGCTTACAGGATCCTTAATTATGGCTAGAATCTTAACCTTATCTGTGATCAGCATACTTTGTGCAAAAATGGAAGATTTGTGAGCCACGTACGCTGTACAGGCTCATGGTGAGTGAGTGCCAGTGCTGTCTCGTCTCTCTCTTGACTGTCCACTAGTATGAGGGGGAGGAGATGGGCAAAATGTTTTTTTTGTTTTAAAAAATTACAAACTACACAGATCTCATTAGGCTCCTCTCTCATGAGCATGTATAAGAACTGCAGTGCTGTTTGGAGGCGATTCTTCCTTTACTGCCAAAGCTTTGCCTTCCATTGGGAGGGCCGTCATTCTTGCGTTCTCGTTATTTTGTTGTTTCAATAGCAGCTATCGCTTTACGATTCTCTTCGGAACTGGAACTGAGTGACATTAACTGGAGGAGAATTCGGATCAGCTGGTGCCGAATTGTGTGCCCGGGCTTTTGGCTCCAGCCGGGGTGGGTCCAGTGGTCGTGGTACCGACGACAGGAAAGGGCAGGAGGGCTGTTCTGCAGCATAAATTTATAGAAGTCGCAGATAAGCTTAGAAGCAGAACATCCACGGTGGTATTCTCTGGAATACTTGCCTTGCCACGTGCGACTCAGGCTAAGTTAGCTGAGATAAGGGGATTAAATGCGTGGCTAAAAGGGTGGTGTAGGAAAGAGGGGTTCAGGTTTAATGGGCACTGGAAGACCTTCTGGAACAAGTAGGACCTATTCAAGCCGGACGGGTTGCATCTAAATCAGAGGGGAACCAGTGTATTGGGGAGGCGTATGTGTAGAGTAGTTGAGAAATGTTTAAACTAGGGACTGGGGTGGGCAGGGAGGTTAGTTATGAATATAGGTGGGGGGAGACGGAAAGCCCCAATTAATATTAAAGGTATATAAGGTTCTAACAGGTTTCGATGCTGTTCAGCCAAATTAGCAGGAGCACATTTTAAACTGAATTTGAGAAAGCACTTCTTTATGCACCGTGTAGTTTAGAGTATGGAATAGTCTTCCTGCTAATGTAGTGCAAACTAAAACCCTGGGTTCCTTTAAATCAGAGCTAGATAAGATTTTAACAACTCTGAGATATTAGTTAAGTTCCCCCCAAACAAACTTGATGGGCCGAATGGTCTCCTCTTGTTTGTAAATTTCTCAGTGCCTGTGGACTTGGGCGTTAATGGTCAGAAAATTGACGGCAGTTTAGCAGGACTGGGCTGTAAGACATGTTAGTGACTGGTTGCTTAATAGTGAAATGGTGTGTAGTTCAGCGGGTTTGAGTGCTGTGCCTGTGATCAGAAGGTCGCTGGTTTACATCCTCGGATAATTTCAGTGTTGGGCCCTTAAGCAAAGGCCCTTAATCCCTCAAATGCTCCAGGAACATTTTTTTTAATGTAATGTATGTAGCATAATGTGAAGGCGGTTGATGAATTAATAAGGAAAATATTCCATTTCATTTCTAGCGACTGTGTCCCTGTTGATGTATGTGAAATGAAGAACATGTCTGATAATATTTAAGAAAAATATAATATATTTTCCTGCATGGACTTTCCCTTTAAAATCTTGGTCTCATATGGAAATTCCCAGTTAAAATAATGGTATGCAACACAGTCTCCTAAGGAATGCATATAGGTGCTTAACATGGGTATCTATAAGCGCCTGGATCCCCAGGTACCCACCAAGCAGGAGTTCCTTGGGGATACCACAGTCCCAGACTCTCTAATACTTATGCAAAAAGGAAGTGGGCCTGTGCTTCATGAATAAAGTCATGTCTGCAGGCTGTCGTTACGCTACAGAGCTAATGTTGGAGACACTTGGCTTATTTACATTTATTTGGACACCTTCGACTGCCACTTCTGTCGGAACAACTGGCCCGACTCTCCAACATTGTATTTTTTTTTTAGCTGAATGAAATGAGAATCATCTCGGTTTGGTTAGTGAGATAATTGCATATTATACAACAGAGGAAAAGTTAATTAATAAATGCTCAGGAAAGTGTTTCACCATTTGTTAATGGCCCTTAATGCCTAAATTTCTGTCTGTCTATCTTTCTATCTGTCTAACCTCTCTGTCTGTCTGATCTGTCTGTCTGTGTAATCTATCTATATGTCTAATCTATCTCATCTATCTAAAGTCCTGTACTTTAAAAAAAAAAAAAACTTGTATAGCATTAACATCCATGGTCTGTTTATTAGTTATAATTTGTATACTGTTGTTCCTTATTCAGGGTGTGGCTGAACGAGTTAGCAATCCTTAGCTCTTATAGCATTTGGCCCATAAGACATCTTAAATATAACATTGGGCAGTTCAAATGAGGCGTTCTGTAATAAGGCAAGCACCTGTCACAGGTTCTATCGCTCTTCAAAGCATTCCTTCAGTGCTGCTGGTTATTAATGTCTGGTTGACTGCCTGAAATCAGCCCTGAGTGCCCTTGGAGGTCGGCTCACAGGATGAGATTTTAAAGGGAGATGCTTCATTCAAACCAACTGTCTAAAGGAGAACAGACCTTTGCTCCTGTCTCCATCCCTCTCTGCTTTGTTTTTTGAGTTAATAACCCTGGGTGCTCAAGGGATTGGAAAGAATCTTATCAGGTGTGGAAGGTCCTGAAAGACTGGATGGGCTTGTAGATGTGTTGAGTGAGGATTGCTTTGGCTGCAGGTTTGGTGAGGTGATGTGTGGTAACCCTAAACCTGGAGCCCTCCAGGGAAGATGTGGTGCTCTCTACTGCTTACCCACAATTCACTAGCTGTTCTGTCTTGAGAAGTTCTGCAAAGTATAACTTAAAATTAATTTCAGAAAACAACCTGGGATAATAATATTTTTTAAGGTTGTAGATGATCAAAAGAATGGCACTCAGAAAAGATGATCAGAAGAAGGAGACTGCATCTTCCATTTCCTCTATCACCGGGAACTGCTGGGGGGGTTCAGCCAGGTGGGCGACCCTTTTGAATTTGCAGTGTTTCCAGGGGTTTCTTCAAAATGATTTTCTTGCCAACACCTTGTTCCAAAGACAGGAATAGCCTTTCGATAATGGAAAACAAATTAACAGAGAGGATGTGTTCTCCGGTGTGATGGGCTGCGCTTACAGGGTGTCCCCCCCACTGACTTGGCACCCCCTCGTAGGGACATTGGGCAGTGCTGTGTAATGAGTGCACTAATAGAACATGTCAGTCGATGATAATTATGATGAACCTCATTTTTGTTGGTTTGTTGCCGTGGGGTCTGGGCGGAAACTGGAGTTGTGATGTAAGCGGGGAGACGCCAAATGGCTTCCTGCGCATAATCACCTGATAGAATTTACGCACAATGGCATGGGAAATGTTTTTTTCTTGGTAATATTTTTTTTCTTATAATGTAATATAGTATGATATGTACCGTAGGTCACAGGCATCATGGGAAGACATTAGCATGTACCGTTTAGCACTCCTGGATCCTACCTGCTGTTTTGGTTGTATGAAACAGCCGGGAAATTGAAATATTGAGCTCCATTTTGATTTAGCAAAACCCTTTCTTGCCATCATCATCATTGTCATCATCACCCTTTTCAATCAAAATGGGCTGACACACTCTTCCACAAGGGTGTGTATGTCCTGATGTGATGGATTAGAGAATCTGTAAACAGCTTGTGGGAGTTTTACTTGCACAAAAATGTTCTGAGGGCAGAACGAAAAATGGTTGACAGATAACTAATCAGATTGTAGAGGAGCTGGGTCCAAGTAACTAAAGGAGGTGGGACCAACCAGTCAGATGTCTTGGTTCTGCCTCCTGTAGTTCCTTGGACCCACCCCCTATACAATGTGATTGGTTATCTCTCTAAACCAATAATTTTTCTTTCTGCCCTCAGAATACTTTTGTGTAAGTAAAACGGTCATGAGTTAAACAATATTCTTACATCTTTTACTCTGCCCCCCCCCCCCCCATTAAGAGATTGTTTTATGGGATAATGGTGCAGGTACAGAGCTGTGTTGCCCTGTGTAGGCCAAGGGGGCCTAAATTAGGTGATCCAGACCATTCAGGCACCTTTCACAATGAACGCTGCCACGAGTGAGCCCCAAGCTTTTACTGGTGTCAGAGATGTAAGGGTTCCGCTGCCCTAGAGATGGGGAACTGTGCCGGTAGCTTGCAGATGCCAGAAAGAAAGCGACAATGCATTAGTAATGTGTTATTGTTCATTTGCGGGAAAGACGACCCTCTGAGGCTAGTCAAACCGCCATGAAATGAAACCTGTTTATATGCGAGTAACAGCGGTTCAGGGGTAAGGGTTCATACACAAACCCCACGGTGATTTAAAGAGCCTGACATTCAACCCCAGCCCAGTGCATGGATAACGATTTCGATGTGAATGAATCTGATTAAATACGCAATATCTTTGAATTATATATATGCATGAAATCACTGACCTTCCTAATGCCTCAGGGTACATGGAAATCAAATTCGAGCTGCTTCCTCTGTCTGGTGCACTGTAGTGATTACACTGCCATGGACCACACCAAAGTGCATGGAAGCGTGAAACGTGATTTCCGTTCTGTTTGTGAATTTAATCACCCTGAAGTTTGTGTTGTTTTTGTGGGTTTTTCAAGATATTCTTTTACACAAGTTGGCTGGCTTAGTTATTTAATAAATGGTAGTGGCCCTTTGTATTTGATGAATGCGGAAGTCTGTGCGGCGGCTAATTATTTTAATGGTAATCGTTGGACAGTCCTGGACTTGACCAGATGGCCTGACGGTCCGCTGGGATGAAGAGCAAGGCCAGCAGGATGTGACCACTTGCTGTTTCTGCCATGGCTCTAATCTGTTCTTCTGAAATTATGGGCGCCCTGCCCTAAAGCAGAGTCCCCTGGGGCGACATCACCAACCCTCCAGCTAGACTCAGTTTGACTTGCAAGACTGCAGTTGTTGAGACTTGCTAGAAGAGGAACCAGTTTCCACCAAAGAAGGACTTGAGCTGAACAGAGGTTTGTAAGACCTTAAACTAGACTGGGAGGAAGGACTGGGTAATTCATTGGGATTTCTCTCATCCTGCATGGCAGTGTTTCCCAGTCCAGTCCTCGGGGATCCACAAACAATCCATGTTTTTGCTCCCTCCAAGCTCCGGGCCAAAAAGCTGCTTGACACAGGAGAACCTCTTCACTACTTCACCTGGTACAATAAAACAGTGCAGTGACCCTGGCTGAAGTGAGGACCCAAATCGAGGACCCAAGGTGTCCCCCTGTCTGCCCATTCAGGCTAACAGTGACGGCTCTTCACTCGCACACACTTGCACAGGCTTCAAAATGTGAAAGAAATGGGGCTTTAATTTTTATGTCAGGGTCGGAAGAGGCTTCAAAGGCCTCCTGTAATGCATCCCTTGGATATCTCGGAAGTTTTCAGGACACATCACAGCTTAATTTTCTCCCAAAGACCAAAATATTCCCCTTTAATCTGCTTTAAGGTCTGGGAATCGTTACCACTGCAGGAATCAAAGTTTGTGCTCCACATTTTCCATGGTCCATTTCAGCCTTGGCGACGGATGATGAAACGCCGATCTCTTTGCCGAGTCCAGCCTGAAGCCTCTGACTCTTTTCAGCGCTTAACTATATTGGGGTGTAATGAATGCATTTGGAGAGGAGTTACAGAAGCACAAATCTGAGGTGAGAATCGACCATCTTATCTGCTCACCCCGTCTAGCAAAATAAAGACAGGCGTCACATCGGTCACACATTGGCCACTTTTGTCCCCTTCTCCTTTGCTTTCTGAATCTAGTTTTCTGATGAAATGGCTCTCGTTGGCCAAAGCCTGGCTGACGAGCACTTGCCTGTTTACCCGAGGGCAGTACCGTTACCCGTACTTCCAACAGAGCAGTCCTATTGGGAGGCCTAGTCATATTTCCTTCTGTAATTATCACACTGAGTGATATAAATATCGGGTAGCCTGCTGGTCTTTGTTTGATTCAGAGCATAAGCTGAGCGATTTCAGGACTTATTTAGCTTGAATTGAGGCAGGTCGCTATGCACCGGAGGTAATCTGTGTTTTACGATTCTGGCAGAGCTGATGACCTGCTATGCCTCAGCGTTCCTGAAGCAGGTTTGCCTGTTTGCCATTCAGTTATGACACAGCACTGAGTCACACTGTTTTGGATCTCGGAGGCTGACGAGGGAAGAAGGGAGGGAGTTTTCGGAAAGCCGCACGCAGTCGTTGCTATGCCAATGGAGCCCGTCGTGTAAAACGGAGCGGAGTTGCACCGAGCCACTCTCGGTCCGGACAGAGCCTGCGCTGGGGGCTACGCAGGGTTACCAGTTCTCATGGGTGGGCTTTGGGTGCCAGGCCATTTGTTGGCATGATGAATGTGTGTGTGGAATAGAGGGATCTCAGGGGTTTCCTTAGTTGTGTGCTCGGGAATCATGGAAAACAGATTTCTAGTTGGTCGTCTGACGTATTTTATTTTGACTATGGTCCAGATATGATTCAGGGTTGGACTGACATGCGTGTTTTGGAAATGACTGTAAATGAATGCACAAACGGTGCTTTTAGCTAAGGCAAGCCATACACTCCTAGTGGTTTTGGTGAATTAGTAGCTAACAAATTCTGCAAGTTTTGCTATTTTTGATGGTCTGAGTGCTCACCTCCATTGAGGCAGGAAAGGTGTGCAGGACCTGGAATGTTGCTCTAGGATTATTCTCAATGCCCTGGGTGGTTTTGCGATTTACTCTTGGAGAGATTTTGGCAGGACAGGCCCTCTGGGGGGAGGGAATTCCCAGAGTTTGTTCATTTGATTGTGAATCGATGCAGCTCCACAAAGCTTAGAACTGACTTTGGAAAGCACTTAGAATAGAAAGAAGAAACTTTTGAAGGCTTTGATGATTTTCGTTCATTATTACATGGTGTACCTCCAGAGCCTGAGTGCTAGGGCTTTACCATTGCAGGTGATTTATTCAGACCTCTGCTGGTTGGGGCTGGCCCGAAGCACACAAGACCTTATTTATACCATTATTTAGGTTTAGTGGGCCAACAATATGTTTACGCCAGAATATTTGACCCACAAACCACAAATTGCCCACTGAGTGTATATTTTATCAGGTCCACCTACTTGCTAATGGCAACAGCTTCCAAACAGCCAATCATGTGGCTGGAACTGAATGCATACTGCACACAGAGAGGGTCAAGAACGTTACATATGCTGGATGTGAGCTATTTGGTGCAAAAATAACAGCTTAGTTCAGCCAGGGACTGCAGAATGACTTCTGTGAATGCACATCTCGTCTCTCCTTCAAGCAGTTCTAGAGGCAAAAGGGAGCCCCCCAGTACTGGCTAGGTGCTTATAATATAAGGGCCACTCAGAGTACTATCACATAAAGCATTATTTCCCAGGAAAAGGTCTAATGAAAAGCGAATGTGGAAGGCATGCACAAATGCTGAGGTTAGGGTGCCGCATACCATTGGTATTTTACAAGTGATGCTAATTATTAATTGATGTGTATCAATTGAGGTTAATAATATCGCTAAAGCCAACTTCATAAGTACCCCCCATGGGATCTGAACCTGCATCTTAATGGTTTCATGGTGTACGTGCGAGATAACGAATGTCTGTAATGCATGAATGAGGGGTGTGTGGTCTGACGGTCGATGTAGGATGCGGAGCGTGTGGCTACAGTCAGAGAGAACCTGGAATCAGCGATTCATCAGATCGATTCTTACAATAGATCTGCACTTATTTTACAGGCAATATGGATCACTTTTTGAATCATTTATGAAAGTAGTTGTCAAGACCTATATACTTTTTAATAAAGCAGAAATATAAATAGATATTTATAAGGGGGGGGGGGGCGGCTTATGAATATTAAAAGAACATTCTGTCACAAGTTACACCAGGACTTGCAAAGACACTGAGCTTTCTGGGATTATTTCCAGACCACCCTCTTTGGGGAGATGTGGGGGGGCGACGTCCCCTGTGCGTCGGGTGAACCCTGGCAGGTCATGTGATCCACAGCGCCAGAGCGGCGCCCTCCTTTGCAGACCCTCTCTCTGTGTGATCTCCATGGAAACCTCGTTGCCCAGGTGAAGCGGAGCCTCTGGGCTCAGCGTGACGCCGGGGCTGTCGGAGGTCTGTCCGGCGCACCGGCATCGGACAGCAGGCGGCGCTGACGGGGCCGCCGGGGGGGGCAGGGGGCTGCTTTCACGCCTGATCTACCCGTTCCCTTTCTCCACCCAGGCTTATGATCTTAATGTGTCCCCTGCTGTTATTTATAGACATGCGAGGTGGAGGAGACTTGCTGCATCCCACATAGCAGAAGTACCAATATATGACTCACTTAGGGACATAACGTATATGAATAAACCAATATTCATGTGTTCATGCACGTAGCCACTTAGTTAAATTGTTTAAGACCCCCCAAAATTTATTAGGAACATATCCTGCAAGTAAAATTAAAAGGTTGAAGCGCCGCCCCTCTGATCTTATCTAATTGGCAAATTCTACCAAAGGCCTATGGGCCTGCATGTGCTTAAGCCTGTTAGTGTATATATATGTATGTATACACATATATTCTGGTGCAACCATGATTTTCTGCATCAGCGTGCGCGTGTGTGTGTGTGTGTGTGTGTATGTATATATATATATATATATACACACACACACACACACACACACGCTGATGGAAAAAATCATGGTTGTACCAGAATGCACGTGGCACAGAGACAGGGTAATGAGGTTCACTTACTGTTCAGCTGAGTATTGGACTGGCATGAGGACACGTGGAACAGTATCTGGAGTTTGCAGGGACTGGTGTGATGAACAGATAGCATCCAGTCAGCGGCAGTTCTGTGGGCGAAAACAGAGGTCAGAGGAGAATGGCCAGACTCGATACAGCTCACAGGCCCCAAATGCAAAAATTACAGCATGGCGGTGAGCAGAATGGCTTCCCTACATGCACAGCTTAACGACGTTTAAGAAGACTCCACAGGCAAAGAATGATTCTGGTAAATACACTTAATACGGTAGCCACTGAGTGCACAGTCATATGTACACAGATACACCTTCCAACCGTTTATCTACAGTAACACGACATAATTACAATGTTACTGAGGTACAGTGAACAGAAGACTACATGGCCAAACCGCAGAAGTATTCAAAACCTTACTAAGGTAACGTCCAAGTGATGCTGGTCCGGGTGCAGTTTGGGATTTTCTCACAAAACAGGTTATTGTCCGATATGAAGGGGCAATGGTGATGATGATGATGATGATGATAAATGCATTAAACAGAAGTACTGTGTGCCTAAATGTGCTTATAGGATGGATCTTGGCTGCTCTTTCTCAGTGCTCCTACGTTCCCAAGTGCGAGCGGGACAACCAGAAGAACAAGGAGAAGGTGCTGGTGTGGCAGGACTTCTGGATCTACAACATCAGCTCTCAGTCCTTCACCTGCTTCTTTAACCAGCAGCGGAGGTGAGACTGCCCTGTCGCCCCCAGGGTCCCGTCAGTGCCCTTCCCCTGCAGATCGCTTACGTGTGTCCGTAACACTGTGAAGGTGTTAAATGGAATGTGGATCAACATTACGGTTGCAAGTATTATTTTCGTCTGCATTTGTTTGATCATTTAGAGTTGCTTACAGAGGTGGTGTGTGGCTCAGTGGGTTAGGATGTTGTGCCTATCATCTGAAGGTCATTGGTTCAAATCCTAGGGTTGGCGTAGTGATTTCACCATTGTGCCTTTAAGCAGGACCTTTAACCTTGATTGTCCTTCAGCAGGACCCTTAACCTTGCACTGACCCTGCTCTCTGAATCATTTGTCATTTTTAGTAAAAATGAATGAACTGAGCGTGGATCATCGCAGTCTGCTCCGACCCCCAGGTCAACCTCTACACAGACTGTGGGACCGCTTTTTGCCGGGGGAGTGTGATGTGTGCCTGGAATCTCTCCACGCTCCCTGACCAACACCCGGTGTGCCGGGCCGGATCAGGGAGGTTCTTGGTCCATCGGTGTTTATTCTGGGCCAGCGTCGAGGTGCTTGGATAAGCACATGAAAAGTTTGAAGCAAGGAAAGTTGGAGACACACAGCCAAGCTCATGCAGCATATGGACCTTCCTGGGGGAGAACTTTCTGTTTTTTACTCCGTCATTTTCCATCTCTGTCTGATGGAGGCGCTGTTCCTTCTTCACTTCCTTTATTTCCACTAATTAGCAGATGTGTTTGTCTTTGCTCTGAAAAATGACTTTTTCATGAAATGCTACCTGTTGTTACAGTATGCTAAAAAAAACCTTTCTAGTCTTTTCACACACCTGTTCTAACCCCCATGTGTTAGATTTAGCCCCCGGTTCTCCTGAGGGCGCTGAGAAGTCACGTACCGGCCGCGGGCGGCAGCGGCGCCGGTCTGAGGGTGTCACAGCAGCCTGGAATCGGCAGTGTGTGGAGAGTCTTCTAGTTACGCAGCATGTAATTGTTCTGAAATGAAGTTCACTGCGGTCAGTAGGCCAGCGGGTTCCGGCAGATGCTCCCCTGGTCCTCAGATGGGGTTGCCATAGCAACACCAGTGCGGCGCGATGAGACTGTCTGCAGAGGTGGTTGTATGTCATCTCTCCCGTCAGGGGCCACGTTGCGGGGGGGGGGGGGGGGGCGGGGGCGGCGGGGGGGGGGGGGGGGGGGGGGGGGGGGGGGGGGGGGGGGGGGGGGGGGG
>JABFEA020000001.1:14144012-14154532 GCA_019775915.2 Cyphomyrus plagiostoma | reverse complement strand
CCTTTGGGCGCGTTTTTACCTGCTGGATTGGGGGTTTGTTTTCAACCCTCCCGGCCGGGGTCACGTTCCGGCCCCCCCCCCCCCCCCCAAACACAGCTCTATTTACCTCTGCCAGCTCCACTGTAGGTGAGCCCGGGAGAATGAATGGACGCGTTCTGGGGATGGCTGCTCCCGCGGTGCTAACTGTGGATTCATGGTGTATCATACCTGATTGCTAAGGGGATTATACTTCATCTCATATTAGTCTCTTGGCAACGGCTTGGTCATCAAATTGGGAGAAGTCCGATTCACATCCGGATCTGGTTTTATTATTATGATTATTATAAACCTTCGTCTAGAATCCCTTGCAGTGCTCAGTGCTTTATTCCATATACAGCTGAATTTCCTCCAAAAGCAATTAGGGCAAAGTACTTCGGCCGTATGAACACAGTCCTCGGTGCCCCAGGGAATCAACACCCCTTTGATCAAGTATCCAATTCCTTAACCACTAGACTGACTGCTAGCTGAAGGGAGTATGGCTGCAGTATTAGATTGGTGGCTACTGTCATTTACTTACCCGCTGTGCTAATGTAGCACCAGGGTGAAGGTGATTAATCCTGAGCACTAACACACACCTTATGGCAGCGCTTGTACTGAATCAGCAAGCTGAGAGCATAAACCAAGTTCCTGAGAGAAATCTTCTCCATCCCTGCCTCTGCTCTCCGATTTCCTGCCCGAGTCTTAATCAGGACAGAAACGGTCATTTTTGAAGCGGACGGACAGGCAGACGGACCCAGCTTGCGAGGGTGGTGCTCCACTTTCCAGGAGAGTCCCAGGAGCCGAGAGGCTGATCAGATGGTGCTGTTGGCGGGGGCCTGTCTCCGTGGGCCCCCTCCCTGCCTACACCACCCAGCGAGCCTGCCTTTTTTTATCCTGTAATTAACATATTTACCCAGGCGACCATCCAGCAAAATGCAGACCAGAGCCATCTGTGTGTGTGTGCACAACCGCCTTGCCCCACCAGTGGCCTAATGCCTGTTTGTTAGATTTCTCGATTTGTTTCTAAATTTATATATTTGCCTGTAACGTTTGCATATATATTTTTTTGTTTTTGTATTTATTAATAAGCGTCGCGTTCCCACTGGCTACTGTTTCCTATCGATAGCTGTGGTCTCGTATCCCAGGGACGTTAAATCGGAGCGAGATGCTTTGGATCTTTTGTTTTATTGAGCGGTGATCTCCTGCCAACACTGCTTGGTACAGAACTGCTTCCCACTGCAGTCATGTGCTTGGCCTTTTACTGAAGATGCAAGAGCCGTATCAGTGAAATTAGCTCTTTTTAAATTTACTTTTATTTCTCTCCTTGAATTAGAAAGTTTAGCGTGTGTTATGAGGAGCCTAAAATGGTGGAAATGAGCTTTTGTGTGCGGTGTGCAATCAGTCTCTCAAAATCTGGTGGTACTGGATTCACTGTAAAGGGGAGGAGGGAGTTCCAAGAGCCCCTATGGGGGGGTCTTAAAAATTTGGAACATAGTTGGATTGGTCTGGGTTTGGGGGCCAATGTGACATGCATGCATGGGCCCCCAAATCTCTTGTGGCGTGTCTGTGGATAGGTCTTTCGTGGCTTATTTGTGTTAACAATCTCGCTGTTCCCCTTTGTCTTCTCTGCTGTCACGTGTGTTTCCTCGGTAATTCCTGAGATACCTCCCCTCCGCACGCCTTCACCCTGGCAGGGCTTCCTGTTGGAAAGATCTGGAAACATCCTGTCAGGATCTGAGCTCCGCTGAGCTCAGCTGACGAGCCCAGATCCTCTCAGCGCCTTAGTCGGCCATCAAGGACAGTGTTACACACCCAGGCAGCTGCCATCGTCTCTGTCCTGGGAGTCGCTGAATGCGCCGGAGTGGGGGAACTGCGGTGGGGTGTGTTTGCCTGAGACCCTGTGGCCCTTGAGGCCCCTCCGGCTGTTTGTGTGCTGCATGTCACACGCTTTGTGAGCCATGTGGTGCGGTGTTCTGGCTCAGCTAGGTCTCCATCTTTAATTTCTTTACTCTGTGTGTCTCCAGCCCTTTGAAATTAGCAGAACTTTCATTTAATCAGTATGTCTTTGTGGTTTCTTGCTGTTGGGTACATGCACACTGCACACACACACACACGTTTTTAGGCATATCTTTGTAAGGACAATTCATTCATTTCTATTGGCAAAACTCTAATCCCTACCTTAAGCAACCAAACAAAATACAGGACTTTGGACATGTTTAGTATTTTGATTGCAGTCACTGATATTTATTAATTTCCTCTTGTGAGCACGGAAAAAATAGTCCCCACAGTGTCAAAATAACTTTTTACAACCTGAAGTCATTTGTTCCCTATAATGTAATCTATACATGACCCACACACATACACAATTTCAATTGTTAAACCAAAGGATTTAGTTGTGAACATGGTGATTATCATTTACCTGGAGACAATTTAATTTTTGTATACAGTAAAACCTCGAATTGCGAGTATAATTCATTTTGGAAATGTGCTCGTAATCCAAAGCACTCATATATCAAAGTGAATTTTACCATTAGAAATAATGGAAACTCTGATGATTCGTTCCACAACCCAAAAATATTCATAAAAATGATTAATACAAAATATAAAGTAAAAATACATAAAACAAATTAACCTGCACTTTACATTTGAAAAGAATCATATATGGTGTGAGGGAGATGAGAAGAGGAGGGTTATTTTGTAGGACGACTTCCACTATAACTAACAGAATCACTTGTCTGTTGGCTCATTGGAATCTTTTTCTTTTTGTGTGACTTTAACAAGGAACCTATCCAAAGACGGCCGCTTTTGCCTCCTTTACTATTTCGTGGAAATGTGGACATTACATTGTCGTTAAACAGATTCATCGTTCGCACTGCTACGCCCTTATTCTGGTGGTGCTTTTCTACTAAATTTTGACTATACGAGTGAGACACGAAGACTGAGACCAGGCATGGGAAATGATTATCCACAATCCTGCAGCGCGAGAGAGAGGAGAACCATCGGTTCAGTTGTGATTATGTGAAACTAGGCAGACAAAGCCTATATGTAATAATCATATTGCAAGACCTTGCTCGTTTAACAAGTCTAATTTATTTAAAATTTTTGCTTATCTTACAAAACACTCGCAAACCAAGTTACTCGCAATCCGAGGTTTGCTGTATTTGTGAGCAAAATTCAAGATATTTCCTTGCTTAAGGTACTGTAACAAAATGATGTCAGGCAAATGGTGAGACTAACTATGGTAACTTGTTATGGAGTGTATAACAATGCACACTGTTATGTCTGAATGTAGCCTCTAATCCACACATATCTCTCTAAATCCCACACGATGTAAGGTTCACAACAAATGCACCTTAGCCTTAATACAAAACTATACTAATTGTAAATGTATAATTATAGCAAAGATCATTTATTGTTGTGACTATGGCATGGGTCTTTCCAGGGTATGTTTTGGGTATCATCTGTGTTAGGGTACTACGGCTTGAAGATGTGCCTGCTCTCTGTCTCCCCCTGCAGGCCAGATGACGTGCTGTGGAAGCGTTCTCTAGACGAGAACGTGCTCCTGCACTGCATCCTGTGGCCCCTGGTCAGCCTGCTGCTGGGCACACTCATCGTCTTGCTCACCATCTGTGCCCGCAGCTTGGCCGTCCGCGCCGAAGCCATCCAGAAGCGGAAGTTCTCCTAGGGGCCAGCAGGGGGCGTCAGTAAACCTTACTCCAGGAGCAGGTGCCCTATATCGCGGGGCCTGATCAAACTGGAGATGGACAAATGTTACAGAAGCTCCCTTATGCTAGAGGACAATGCAGAAGGCTGCCTCTTTGGCCATATTCAATGGCGTAAGACCATGACCTCACTCCAAAAGCAGTCTCTCACCTCTCCCTGTTACTGCTTCCCAGACATGACGCTTATGTGACCGTCTGCTTGTTCGTCTATGATCCATGTTTCTTCATGTGATAGACTCATTGTGCTCATTCAGCTCAAGTGAACCATGCGTAGGGGACTGCTGTGAGACATGGAATACACTCTTGATCTTGGTGTGAATAATATATGCAACAAGTGGCACGCAGGAAACTGCTTAGATGTAAAACAAAACAGCGTTGTTCTGTAACCACTCTGTAACATGTGTCTTGGCAGTGTTTGCTCTCCATGGTGATCAGATGTTGGTTCTCTGGTCACTCTATATTCTGGAAGATCCCTGATGGTAAGAATGACTGTGTCCTTTGCGTAGACAATGTGTTCAGTTAGTCTCATTTGTGTGTGTGTGTGTGTGTGTGTGTGTGTGTGTGTGTGTGTGTGTTTTAACCAGAAGTCCTTAATTTTATCAAAAGGCCACCACTTTGAATAACTTTGTAGGTGTTTTGAGATCCTTACTTGTGGCTCTTGGCCACTGAGAAAGGTCAAGCACCTTACGTAATGTAGCGATTTTAAAATTGCAACCCACCTACCAAAGCCATCTGTCCATAGGTCATGGGAGGTCCGGGCCAATTTAAAAGGCAATTCTTAAAAATAAAAGTTATATCACATAATTAAGAATAGAATGGCAAGCAATCAGAGACAATATTCAGGGGCCATATTGGTTTAAAATCTTCAGACTTTTAATTCTAATATAATTATTTATCTTCTGTGATTCTTGAAAGGCAGGTAATTACAATATTTCTGCCCTAGAGGTTATGTTGGGGTGTTTAGGTTTCTGAAAATGAAATAGAATTTTTGAAGGGACTTACTCTGTAACTTTGATTGACTTTCCAGTCCTCATACGTGCCCGGCGACCTTAGGAAATGGTTGCGCTACAGGCTGAACCTATGGTGTGCCCCATCAGTAATATGTCAGGTTGCTGAGTTGTCTTAGGAGGGCATTCTGGGAGCTCATGTCTTGGCGAGACTCCAAGCCAGGGCCGCTGGTTCTCAGAGTGCTCCTGTTCAGCCTCTAGGAGAGCGCAGTTGCTTTCCCACAATTCACTGTGTTTAATTGTTTTAAACCTAGAGACAGGAAGGTTGAGAAAATAGGATATTGCTGCCGCATTTGTTATGACTAGGCATCTTACCCGATTGGTGCCCCCCAGAGGTGAATCTGGAGACTCTTCCATCTCGCTCTACAGCTGCTTCCTCCATGTCTTGAGTTTTAGAGGTGCTAGCCCCCCCCAAACCCACACACAAACACCCCAAACATTGTGTCTGATGTCATACTGGCTCTATGGGGTCTCTGATATATGTGTGCTGTCCTTTGTCCTGTTTCCTAACTGTAAGAGTGACTTGTCTCCAGTATCTCCAAGTAGCATGGGTACAACCCCAGAAGCTGAGATGTATCATCTTGGTCTCCTTGACCTTGGCATTAACTGTTTGGGTTCCTGTGCTTCTGTCAAAAGACAAAAGTAACTGTAAATGAAACACTATTGGCTTTCAATCGAAATGCAAGAAATAGAGTTTATTTTCAATTTTTATTGTATTTTTGTAGACACTGGACACAAATTTAGAGCACTGGATATAGACATATTTTTCTTGTGAAGGATGTTTTCAACTACACTAGAGCTGGACACAGACGTGAATGAATGTAACCAGAGAGAGACCGGCACAGTTTTGTCACTGACTGTTTCATTGTGGTGCCAGCTGATGCTAGACACCCCAGTAAAGTGAGGGGCGTAGCTTTCACAGGGCACTAAACATGAAGGCGTTTCATATCATTGCTGAATGAGCCTGCAAAGGGTTTGTAGGGCATCATGCGTTAATTAAATAACGCTAAAATTCTCACTAGACAGAGTAAGTGTTGGATGGGGTAGCTTCTCCATTTTTGGAATAAGCAGTGATTAAAAAACTAATAATACTATCCCCAACAGGAGAATATTTTTCTTTTTTAAAGTGACAATTTTCCTGGTGGTTAGTGAACAATGCGCCTTGTGTTAAAAAAAAAAAAAAAAAGAAAAAAAAAAAACATTAACACAGTCATGGGTAGGCTTAGCGGTAATGCGGTATTTTGGGTGTACTGAAGTATGTTGGAATCTCGGCACTTAAATTCACTGGACCCCACCTCCGTTTTAATAACAGAGGACCCCTTTCTGCTCTGTAAATTTCCTCGCGGAGGGACACTGTAATAGCATTGGTTTTGAATATACCATATACCGTGATATAATCAAAAAGTTTGAAAAATTACTGCCCCAGCCAAGTTATGGGTATTTGATCAGACAAAGCATGTTTTTTTTTTTAAATTGAAATTTTAGGGGAGCTGAGATGTGGTGCTGGATTGTTAATATACATCACGAGTCACGAATCACGAGTAGCCTATTCGTGATTAAGCCCTATGAACGCTGACACACCCTTGAACACAGCTCAGGATTGACGCGGCCATCCAGTTAGGCACCTCACTCGCTTAGGGATTTACCTGCACTGTACTGTTTTTGCTCAAGGTAGGCTTTAAACACCATGTCGCTGTGCTATAGGTGTGAACTGTCCGATAAGCTGCAGCCGAACTAACAGACACATCTGGAAATCTAATATGAACTTTTCTTCAAACTTTCTTGTGCCTCGTACTTATCTTTATTAAAATCAGAACATTGTCCTCAAAATTCATTGTGTATGTTTTTAATTCAGTTACATCGCACAAAGTTCCTATTGAATTTTTTTCCCCTGTAATTTAAATATTACAATAGCGAGAACTCATTTCATTAAAATTTTTTTAATCGTTATTTTTGTTTGTTTCCTGCTGTGAATGCAGCTGCTCCAAATTATGTGCTTATTTGAAAGAGGTTACCATGACAGCCAAGCTTTGCAGGAAGGTCTGGTTATTCTTAGGTCCCTGGTTTCTTCCCGTACATTCAAAACAGTCTGTTACATCTACAAAAGGCATGTAAATGCCTGCAAATGTCTAACGGCACACTTTACATCTACAGGGGATTTCCATACTCAGCCATTCTTATTTCACATCAGTTCCATTTGATACAAATAACATATTGCGTACATGTGTACAAGAACACAAACGTACAAATGCGTGATTTGCTTCTCGTTTTGCACAAACATGATTGTATTTTTTGCCGTGAAACATTCATTGAAAATAATACAATTCTAGTCTGTCAATTTTGTTTACCGTAGAGGAGTATAAAAACATTCTATACTTTAAAATTACACTTTATTTGAAGAAAGTGAGATATTGAAGTGTAATGCTGCATTTAAATGGAAAAATTACTCAGAAGTGAGGAGAGAGAGGAGCATCAGGACCATAAACATGTGCCCATTTTACAGCATGAAAAATAAACATCAGTGACAGGAAAGCAGATTAAATCACCATAATGCCCCTCTGCGTAATATCCAGGGCAGATCTGGGGGAGGAGGGGTGGAAAAAAAAGCATAATCCTAATCCAAAATATATTGTTTAGATTAAGAAGTGCAAGCAAGGTGCTGTCAGATTTATATATTTAACCAGAACAAAAATAGACTGCTGGTGTGAAACTGCAGTTCACACACACACACCACAGCTCACTAGAGCTCACGAGGACCTCCGCTTCACTTATGAGACAGACCCACCATCCGAAAGTAAAACGTCACAGTGGTCACAGCAGTTATTTCATCCACTATCACTCATTTGAATGCCAGCAGCCCTGGGTCGTTTTATGTTCAATACCCTCAGCTCATCTGTATTCATTGAAATTTAGGTAAGTTTTTTTTTTAAAAAAAAAAAAAAAAACCTCAGGAATTGCAATTCAAGAGTTCAAAATGCTAAACAAGAGGATTCCCAGCTTAATCTAGTGACTGAAAGTTCAATGACCCTGGTAACCTCTATTATTCTGTCATTAGCTAGAACTGCTTCCTGATACCATAAATTGAGAAAATGGGATGGGAAATGTGAAATCTCTGACAAAAAGAGATGATATTTTTGTGGTGTATTACTCAGCTTTATGCGACTTTGTCTGTTGTGGCTTAAGCTTAATACAGTTTTTTTTTTATCTTGAGTATCTGGACCCAAGTAATGCTTTTGCTAATCGCTGATATTCCATCATAATCCCGGATCTGCTTTTATTTTGAGGGAAGGAATGTTTTCTATTGGTGTTTTGAAACAGAATTTGTTTTGTTGTTCTCCATTGGCATCAGGTCAAAAAATGTAATCCCTGCCTTGAGGACTGAGACTTGTTTATAAAAATATATATTTTTATATTATATTTTTTCCACTGCTGGCTCTATTGAGTAAACAACAGACAAACTGGTATAATGCGGTCAAAATTTATGTGAGCCACAATGGGTGTGTGTACTGGTTTGCTAATCCCAGTCACTGAGCATGCCTCAGTTTGAAGAGTCTGTTTAAATAGTTTTCTGCCTGAACACGTTAATGCTAACCTAACAGTGTTCAAGAAATGGGAAGATTCAGGTCCATAAGTAATCCTGGTGAAAGTCACTCTCTCCACATGCCAGCATGGAGCCCCAGGGATACATCTGTCTTCTCTGCCATGGGCTGATGATTGCCAGGAGAAGGAGGGAAAGGATTGTGGGAATTCCCAGTTTGCTGCTTAGTGTCAGGTGAGCCCTGCCTTGGTGGTTGGGGAATGGAGGACATCCTCTATTCCTCTTACTCCAGTAGGATACAAATGACAACATTATTCTTCTTATATTGCCATACCTTCATAAGCACGTCTTCACTAAAGCCTCCTGCACTGTGTGTCTTCAAGGTCCCCCATAATTCAGTTTCCACTGAGCAATAATGGGGTACGACACTGGCAATACCTTTAAAAAGTCTGTTCAAATTCGGATACCTAAATGTTACAATTCTAATGGCATTGATCCACACAATTGGATTCTCATTATTTCAATGAGGGGAAAACTCATCGAAAAGTAGCAGAAGGAATATATAATAAAACCAAAAAAAGGAAAAACGATTAAATAAGTCAAATCAAGCGCACAGAAGTTGAAACCTATTGTAATGGAAGCAGAAGTTAAATGGACCAGACCTCCATCCATTCATTGTCACCCAGCTGATTAAGTCCTGGTTGAAAAATTGTACTGTTTCTGTTTCAGTGAAATGAACCATGCAGGACACGCAGCGATTGAAAATCTTATTGAGGTTATAGATTGAAGGGGAAAGGCTATATGAGTATGTTATCCCCTTGAATATCTCATTATACTGTCAGGGCCGTGGTTGGCAAAGGCAAATATCAAGATCCTGCTTAGGTCAGACTGCCCTCAAAACTAGGTCTGAGCGACGCAAGAGTACTTCAGAAGACCCAGAGTGGATTCCCCTAAAGACGCTGAGATGATGTGACAGCAGCTGCAGACAAAGCCAGGCTTTAGAAGATTATGAAGTGTGGTAGGATCCTGCTTGTCACCGAAGAGGAGATTCACCACCGCAGATTCAGGTTTACTGGGGTGCCTAAGAGTGCATAACACCCTCAAATGAATAATATACACCCTCAGGTGGAAGACGATCACTCCAGACTGCAACATGGTTACGGGGATCGTGCCCTCTCCCTAATTTCAGATGCACCCCTAGTGATTTTATTCTGCACCTGGCACTGTGCAACCTTTAGCTAGGCAATCACCCTAAACAAAGCCAAGGAATGCAGAGACAAAGTGAATGTTAGAGCAGTCAAAGGCCAGGCGTGAAACCAACTGGCATTGTGTGTGCACGTGGTACGAAGGCAGCACATCAAACCCCTGCCAACATTCAGGACCTTCATGTGTTTGGCCATCAAGGAGTAAAATACTCATCCAAAAAGATTTGTGGGTGTTTCACAAACCGTTCACTCAAGGGCTATGAATTAAAACGTTTTTCATGCTGCTTGAGTTTGCAAAAACTTTGTCCGGCTGAAAATGTGTATTGTAGAGTATGTTGAGATGAATGAATTAAGGGTTTCAAATTTCATTTTCTTTTTTCTAAACGGCATTATTTGTGTAAAATGTGTCGGGTGTGAAGACTTGAAGCCATAGGTCAGTATAAACCAGTGACCCTGTGAGACAAGGGGCCATGAAATGGAAAATGGCCAAATGCACTTGGGACTTTCGCTCCAAAAGACCAGCCTGTGCCCTGGACTGGGGCCAGGATGCGTTTACCAGCATGAGGTCACGGCCAGCGGAGCTGGGGAGATGTGCTATGAGGTTTATCTTGCACTTCCAAGGCATCGAGCAAAAAACCTCTATTTACGGGACATGTGAAATGCCGGCAGGCATGTGAAAAGCTTTAGGCCTACGACCTCCCCTTCCTTTTTACATGTAAATGAAAGAAACAGTCAACTGTATGAACTGGCCATTATTTTAATAATAATATTCATAGAACATTAAAATGAGTGGAAATATGTAACATACATAGATTGTTCCATTAGGAAACTGGATGCCTTCCTTTGTGACATAGCTGCTTCCAAGACAGTATAAAGCATTTCTTAAAATCAGCTATATTCTTGACAGTTTGCCTGTTCTGTCCGCACCAACGGTGTGACCCCACCATCAAGACAAGTTGGTGGCGCAGAAGGCAGTGCTATCGTTCGGCAACCAGAGGGTTGCAGGTTCGAGCCCTGCTTACTCCTGACC
>JABFEA020000001.1:14114352-14141726 GCA_019775915.2 Cyphomyrus plagiostoma | reverse complement strand
TCCCCTCCCCACCACACACCCACCCCCCCCCCCCCCCCCCCCCCCCCCCCCCGCCCCCCCGCCCGGCGGGGCCCCCCCCCCACCCAGCACGGGGCAGCCACCTTGTGGGGCCCAGGGAACTGGGGGTTAAGGGCCACTGCACACACACATGTGACTATTCTGCCGAGGCCACGCGTGAACTGGCAACCTTCTAATCACAGGCATGGAGGCTTAGCCCACTGAGCCACGCACCCCACCCCCACAATAATATATGTGCATGTGACTCATCAGTCATGACCGATTGCTTCACTCAGTGCTGTTTTGCAAGTTATGAAGTAACTCAAGATCTCATTCTTCTATGTAAAAAAAAGTTCTATAAAACCCTTTTCCACAGTCTGATTGTCAAAAGCTGCCCCCTTCGGAACCTGAGTTAAAGGGACGCACTCCTGCACACCAACTAACCAGCGAAAGAGATCATGTGACCAGGGAGTCCTGACAAACCACAGGCCCATGAATTAGCAATTCACAGTGCATTTATAATGGCATAACAGGCACTAACATTAACTCTGGAATGGTTAGATCGTAAAATGGACAGAAAATCTGCATTAGCAGGGCAAGACTGATAAGTTTTTTGCTTGTTATTGGGGCCCAATAGATATTTTAAATATTATGTAGATGACTGCTGAGAGCCTGGTAGCTTGGATACATATATTTGTACACGGAGAGATATTTCAGTGTTACATTAAGCAGAAAATGGGACTTGTAAGGAACTGGTGGAATTTCTTTTCTTTTTATATAAATGTCATAAAATACACCGGTAATGAGCTGGTGAAGAATTTCTTGCACTATACAGTGCAGGATTAGTAGCAGTAAATGCTAACCAGGCTCATGAACAGGCTCAGTATATCGTCTGTTCTCCTGGGTGAGATTCTGTTAGCCCATACATCACTGGAATTATGTGATGCATCAACAAAACTCATGGATGCAATTAAGCAAATTAGATTTTTTTTTTAACAAGGTAAATTTCACACAATGAGAGTCTGCTCGTCTGCGTTTATATTCTAACATCGTCTTGTACGTTATAAGTGCTTGAAGGCAATGGATTTGTTCTGTGTTGGATCCATCTGGACAGTTTCAGCTGTTGATTCATTTACATCCTAACTTGTCTTTCGTCTGCGTTCTTGTAAGTTAAGGCAGTCATTTTGGCTTACGTGCAAATGTACTAGCTTATATGAAAAAAAGACTGGTGTGAACCTAGAGAATAGCATAAGTGGAAAAATATATATAAATATATGAGATGCAGATATACAATACTCTGTTATATTTAAATAGCTTAAACAGCTACTGAGAGATGTTGGGAAACCATGTGTACATTTGATATATAAAAATAACTGCAGGTTGATATAAGGACTTCCTGCGTGCCTCGCTGTGAGTGCAGGTTCCTCATTCGCTGGGACGTGTTGACTGCTTCAGCGTCTGGTATACACCAGTTCTGGAGGAGACAGATTTCACAGTACAGTGTAAATGAGAGTCATTCTTAGAAAGGTCATGTGCTGAGGTCGACATTAGTGCCTTTCAACTGGTTTAGCCTGAAGACCCCCGTTTTACCCCGATCATTGGTGGGGGGCGGTCCTTACCACGGCGGAAGTCTGGACCCACGTTCTCGTAAATGGGGTACAGTGGATTCTCCTGCTCGTGCCGCAGCTTCCTGGCTCTTAGGACATCCCGCACGCACTGGTGCAGGTAGGCATACTGGCACTGTAGGGGAGGGGGTGTGCATTTAATGGGGCTGAGACTGTGGAAGAGGCGTGACACCTCCCCTGCTTTTCCACTTCTTGTTAGCGCTGTAGCTCACTAAGACACTAATACATTAAGCAGTGGCCTGTCCACTATTCCTTTAAACTGCAGCCCTGTGAATTTTCAGGCACTCTTAATGAATTAAGTAGCTTCCCTTTGCAGACATGCTCGCTCCAGTACTTAAAAAGCATTAATACGCCTTAAGACTTGCTGAAAATGTATAGCTTTTAACAGTGACGCCTTTGTTACTGACTCATAAATATTCGCTGCTACATCCAGGAGTTTTAGGTGCTGTTAAAGGCGTCTGAGTAGCAGACGGTCTCATCTCCCTGGGGCAAAGCCTTCTGTTAAGACCCCGCCCCTGTTACGAGCCGGACCACGGCCCCATCCTCACCTCGGTCTGGACCATGTGGGAGCGGTGCAGCCGGAGGTCAAACACGGCGCCGTAGATGTCCACCGTGTCCTTAGCGTCCAGCTGCTGCAGGGCCCGGTCCAGGGCGATGAAGGTGCCGGTTCGGCCCACTCCGGCGCTGTGACCACAATCATCGTTAATGAGGTGCCCAAGCCCTACCTCAGAACATCATTTCAGGTGCGCCGGCTTTAAAGGTCTAGACCACCGCGCTGACCACTGCCAAGCTTAACTATTAAAAAGGAAAAAACTATTGAAACCACTTGGTGTCAGAGGAAATGTGGAAGTAGTGGCCAAAGTTACACACGGATTACTGTTTCACTAAGATTAAGGTGAAATTTGTTGATCCCTGTGGGGGGATGTTTCTTTGTCTAGTAGCACAGAGAAGAATAAAATACATTGCTTCAGATAAGGGTTGCTTCAGATTGGGTAGTGAGAGGAACCTGGAGTGTGGGACAAAAATGGGGCAACAGGAAGACAAACATGCCCAAGATGACAAGGCGGCCCTGTTTACTGGGAGCGAGAGCAGACAAAGCTTATAATGTAATGCAATGTAATGTAATGAGTGGGATTAAGGCCAAGGTGAAGAGTACAGTGTCCCTCTGCATCACAGTATCAGAGAGGGTTCTGCTCAAAGGCTATGAAACTGCACCAGATACGATCCTTAGTCAATTCTTCTCCGCCTCTGAGGTCATTACCATCTTATTTTCTGCTGTAATAGACTTCATGCAGTCACCGAAACAGAATGAGCATCAATGACTATTTACTCACTAGGCATAAATACAAACGCTTACATCATAAATACCACGCTATTGAATATGCTTCATTAAGTGTGACAGGAGAGAACATCACGATGTAGAAAGTTAATCATGTTACCGCTACAGTCAGCCCCATTGTCCAATTTAATTAACCTTGGCAAAATGTTTTATGCTGGCCAGTAAAAATCCGGAAATATGTCACCCATTTAATTTAGTTTTTTTATGGGATAAAAGGCTTGAAAGGTGTGTTGGCTGCAGTGTTAATGGCTTTGCGATGCCTTCTGGAGATGGGGGCTCTGTGAGCTGGGGGCCAAATGGAAAATATGACTACTCAAAGGGGAAAGCACTGCACAAATATTTCGTAAATATCGAGGACGCCCCTGTTGAGAAGCCTGCAGCATGTTAACACACAACAGAATTCCTCGCCGAACACCCATTAATGGGCTTTCGGTACGAGATGGGCCCTTGAGTATACCTACTGAACCGGCGTGAGATTCACCCATTTTGATAAACTTGACGATTTTAGACATTATATTTTGTTTCAACCCCCTCAAAAAAATATCTCTCTATATCCTGACAAGACGTCACCTTGCCCCCCCCCCCATTTTATGTATAATTTTTCATATCGAAGTGCCCCTGTGTCAAGTGCAGGCCCCCTTCATCTGCTAGGGTATCCATGCCCCTCAAACACTGCTGTGTATATCGTTGGGACACTGGTGACGTCTGTCACCATGCCTGATTCCCGCCATGCATGGCTGATGTGTGACCCAAAGCCCAAAGACGGCCAGAGCAAGTTCCTATCTTCTCCGGGACCAGTCTGTCCGAGAATTCTGATCTTGCCTGGCAGGTTTTGGCGTAGGAGGGAGAGCAGTGTCGTGCTTGAAAGATAATAAAAGCGGAGTTTGGGGGGGGGGGTAATAAATACAGCAGCAGGTCTCAGATCCAATAAATCCACTACAGACGAAAGCATGGTCTCCTGGGGGCTGGGGAAGGGGGGGTTACAACCCTTGGATATGAAAGACTGGGGGTGTTTAAATATTAACACCACACAAACGCACAAACACACAAGCCAACATTTCTTTTTTATCTGTGACTCCGTCTTTCTGTTTGAGGACAAGCCAGTCACCTTCTCCTGACACGGAAATTGGCAGCTTAAACAGGCTGTCTCTATGGCGCCCCCTATAGGCAGGGGAGTATGACAATAAACGCACCTGCAGTGCACCACAGTAGGACCGGAGCTGGGCGTACGGTTGATGTAGTCCCTGACGGTCCTCACAAATTGCACCAGCGACTGCGTTGTCTCTGGGACGCCATGGTCAGGCCAGACGGTGTAATGGAATTGCCGGACAACTCTGGAATACCTCACTTGGTCCTCCTAGAGCAGGCAGAGTGGAGTCCCTCAACCGTCTTATTTTCACCAAAGTAGTTCCTTTTTATTTTTCCATGCAGTACTTACAGTACCAGTCAAAAGTCTGGACACACCTACTGAAAATCATTTGTTTTTCACCTCAAGGTTATGTAGAAAGAACTTTCTTGAGATCAAGGAAAGAGATGGAATGCTGCAACAGATGACTCCCACAATCACCCAATCTAGACCCTATAGAGCTGGATTAGGAAGAGTTGGATCAATGAGTAAGAGCAAGGTAGCCAACTTGTGCTCACAACTTGTGGAAACTCCTTCAGGACTGTGGGAGAAGCATTCTAGGTGGCTACATCTGGAAGCTGGTTGAAAGAATGCCAAGAGACTGCAATCGTGTCAGTGGAGCAAAAGCAGGCTGTTTTGAGAAGATTTTACACTTCTCTTGGTTGTTGCAGTATCTAGCATTTATTTCCCCGTGACCTTTTACTTTAACATCACTGAAATAGAGAGAAATGCATTAAAAGCAGGTGTATCCAGACTTTCGGCGGGTACTGTGTATCTGGTATCCTGAAAATGAAGTGCCTGTTGGATGTTTATCAATACACAAGTATGTCAATGGTCCAATAGAAGTAACCACAAGGCAAATCAAGTCACCAACAGAAATCCGCAGAAAGACGCTGTTCTTCACGGGAGAAGTGTAGAGCTTAGTTCCTCACAGGTATCATATAGAGGGGGCTGGGGTGTGGGTTCACTCACGTTGCAGATGGTGAATTCACGAATGGTCCACTCGGGCAGCACTGACTCGGACTGCATCTGGACAATGAGGTCTCCGTAATACAGGGCGTCCTGATCCACAGGCCAGTAGCGGTCACACTTCACCTGAAATGAGGCGGGAAGGGAAGCCCGTGCGGTCAGACACATTGATAGTCTCAGCCCTTGGCGAGGCTCAGACTCCGGGGGGCTGACTGGGACGCGTCTCTTTCATCGTAGTCTGAAAGGAAGCACCGTTATCTGGATCTCCTCCTTCCAGCCCCATCTTATGTGACCTTTTTCTCTCCCACAGTGATAAAGTGAGAAATACTGAATCTCCCGCCTCCAGTGACTCCCCCCTCACTTACCCGGCCCTTCTCCACACACTGTGTCACCATGACGATGTTGTGCACATTCTGTTCCCACACCATCTTCCAGAAGTCGTCCTTGGTTCCAGGCAATGGGCCCTGGGTGGCGATGTACTCCCGCCGGAAGTTGTTGCCCTAAAAGCAAATTTGGGGTGGGGGTTAATTCAACAAGAACAATTCTTAACTCTTTTGTTATATGGAGAACTGGGCAAAATTCCTAGGCAGTCAAAAAATATTTAAAGCTATAAATCTGGCTATTAAGTAAACGTTTAAAGCTATTTATTTAGGTAGTAAGTATACATCCATCCATCTTCTGTACCCACTTATCCTATTCAAGGCTGTGAGGGGTCTAGAGCCTCTTACATCTCGGGAAGCTACTGGTGGAAGGCAGGGAATAACCCAGGACGGGACGCCAACCCATCGCAGGGCATAGTGAATGTATACTGTATATGCTCAGGATTTTATCATTAGAATATATGCAAATTAAGTAACAATAATGTCTTCAGTTCTCTGAAATGTTACTGATAAATTGTTGGATGGTTAAATGCTTTGGTTCCAAAACTTCTCCAGCGAGGCACCTCAACCATTCCATGTATTCATTAAATTTCACCACCAGCTCACTTAATTAGTTAGCTTAATTATTTAAACGATCTGATGAGATCAAACATGATATGTTGGTGGTTAAGTCAACAGATGTACGGCTGGCTATATTGGATTGTTGCTGCAAATACTGGAGTAACTGCAGGAATGGTTTTGATATGGCTAACACTAACGCACTTGATTCTTCGACCGCCATGCTATCACAGTTTTACACGAAACATGATCATTTTAACATAATTTTCTTTGACTGCCTCAGACTTTTGCACAGTATTGCACCTTTACAGATGTCTGAACAGAATGTTCGCTTGTGTCTCTTAAGTGAAACTGTGCATTCTTGCTTTTTGATATATGCCTGTAACCTTGGAGTCAATTAAACAAGGCTGATGGTCTTAGAGCAATATAAGAATAGCTGGAACGATAAGTGCTTAATAACTACAGCTGCCCCCAGGCCTATTCTGATGTTTGATTTGATATCTTCCAGCTATTGGTATCTATACTCTTACACTGGCGCCCCATTGAAATAATCCTGAAACGGTGCTCAAATCGAAGCCATGTGGTCTGTCAGAACAGCCAGGTCCCAGGGAAGAGCCAAGATCTCTGCCAATGGATCTCCGAGAATTACCAGGTGTTATCAGACATAGGTTGCCATAGAGTGGTGGAGCTGGTCGGTAGAAATGATCACGGATATGCCGGGGACTAACCCAATCGTACATTATTCGTGCCGTCTTATGTGTCTGCATGGAACATGAAATGGCAGAATGGTCCATAAATTTACTTAAGGCTTCTTCCTGCAGTTCAGCTCTTGTAACTCAGCCCTGCTGGGCTTGAGGAAACAGAGATATAAGCAAACAGGAGCAGATGCCCACATACCGGGATGTAGCTGGCGTTGAGGTAATCGGAGCAAGGGTCATCGTCCACGTAGGACAGCTTCACCCTTGTAGAGTCGTCTAGACGGGGGGGAAGGGGGGATGTGAGACGGGGTTAAATTGTGTCACCCGTGTCGGTGCACATCGATTGGCTGGCTTCTAGGCAAAAAAGCAAGCTGCTCTGTACGTGAACAACAGGGCTACCAAACGAACTGAGGAGGACAGTATCCAGTCGTGGGTGATGACGGCTGACACCGGCGATGCCTCCGCGGAAGGCTCGGAATTTTAAAATGCACGCAACTGCAAAGCAGAATACTAATTATTCCACCAGGAGAGCCGTCCGACTTACAAAGATCCAAAGATGTTCATCAGTAAAAAAAAAAAAAAAACATCGAATTGCTTGTCATGGATGCTTGTCTTCCACAAGTGGAAGTCTGTGTTAGGGGCTCTAAATGCAGATTTAGAACCAGATTTAACATTTCAAGGAAAAAAAGCATGGAAATGAAAAAGGACAGGGCTCATTTTTATGGAAATCGAGCATGCAGCTGGCGTTTAGACATAACTCCTGGAAGCTGGGCTCTAGTTCTATTTAAAAGGCATAACTATTGAAAGACCATCATGCATTGCTCACAAAATCCGCTCACACTTCCTGAATCGAGTACAGCAAGACAAGGCCTGATGGGCTCCATCTGAAATGTGTCTGTGGATGGTGTAAATCGGGTGGTGTAATTCGGGTGGAGAGACACGCTTACAGGGCAGTATGTTGTTGTAGCGATTCTTGCTTCTGTTTTCAGGCAGGAGAGCTGTGTCAAGTGACTGGTTTCGGCCAACATCCTTCAGGTCCTATAGGGGAAGTGGCATTTAATGGGGGTTTGGGTGACTAACAATGTCATTAAGGAGTATGAGCACCAAAGAGGTACGGTAATTCCTCATGCCTTGCAGCATCTCCTACCTCAAATTCCTCAGAGAGAAGGTAGCTGGAGTCAGCCAGCAGTTTGGCAAGGTGGTACTCGAAGTAAGCAGCTTTGATGGGGCTGTGAGGAAAAGAAGGACTACGTTAAAAAAACGTAATAACCTGAAACTAAGAACAAAGCGTTCACTAAATTACATCCATTTAAATGGAGCAAAAGCAGGCGTACCTTGAAATGCGACGATTGCTGCAAAGAACAGGGAAAAGTGTTGATTAGGATCTGTGCTCCGTTAAAACTGATTTCTCTTTATCTTACACAGGCAAAAAGTCCCCATTTCCTTCCTACCATTAGTAAATAATCTTAACTTGCCTCTAAGAGTCATTGAAGTTGATTGCAATGGGTTTATGCAACATGGTGAAGGCATCATTGAATTACGTGCTGGGAGCAGGCATCCAGAAGGCTACAGTAAACTGAGGGGCTCATTTAGTGAATAAACAACTTGGAATTTGACTTGAATATAGTGGGAACTGGTATGCACATATTGAATTGTAACTAATGGTAGGTATAAGCCTTCATTACAGGAGTACAAACAGGGACTAGTTTTTTTGGGTGGAGGGATTTAACTTTGAAGTGGCACTGTCCATCTAGTGCCATCCGACTGAGTGAAGCACTCCATACTCTTTATGAATTTACTGAAAGCTGCTGAAAGGACGTTATGCTCCACGTAACACAATAGCCCAGAATCCCACTGTGATGCCAGCACTGGCTACTAATGTTAACAATAATGCCCCTGCTCTTTCACCTTCTGACGCCCAGGACCATCCCTGGTGTGGGCTTGTCTTTCCGTGAGTTCATTCGGACCAGAGGGCGCTCCTGTACATTCCGGTAATCACAGTAGCTGGGATTGTTCCACACCATGCCATTGTTATAAGGCAAGAGAACACCGGCTACTGACACCTGAGATCTACGACAAAAGAAAGACAACAGGAAGTGATGCCATAATCTGTCCCACACTTCCAAAAATTCAAGACTGAACAGAACTGCATAAAAAGCATGCAAAATGTGCTGATTTGAGCTAAAAAAAATACCGTATCGTCGCTAGAGCTAAAGCTGTTGAACTATCATGAGAGAAACGGGTATAAGTCTGTCATTCCAGAAACAACAGGAAACTCACACTTTGCGGGATTTCTGCCGGCAGATAAGCAATGCAGTGACCCCAATCACCATAGCGATGAGAAACATTCCGGCGCCGATGCCCTCGATGACTCCATTGAGAGGTTCTGGTTGGCAAAGAAGCATACTTGGTGAATAAAAACAACATATGTTGTCCAAACCATTCGCTTCATGGACTGAAGGACGTTTGAAAGGATCACGGCCTAATTGAACTTTGCCCCCTTGTGGTGTGACGCACAAAATGTTGACATGACCAGTGGCTAGAACATCAATTTTGAAGTCAAACAAGTAAATAAACACAGCAGCAGATTTTGCTCCTTGCTAGCAGATGGATACCTGCATCCAGTCACCAGGCCCAAATCTCTAAGCAAGCTTTCCTGGATCATCCATGCTGACTTGGAATTAATGGACTCACCAGCTTCGGTCACCAGGGGCAGGGAGAGGAAGGTGTCTGTGTACAGAGCCTGAAATGTCTCCTTCTGTTCATCATCCTGGAGCTGCGTGAAGGCACGGACGCTGAGCCTGAGGGGGCACAAAACAAGCATCTGTCATACACTGCGACGGGGCCTCACTGTTTTCAGCATCTCTGTTGTCTTGCTCCCACCCATTTTCAAAGACTTCTGCCCATTAAAAACAGTCACGGGCCACCCTGCCAGCTTGTCATGTTATATAAGCAGAATGGATGTTCTGAGTTTCATTCACAATTGGGTTTTCCCTGAGAAATACATATTTACATTAAACTTCCATGCTATACAAACATGGCCACACAAAGACATGACAGAATACCTGATACACTGTATCAAACACCCCCCACCCCTCCCACCCAAGTTTGGCCCAACCCAATTTGGGGAGTTTTGAATTTAGTCCAAATAATATTTGCAATTAAATTTATTTGTATTCTGCCCACTTATCCTACTCAGGGTTATGGTGTGTTTGGAGTCTATCCCAGGGGGCACAAGGCAGGATACACCTTGGATGGGACGCTACTGTTTTGCAGGGGACACACAGAAAAGCCTGGGAAACCCTTGTCACATGGGGAGACTGTAACGCCTCCACACAGAGTGGCAGTGAGGTCTGATCCCCAAAACCCTGGAAGTGCGAGGAACTAGTACCACCCACATTTAAAGTCATTCCTGTTAGATAATATTAGAATGGGATAAGAATATGTCCTACAATACGCTGTACTTTGAATCTGAGCCACAATGTCGAGGCACCTGTAGGCTGTCTTGGGCTTCAGTGGTCCATCACAGAAGGTGTTCTGGTTCTGATCAGGGTCCAGATCACACCTCCCTCCCAGGACATCCATGCCAGTCCCCAGGCTGATCTCGATGCCCTCTGCACCATTCTCTGGGTCCGCCGTGCAACGGCTGGGAAAGTATCTGGTCTGGTATGCCTTGATGGAGCTATTGTGCTTGTAGTCCAGGTAGGCGGGTAGGGGGTGCTGTTGGTCTGGCTGCGTGCTTTCAGTGTCTGTGGCTGAGAGTGAGAGAAAGTCTAAGTCACCTAAACTGTAGGCAGGACTGAGCAATGTAAGCATGGTCTGTTTGGGAAAGTGTCAGTCACGTAAACCGTGGACAAGACTGATCACTGTAAGCAGAGTGCATAGTCTGTTCGGGAAAGTGTCAATCACCTAAACTGTGCCTGGGACTGACTGTATTAAGAAGAGTTTATAGGATTTGTGGGAAAATCACAGTCACCTAAATGGGGAATATGCTTGCTTTGAAAGGGGTACATTCAGTCTTGTAGTAAGCTTTTTTCCATAAAACAGCAACACATTTCATTCCAGAAAAAATTATCTAGACCGAAGCCAGCCAGAAAGATTGCAGTATAATTCATGCTCCACAAATCAGATGCAAACTAAAAGGACAGAAAATGAGCCGAATGATGCAAATTGCTGAAATCTAGGCCACCGCAAAGCTCCAACAGCGGCACAGAAAAGACACCGCGTGCCAGGTGGGGTGGGGGGGTGATGGCGGGTGGGCTGTACCGTCCGACTCTGTCACGATGATGGTGAAGAACTTGATGGCCCCGTTGATGTCACTGAACCAGCTGCAGTTAAACTGGAAGGAGATGCCGGACTGAGTGATTTGGGTGACTGTCTTGCCAATTCGTGTGGTGAACGGCGGCACGGGGGGTCCTTAGCAAGACAGAAAGCGGAGAAAGACTCAGCAGGGGTAATTGTAGAATTTTTTTAAGGTGGGAAGGGGGACATAAGAGGGGCCATAAATCATACAGAGGGGCCAACCATTATAATTAGCCAATAATATGTTATGAATCGATGAATAATAGGGGAGAGGGCCAATCAAATTTCAGCTGGGCCAGTGCCCCTCTGGCCACACCCCTGTATATACCCCTGAGACTCAGTCAACACGTGTTTCTCCACGTGCTGGTACCACTCCCTCTGTCAGACTCCACTGGCAGCCTACTGTGCTCTCCCGCAAACCTTGCAAACCAATATTCATTTTCCCTCCATTACAATGCTTAAATTATTGCAATTTGTACCTGTCTGCTCCAAAAAATGGTCATTTAACAGTACCCTAATGTATCTTTTTATTCCAATGCTGTTTCCTCCGTGTCATCACTACGAAGGGTGGAGGCAGATGAAATAATTGAAATTCAATGGATGAAATGGCTTCATTAATGTCTGATGCTTGGCATTCTGATGCCTCACTCTGATGGGCTGTTTGTTCGGCAAGGTAAACCGATGGTGCCTCTAAATGACAGCAACTCTGAGTGTTTTAATTGCAAACACGTGTCAATCAAACTCCGGTAGTCCTCTTTCTGTTGGGTGTGGGTTGGAAGCAGGATGTGGACTGATTTGGTGTGGGGGGGGGGGGGGTTATAAAACTGGGCAACTTCTGGCCACTGAGGAATACAAGGCACAGGATACTGGGGCAGCAAAATGGTCGGTTGCGGCTAGGTGAGAAAAACTCACAGCAGGATCAATGCAGGAATGCAGATGTTACTGCGCATTCAGTGACAAGGCTGAATCGGGGAGGGGGGTCCTCAGGGAAGTGTTGCTTTGATCTGAAGAGGCTTCCTCTACCCAGGAATCAGCTACTTTGCTCAGCCACTATTTTTCCTTTTTTAAATCCAGATTGGCAGCTCTACTGATTACTGACATAACGACATCTTCAAAAGCAAGACAAGGAACACAGACGTGCATACTAGCCTGGGCTCACAAGACAAACATTCTGATGAATTACACATCACAGCATTTCGATAATGCTGTCCGGTATTTTTCCTACTACACTTCCAGCCAATAACAAAATAATACCACCAATACTATACTATACTGGCTGGTTCCTGGGAGAATAATTTTTTTTAATAAATCTTTGAAGATCTTTCACAGGAACTATAGAAGGGTCATTTGCGCTCTGGGATTAGCTTTGTGTTCGGACAGCTTACTGAATAATACGGCCTGTCTCCCCTGATCAAGTTTTGTTTGCTGGAAATATTTCCAGTCCCTTATTGCCAAACCGGTGGCATTTCCACTGAAAGGAGAGCGAAGCTTTGGGATTCTGTTCTCTCGCTGTCATACAGATCCCATAAATCCCTCCTCCCACCCGACCTGTGGCATTTCGCCTCCCCTCCCCCGACACTTCCCCAGGGCTCAAGATCCAGGTGTGGTTTGGAGACAACTTTATTAAAAACCTTCACGATGCAAAGGCCATAGCACTGTCTCATTGCTGAGTTACCTTTGCGTTTGAAATTTACTTTCACCTGGGGCACAGCGCACAGATCAAAGAACTCAACTGGGCAGCAACCAATGGGAGCAGGAGGAGAACCAGCACACCATGTTAGACTTGTGGTGTGAAGGGACCTCACCTTACCAATTACAGGCAGACCTCCCTGTCTCTTTCCCTGAATTCACCTGATCAGCACATCAGACCACCATGCAACCTCCTCCTATCATGGTCTGCTTCGCTTCAAATGGGTTACAGACACCTCGTGTGGACAAAGTATAGTTACCCATGATATTGGTTATAGAGTAACATTCGAGTTTAGGGGCTAAGCTGAGTCAATATGATCTGAGAGTATTTTTATTTACGCTTATGAGGGACACCTTCCCGTGCTTTGTGCTCTGATCAGCATGTGCTCCATGCAACCTCCTCCTATCAACTTCTTTGAAATATAATTTTTGCCACATAAAAATTGTACTTTAGCAGCTTTTCCGCATTAAACAGCCTTGGATTAAATTTAATCAGCAGAATAAACCTTCTGCTGTAAACAACAGAAGAACACGTAAGCACCAAAAATGGAATGTGTTTGTTACGGCCAAAAAGTAGCTCTGCTCTGTCCTCAATATCTTTTTTTATCTTTACCAGTCTCTTTGCGCCGTGAATAAATCATTCTGACAGAACAGGAGCAGAAACCACGCCAGACTTTGAAAAAAGCGCGTGAAACACGGGCCAGACTGTTTGGTCCCGCTCATGAGAGGAAATCGCCTAAATCAAACAAGTGCCTATGAAAGTGGCCTACAGGAATTGGTCTGGAGGGTAGACGTAGGGAGAAGGGTGTCCAGACCTTGGGCAAACCTCTTAGAGTTAATGAGGGGTTTTAATGAAAGTTTAAAAACAGAATCGATGAAGGCTAATTCTTATTGGGTCGTATTAACAATCACTGCAGATGAACAGTCCCCTTCATTTTGCCCTCAAATTAATAAAAATGATCCACGACCATTGTGATGTCAGCAGAAAAGAGATCATTTATGATGGAGGGGGGCAACCATTATCTGGGAAGGTTCTAGTAGGCTGGCTAGGCTGCATTGGTGCCTGTCCTCGAACAAAGTGATTAACAGAGGAACATTAAAAAATTAAGAGGCTATTATTTTTCAGAGTCACTCGGAAGAAGTTGTGCTTGTGTTTACGGTAGTATCTTTATAAGCTACCACTGAAATAGTCTGTGGGTTGATGGTTGGTTCTCCAGGGGATATACCAACTAGGAGCTTGCGTAGGGGAGCATTGCTTCCGATGGACCTAAATGATAACTGTGAGTGGTCCATGCAAAATGGGGTATTGTAAAAGGGCTATGGGATATCGATGGGGCCGATGAGAATTTAAATTTCATGGTGGAAGGGATTAGTATATATTGGTATTGACTGCCTGGGTTAACTAAATGGGAGCCAATAAAGTATACAATGGGGAATGGATTAAACCAATCTAATTTCAGGGTAAGCTTATTCTCCAGGAGCTTCAAATGCTCATGCATTCTGTCATATACAGAGGTATTACAATTGATGTGATGGATACGTGCAGCCTACCAGCATTTGATCGATATAAACAAAGTTACTCAGGGGAAACAAGATGTAAATTAAAATGTATGTTTGGTGTAGCATATAGGCCAACGGGTGATGTCCTGAATCAGAGTTTCCATGTGGACGGCAGCTCCCACTGGGTGGTACTCACGGTCGATCATGGTGACAGCGCTGTCCTCAGCTGCCTCGCTGGCCGCGCTGCCCGAGACGACCCGCACAGAGATGGTATAGTGCCGGTGGGGCTCCAACTGGTCGATGACGTGGAGGGTAGTGTTGCACGAGACGCGCTGCTGATACACTGCCACACGTGTGCTCTGCCGCATACACTCGACGATGTAGGAGTCGTAGTCAGACTCTGGGGTAATCCACGAGCAGGAGATGGAGGTGGAGCTCTGGGGGCGGCAGTGGATGTGGTGCAGTTGGCCCGGTTCTGTGGGACAGGAAGTGACATACATATCAGACAGGCTCAGGGGGTGGGGCCAAAGCAGCCATGGATAAATCTCAATATGCGAACTTGACCATACTTTTGTTGTCGTGTACCCATTTCGCATCATCTTCCATTGCCAAAGACCAGTTCCAATACTAAGAAAACAAGTACACAAGGATGGTAAAACATCCCCAGATGCTGGTCTTGCTCCGCCCCAAATGTCAATGATACATCAGTTGCATCCTCACCAAACGAGACAAATCCCACGATTCATTGCACCCCAAGTACGTTCTTGGAAGGTAAATTAGTGAGACCGGTCTTGCCAAGACCACACGTACAGTATGGTGTTTCAGTTCTCGGTACTGAGATTCACCCCATGTCATCACACAGCCTAAATCTGACATAGCAGAGTACATGGCAGTCATACTTGGAGTGTTTAAAAATGTTAAAACTGAAGGCTTTCATCAAGATCTGGAATACTGATAGAAACTTGCCTTTAGACACGGTCTGCTTCGCTTCGAATGGGTTACAGACACCTCGTGTGGACAAAGTATAGTTACCCATGATACTGGTTATGGAGTAACATTCGAGTTTAGGGGCTAAGCTCAGTCAATATGATCTGAGAGTATTTTTATTTACGCTTACGAGGGACACCTTCTTGTGCTTTGTGCTCTGATCAGCGTGTGTGTCACTCACGGCACTGCGTGGTGAGTCAGCGCTGAGAGGCAGAAGCAGAGGCCGCCTATTTATATGCCATACCAGCGTTCTGTCACCAGCTGAATTCAATCTAATTTGCTGTTAACATGCATTTTGGTGACTCAGTGCATGCGTTCGATTTGATGGCACTTTCAGCTGTTGCCTCAAAATACTGTAAGCTCCCTGGAACAAACAAACTAGGAATTCTTTTAACACTCCAGAGGACTAGGTAATAAAACCAGTGGTTGCATATGATGTCAGATGACACAAGTCTGTCACCTGGGCCTGCATGTGATGTAATATTATAAGAGTGTAGGTTAGGATAATTACATGAAGCTATGCATTATCTCACATGAGATTCTGCCGGAGTATATTCCATGCACACAACACCATCTACAGAATGAGCAGAGTAAATCTGAAGACTGTAAAGACCTGAACATGGAAAAAATGGGCAATGCTGACAAGCTCTCTTTTTTTAATGACTAGTATTTACACTGATTTTTCAGAGAGACGTATACACATACAGAAATACACGCAGACGTGAGGTATGAACATCATTAGCAGTAATGAATGGGCTTATGCACAGTGGCATTTAGATGCACGATCACTCCTATAGGTATTTAAAAAGAAAACAAGTAACACCAGGAAGATAATAATGATGATTATGTGTAAGCACACAAAACAAAAAAACAAAACAGAGGTAGACAAATAGGCAAACAAAAAAAGGGGGGGCATGTGGGGGTGGCTGTGCATTGCTTCAATATCCAAGCATATGATGTAACTATGGTGACGCACAGGGGGGAGGGGCCGTTAATATAATCCAAGAATTTAGCCCATTTGCGCAGATAGTCATCCTGCCTTTCTGCTAGCCTGTAAGAGACTCTTTCATAGGGGGCAACCCTGCTCAACAATACATGCCATTCCCCAAGTGAGGGGGCCTGGCCAGATCCACATTGTTGAATTAGTCATTTCCAGCCTATCATAATGGCAGTATGAACCCACTCCGCTTCGGGCCAAAGGAGATCTTCTGTGATAGAAGGATCACTAAGAATACAGAGTATGGGGTGGTAGGAAAGCTAAAGTCTAAGCCTTGTCCAAATTCCTCAATGTTTTTTTTAGGTTTTGCCCGTGGACACGATGCTAAGGTCTATTTCTGCAACCGTCTCAGGGTCCCAGTGATACCTGACTTATTCCATACCAATAAACAATAATGTGATGCCTCATGGCCCTATCAGAGGTGAATAGGTCAAGTCCAGAAATCAAAAATCCACATCAACCAACCCAACAAGTTGAGCATAAAGAGTTCCTTGTCTAGGAATCATAAGAACCTTGAGATGATGGGTCTGACTGTAGGTGGATCGTTCTGCTCCCTGCGTGGGTCTGATCTATGAGCCTTCTATAGAGCAATTCCATCAGGAAGGGCCATCCCCAGTATAACAGGTACTGTTCTGGCCATGAATGCTGAAATATCAGCATATTCATGCACCTCTGGGAAGATGGTAAAACTTAAAGTCTCTCCCTACATCAATATTGTCTACTTTCTGATGGAGCCGGTCGAGCTCAGCCAATGCTTATTAATATAAACATATTGTGGTGTCCCGCTGACCCAGGCCTGGCAAAGAGAAAGTGGCTCAGGCAATTCCATCCGAATAGTATACTCTTTATTAGCAGTGCTTAAAAGGAATCTGCACGCCACACACCAAAAGACGGTGGTTACTGGCTTGGGATACATTTTCCAAAAGTTCAATTGCTAACTACGTAGCATGGAGCCATGCAACTGAATGGTCCAATCACATAAGAACGGGAGTCTTGGGAAACATTCCCTTGCTCCTGCTGGCTGTACTGTGGTGGCCAAGGTGGAGCCAGGGCGGCCAGCAGGGAAGACTCCACGATGCAGTCATCCTGGATGGGAGTGAATCAGAACTTGTGGGACATGAGCATGGCTCCCAGATGGACCCAGAGACATCAACGGCCTTTCATCATGAGAATCCCTCGGGTTAACGGGCGAAGGTTCAGGGTGTTGGGCTGCCAGCCTGGAGGTGTGGGTCCCCCTGTTCTTGGTAAGATTCTTGCCCTGATGATAGAAATAGTGGAGCCTCTATAGATCAGGGCATGACAGCAGATTCCACTGATGGTGCAGGGCACAATGGGGCTTTGCAATTCAGCAACACGCCCGAAGGGGTAAGTGGTCCTGGTGTGTTTACCAATGAGAGGATTCGACAAAGCAGTGTGGCATCTTCCTCACTGTTTCCGCCGTATCTCCCGGCATCTTCTGGGCAGAAGCATGTGCCCCCTCTGAGTCAACAGGTCTTTTGTTGTGGGCTTGCGGTAGGTCAGCCTCGGTGGACCATTATTGCCTTCCATTGTATCCTGCCAAGTGCTCAAGACATCCTGTGGTGCTGCTCCGAAAATCTCCTCCACTCGGTTTGCCTCTGCAAGTGTCTGTCCCAGCCGTTGTTCTTGTCAGCAAGCTCAGGCTGTATCCCAACCAGCTCCCACGGCTGCACGCCACTGTACCTTGGGAGCCTGGTGGGTACTGTTGGAGGGGTAGCGAGCAAAGTTGTGCTTGGTGCAGGCTCTTTAGCGATCTTCATTCACTGTCGCGCCATCCATAAGCTAAAAGACCACTCTAATTCTTCACTTTCCCTTCCCAAGTTTCTCTGGGGATCTTGCAGTGATGCCAGTTGAAAACCCGGAAGCAATTCCACTTCTGACACCAATATGGCGACCCACTAACCCAGGCACGGCAAAGAAAAACTGGCTCAGGCAGTTTCACCACGAAAAAATAAAAACTCTTATCAGCAGTACTTAAAAAAACTACCAAGCAAAAGTGAATCTCACCACCCCCACACACTTGACACACTGGAATCTGGGGAAATGTCACACACCAAACGATCGGGGGCACACATGGTGGGTAATTGCAGCATAGACAGGGAGACGCGGGGAGCAGGCAACAACCATGTATCACACAGGTAAGTTGCAGTACAATTCAGAAAAACAGCCCAGTTATTTACAACAACACAGATGAGGGCTTCTTTCAGGACCAGTATAGCATGCCAAAATATGCAAATTTGCTACAGCTACATGGAAGTTGGGTCGCCGACACCACAATATTTTATTTCGATTACACTGCCAAACAATGTAATTTCTTCTGAACATGACTCAAACAAGGTTTCACTCCACTATGTCCACCAACACTTTTTTCATCAGTTTATCATGTTGCTCTAAGATCTAAATCTACATCCTAATTGACTCTAAAATCAGAAACCTGACAAGCATTAGACATACATTTAATAACTGAAAAAATGTAATTTTAAAGTATTAGTCTTCAACAAAATCAAAGAAATATTTCAAATTACAATAATTTTAACAGTGTTTTAAAAATAAACGGACCATAAACAAAGATTCCTTGCCTTCCCCACAATCAGCCTCCCCGACATACACTGCTAACCAGAACTGTTTGATTTAAGCTACGAATTCTGGGATTCTGTGTAATGTCACAACCGAAGCTCTCGAGCTGTTTACACCCAGTAAGGAATACTGCTGGTTTCTATTAAAATTTTTATTAAAGCCTTAATTTAAACACACAATTAAAGCATATCGATATAAACGGTGTCATCTTATATCTTGATTTGAAAAACTATGTTTTCAAATAAATTGTCTGGCTGAGGGGCCCCCTAGTGGGCTGCCCCTTCCTCCCCAGGTGTGAACTAAGCAATCGAGTCGATTCTCAACATCTGAAACGGAGAGACGATCTCCAACCTCTTTAGTTTAATCGATGAAATCATCATCAACCAAATCTGGAGGTTTGCCTGGTCTGATGTCACCTGCTGCCGATTTGGAGGTCTCTGACATATCGATGGCTTATTGCAGCTCTGTTTAGTACAGTTAGAGAGTTAAAGCAATACCCTTAAACTGTGAAATAACAAATATTTGAAATGATGGGTAGCGCAGCACTCCTATGCAGCCATCCTCGAGCACATCATGTGACCCCCCCCCCCAGTGAGCTCATTCTTGATTAGTTCGAGAAGATATATAAAATTAGAGCAGCGGTGATTAAGCAAAAAATGCTAACAGAAACATCAGCATGAATTGTCTCTGCGCTCCAGCCAGAAGGGCTAGGATGAGCTCCGCATAAAAGGAGGCAGAGATAAAGGGATTAATGCAGCAAAAATCCTCATCACAGGTATCAGGAGGGGGCTCCTTTCTGAGGTTGCGCTAAAGATCTGACGGCACGCAGGCTCCGGCTTCGGGTGGATTCTTAATCGATACCTGGATGAAAGGAGAGCGGAGTGAGGACAGATTAATGGCGGCTCGTGAAAACGGATCTTGGCTGGCGATGTGGTCTCGGCTGAAGGAGCCAAACTGACACGGACCGTATCTGTCTGCTATGAGCGATGGCGAGGAACAAGGAAGGTCTCAGAAACTCACTGACAGCCAGAGGAAAGACAGTATGTCCTAAGAAACATGCTGTATGCTACAAGAGGCTTTACCCGTGTCTCTTGTACAGTCTAGAGTCCCCTGTCTGTAATGGGGTTAGGGTGATCAAATTACCCCTCTGTCTGGGGGTGTCACACGGTGGCCTAGACTTCCTGTGATTGGCCCCTCGATTCCAAATCCAGGCCTTGTTTTCAGTTCTCCTAGGCAATTAGTTTGACAATTGTTGATTCTAATTGACCAGAGGCTTCACACGTGGCTCACAGGTAAAGGAAGGCTGGAGAATCAGCAAGACCATGATTTGAATAGCCCTGCTCTAGGTTTACATTTGGTAGGACTAATGGGTGAACTGATGTTCCCCATACATAATTATTCCTTCCTGGAAAACTTTGTTTCCACTTAACAAAGAACAGTTCTTCTCTAATCCTCCAAGATTAATTTCCACCATCCACCTCCCGCTGATTGGGGGCGCTGATAACTGGTGACAGCAATTTTACTACGGCTTCGGCCAATCGGAAAGCGACACGTGCTTGGGCTGGCCACCTCCGCACCATTCTCTCTCCTGTCTAAATCACAATCCCTTACTTCAGATAATCTGATTAGGGATGAGTCAACAATCACGTCACATATGAGTGTTTATTTTCCGGCTGAGCTGGTGAGCTGCAGGTCTCCTCTGTGGCTCTCATTAGGTTGTAGCTGCCCCAGGCCGGGTTCATTTCTCACTTTGATCTCCCCAAAATGTAATCTGTTGGTTGCACCTCCGACCGCAACAGTTTGCATTGTCCAGCTAACCGGCAATGTCAATCATGTGCTGCCCTCTGCTGGTGGCTTCACTGCACTGCTGTGTGAACTCAACTTGGATCAATATTACTGTATCCGCAGTACCCACACACCGCTTAAAGGATTGAAGTGTGATTATGTGCTTTTTTTAAAAAAACAACAACAAACACTTTGCTTGGCCTTGGCAAGAAGGAGGATTGTGGTATTTAAAGCATATTCCTCTCCATGGTGAAATAATTGGAAAGAGAGGTGATGTTTCCTTCCACACTGTTTGACCAAATGAATATATAGATGGACACAAAATGGACTTGACTTTCAACAAAGCCATGTACCCCAGTGTTGAGCATGAGGTTCCCTTTGGATTACGGTCCTATTGCATTATGGGTATCTGAGGGATAACTTACTGGTCTGGACGTTCTTGTAGATGGGCTGGCTGTAGGTGGGCGAGTCCTTGGCAGCCCCGCCTCCGCTCACGGTGCGGACGCTGAAGGTGTACAGCCGGCCGGGGTAGAGGCCCTTCAGGAAGTGGCTGGCCACATTGGGGGCGGGATGGCCATTTGACACAGACAGGGCATCATGCGGCATCCACTGCAGGTCAAAGTCGTCGTATTCACCGGCAAGCGGTGAGCTCCACTGAATCTCTACTGAGGTGTTGGTGATCCTCAGGAAGGACAGCAATGTGGGGGGCTTTGGCGCTGTCACGGACACACAGACACACCGAGCAAACAAATCAGGCCAAAGGAATCTCTAGGCAAAACAAAACAGACTGGCATTTCCTGCTGGTTACAAAATCACCCCAGTATTTGCGGTAACCATCCAGTACTCAATCACTAGCACAACTCGTGTGGCTAATCAATACATCACTGACGTTTTTTTAACTACACACACAAATAATGTTGACTACATTGTTAATGTGGTGCATGTCCAGATCTGGGATATTTTGCACAGTAAGCCAACCATACATATAAAAGAAATACTTTATTGATTCCAAAGAATTTTTTTTTTATATATAAATCGCTAAAGTCTATTTGATATACAAATATCATTTTGATTATATACTGGCTGTAGATGGACTCTTCCATAACCTAAAGCGATGATGTGTATGGTGCTGTTTCTAATCGGTATAGGTCACTCAGTAGAGCTCTGCTGGATTGAGGAGTCAGGTGGAGGTGACTGACCGGTCCTCCCCTCCGTTCTGGCAGCAATGGTCAGCTCCCCGCTACAGGTGCGGAGCTCCACCTGGTATAGGTGCCCTGGGAGGAGGTTCTGGAGGACGTGCTCCTGGCGCTCGGGGGGTAACTCAAGGTTCTGGGAGCCGTTGGCACCAGAGATTAAGAGCAGGTAGCCGCTGAGGTCACCGACGGGCCGGATCCAGCTCAGCCACAGGCTGTCCGTCTGGTTCCGGTTCCGGGCCTGGAGGGCCGTGACGGGGGCAGGAACTGGGCACAGGAGCAGAGGATCATGGGTAAAAAACAATATCTTAACAATGGAGCCAAAATAAAGTTTCTCCTACTGTAATAAAGAGCTTGACTGTAGGTCTTTATACTTCAGAGGTCAGCACACATAATCATAAGAGTCAGACAGCAGATGGCAACAAGGTTTAGCAGCAAGCAAGAAATAAGATGAAAATCCTGATAAAATAAGAGGACATTAAATGGGTTGACCAGCAATATGACACACAGGCCTATAGTTTACATAAATAAACTGACAAGTGAAATTAAGAACTGACTGTTCTAACTGGAAACTAACCTGACAGACTCAAACTATGACTCATCAGTACCCGTCACTCATCACAGCGACAGAATCCCGTCATCTCTGACCCATAAAACCCATAAAACGTGTCAATAAGTGTAACAATTATTTGTCATCATGTAATCTTCTTTATCGTAATTTTACCCAACATGCATCTGTACACATAAAAACTAATAAAACGTAATCTGTGCAAACCGTCAGCCTTACTTTGTAACCTATCGCATGAATCATTCATCAAGACCAAGAAACAGACTAAGAAATGTGGCATCATTAATACCTGAAATAAATAAATTAAACACTCTGCTGCAGTAATTTATTTGCATTTAGATGTACTTAGTGAGCTATGAAATTGAGGCCATAATTTTAACCCAAAGACACAAAGGGGGAAAATTCCATTTCAAAAAGTGTAATAATTAGAGAATGGGCTACATCTGATGAAATCGGTCTCTATGTAAATGCAAATCATTTATACTGAGAGCCCTGTCACCCCCCAAAAAGCTAAAAAAGACTGATGAATAGATATGTGAAAGTTTTAAATGCTTGGTGAGACAACATTGCTACTCTACATTTGTAAAGGAGAAACACTGCTCTGGAAACTCCCTCTGCCATTTCTTTTCTGAAACCTAAACATTCAGAGTACTGTTTACTCAGTTGAAATTAACCGCAAAGGTACAGCATAGGTACTTTAGCCTGGTGTTTTGCAGTAGGGCAGAAGGACCACCACAGCCAATGAGATGCGGCTATATGATGTCATCACCCATTTACCTGAACCTTGGCATCAGACTTTTCACCAAACCCACTTCCCCCACCTAGCTCTTCCTAACATAAGCAACCATCCCTTCTGTCATGAGAAAAAACATGTGTTTTCCAAAATAATGTATTTTTTCCGCCATTTCGGAGCTGTAATGCTTGAAAGTACAGGTGCCTCTCGACTTATGATGGGGTTACGTTCCAATGAATGAGTGGAAAATATTGCAAGTCGAATATGAATATGATATGAAACAGATTGAAATTCGAAGTTGACTACTGAGTGTACACTGTTATTGCCCCATCGTAAAGTCAAAATATTGTGATCTAAACCATTATAAAGCAAGGAGCATCTACATAAGGCCATCAAATAGGTCTGCCCATTCCATCATTAGGGCTGAACAGGAGGCCTCACCGGTTCTGGTCCAGATGGAGGTTTCGTTACTCTGTGTTCCGCTGCGGGTCCGCACCACCACCTTGTACTGGGTGCCTGGCCGCAAATCCCGGAAGGCGTAGCCACGTTCGGCTAGCCCTGCGTGATGGCTGCCACGGAGCTCGCTGGCAGCGTCGTACAGCAGCACATCGTAGCCGTCCAGCTCACCCTGTGCTGCACCCCAGCTCAGGGTCACGCTGCTGCTACTGTTGACTGTGACGGCCAGAGAAGGTACCGCCGCGGGGCCTGGGGACAGGAGAACCCAGCAGGCCTAAGACACTGGGCGAACTACCTGGCTCATAGGCATTCACAGGCACTAATAAACATTCACAGGCACTTACAGGCACTCACAGTCACAGACATTTCAGAAACATTAAGTAGAAATTATGAAATGTAAGAGGATTACACCACGCTCCACGCAATTATTTGTAATATATTTACGTATCATATGCTTTATTTATTTCTTTTTTATGTTTCCCAATATTCTTTTTGAGCTTCTGCACTGTGTACTTCTTAAAATTTGTTTGCACTATGTTTACTTATTGTGCCTTGTCCTGTATGCGCTGTGTGTCTTGTTTTTGTTTTTGCATTTTGTTTGACTTTTTGTACAATTCTGCTGTATGCACAGTGAATACCACTTGGGATTAGTTAAGCTCATCTTGAAATTATAAAAAAAAGCTTTAGTCAAGGTCCAGCCAGGTAGCCAATTAACCATAAAAGTCGTGGATAATTTCCTTTGATCATAAAAAGCACCACAGCATAATAGATGGCGTACAGGTTCCCCTATATTTAAATCTGTAGCTGTCGGTGCACCTGCAAGTCACTTTATCATCATGATCTTTGGGACAATAAATTCCCTCCCCAGCTTTGGGACGACACATTATGGATTGCAGATACGAAGGGCGCAGACACCTCCTGGGAGATTCCTACTGAGCTATGTTTCGTGCGGTTTCTGCTGCCAGAAAAAGGCAGGACTCCTGCAGCTTGTGGAGTGATTTGGGGGACAGCTTGCAGTCTGACGGGCAGCTAATCGTACCAGTTAAGTCAAGAGGTACACAGAAGTCAATCTTTCGGGAGCTCTTGGGTTTATTGGGTTTAGAGGTGAGAGCCAGGCATTATTAATCAATCCGAGAGCAGATACGGCCTTACGTGTCTGGGTCTTAGCCGTGGTGTCCTTGCTGGGTATTCCCCCACTCAGCGTCTGTATCTGGACGCGGTATGTCTTCCCCGGGGTGAGCTGGTCAAAGAGGTGCTGGGTGGAGTTGGAGGGCTGAGAGATGCTGGAGAGTACGGTCCCCCTGTCGTCCAGCAGCCGCAGGCTGTAACCGTCGGCGACGCCTGGGCCGGCCTGCCAGGAGGCCTGCAGCTGGTGGCTGCTCTGCTGGTTGTCCACCTCCAGGCCTTCCACCATGGAAGGCACTGGGAAAGACAGGAGAACCATAACTGTACCCAAACCAACAAAAACACACCCGATTCGTACCGATATAGCATGATTACCTTTGTCTAGCTCCTCTCTTTTACAGTTATATTGTAATGTTCATTCTTTCCTGAGGGTTTACCAACAGTCGGGTCACGCAGAACATCACAATGACCCATTAGCCACCTTAGTAATAACTGCAAAGGCACTTCACCGGCACCAAGAACCCTCCTGAGAGCAAGATGGATTAAAATGTTAGTGCAGGCTGGAGGGGGGGCTGGAGGAGGGTTGGAGGACCCTGGGGTGCGTGTCTGAACACTAAATGTGTGTTGTTTAATTGACAATGTAATAAGGGCCCCTAATTTGCTCTTTTCAATTAAGTTCATGACGGTTAAAGAGATAACTACACAGATTCCAATATTAACTTCCTCAGCAACCCTCACCTATCAACCATCAATCCACCCACAGTACTGGTCACGCCCCGTCAACATTAAGCTCCTCCCACCAATTATGATCATATTCCCACCAATCATTATCATCTCCAGTTTTGACCCCGCATCTCGCCAAACTATCATAGCCACCACCCACCCCACTGCCTCACCAGTGCGTCCGCTGGCTGTGCTGTTATTGACCAGGTCCCCGCTGATGGACTGGATGGTGATGGTGTACTTCTGGCCCGGCGTGAGCTTCTGGAAGCTCATCTCATTGATGTTCTTTGCGACAGGCCGGGTCTCTAGCTGGTGCTCATCCTGGGACAGGGATACGGAGTAGCTGTCCACATCACCCTGCCCCGGTGTCCAGTTGACCTTCAGGATGCTGCTTTCTCCCTCGTTGCTCACGTGGATGTTCACCTTGCTGGGCACTGCAGAGAGAGTGAGAGGCCAGACACTGGAGCTATAAACTTGACATGGAGGGACCAGTAGTCTTTCAGCTCTTTATCTATTACCGGTGTCTCCAACTCCAGTCCTGGAGAGCTACTGACTAGTAGGTTTTCTATCCTACCTGGTTTCTGATGAGTCACACCTGTTCTCAAGTGAATACCAGGAACAGGTGTGGCTCATCAGAAACCAGATAGATTAAAAAGCCTACTGTATAGTAGCTCTCAAGGAGTTGGAGATCACTGATCTAGTATTATGGAGAGGTTGGACAAAAAAAATCTCAGAGGGGTCCAAAGACCATCAATGCCCCTTGAGGCATCTTGTATCTTCAGTAGGTCACTCTTCCACATATTAAAATACCCCCTTGGTCACCCCAATCTCCCACAACATACCCGTCCTACACTTGATGAATTCGCCCTTCTGGTCGGAGCCGCTGAAGGTGGACACCACAACCTTGTAGAGGCGCCCGGGGGTGAGGGAGATGGGCCGGTACTCGCGGGCCGTGCTGCTCAGCGCGGTGGGCGGGAGCACTCTCATGTCGTTGTAGAACAGCTGCACCTCATAGTGGTCCACATCTCCGGGGGCAGCCTCCCAAGTCACCAGCAGGTCCTCCGTACCTCGGTCAGCCAGGGTGAGGGAGGTCACAGCCGCCGGGACTGTGGAGAAGAGGGTACTCACTGATCCACTGCCCCATACTGCCAGGCATTAACCACAGCAGCGGGGATCGGTCATCTCAAGGCAGTGTTATTATCCATAATGAAAACTAATACTATAAGATAACTTTTTCGTGAACTGAAGTAAAACAAAACTGAACAAAAATGTAAATATTGCTTCCAAAACTAACTGAAATAAAAAAAAAACTTCCAGTTACTGTTTTAAATGCTATTTAGCTAGAGTAATGACCTTTCCTCCTTGATTAAAGTTTTAATTTTTGATTTAATTTGAGGTAATGTAATCCAGTATATTTCCTTTAGATGGCGCCACCCTTTTGTGCAATGCACTTCAATCACTGAAACAACCCATGGCACTATACTATACTATTTATTATGTAATTACTTATTGCCTTTTTTAATGTCTTTTTTGCTCTCAATGTTTTTATTCTCCACTGTGCTTTTCACTGCAGGTTCTGGTCTGACTTTATACTTTGCAAGTAATAAATAAAACCCTTGCATCCTTAAAAACAATGAAAAGTAATTCAACCGGAGTTCAAATAAAAATTGAAAAATATATAAAAATAAAGAGTAAGGTAATAAGTTAAAATATCAAACCTATAATAACAGTAGCACAAGGCTAGAGAAGATCGGAGCCTGCAACCCAAAAAAGAGCAAGTGCTGGTCAACACAAGGCACAGGAGGAAAGGGCACAGGAGGAAAGGGCACAGGAGGAAAGGGAACACGAGGACAGGGCACAGGAGGACAGGGCACAGGAGGAAAGGGCACAGGAGGACAGGGCACAGGAGGAAATGGCTCACGAGGACAGGGCACAGGAGGAAATGGCTCACGAGGACAGGGCACAGGAGGACATGGCAAAGGAGGACAGGGAACAGGAGGAAAGGGCACAGGGGGACAGGGCACAGGAG
>JABFEA020000001.1:14080636-14114252 GCA_019775915.2 Cyphomyrus plagiostoma | reverse complement strand
GAAAGGGCACAGGAGGACAGGGCACAGGAGGAAAGGGCACAGGAGGAAAGGGCACAGGAGGACAGGGCACAGGAGGACAGGGCACAGGAGGACAGGGCACAGGAGGAAAGGGCACAGGAGGACAGGGCACAGGAGGAAAGGGCACAGGAGGAAAGGGCACAGGAGGACAGGGCACAGGAGGAAAGGGCACAGGAGGACAGGGCACAGGAGGAAAGGGCACAGGTAAAGCAAAAGACGGGTCATTTCAGAGACGTGCCAGGCCCTGTAGCTTCTACAGAACAGGACTGACGGTCTGCTCAATTGCTGCCATAAATGACTGAATTCCCCAGAATAACTGCCAAGCATTAAATGGTCCTGAGAAATCGCACCATCTCACCCAACACACAGAAACCTTCGGGCAGCAAGCGTCGTAGCAGATCAAGAACTAAAACTGTGACCCAAGTTTTATGGCTGAATTGCCATGTGGGCCATGCTGCAGCAGCTCAGAAATCTCTGATTACTGTCCTGCAAAAATCTGGATGAGTTATTACTTTAAGACCATGGCCCACTCACATGTCCGGCCGTCTGTGGACACGCTGGACTCGTACTTCCCGCTCCAGGTGCTGATGTGGACAGTGTACAGGCGGCCTGGCACCAGTGAGTGGAACACACACTCGCTCTGGGATCTGGCCACCGTCTGGTTCTGCAGTACAACGTTGTTGTGCTTGATCGCCACGTGGTAGAAATCAAAGTCTCCAGTAGCGGGTCTCCAATTAACCTTGAGGTAGTCGTTACGGGCTGAGTGGATCGCCCTTGGAGTCTGCACACTTGAGGGTTCTGGGGGGAATATGGCAGGGGTCATCAGAACACAAGGGGCAGTTCTTAGGTAATCTCACCAATCACACAGCGAAAGAGAATAAACACCAATCAGGTGCCATATTATTGAGAAAATGGGAGTTTGAAGCATGAATTCCACCGATAAAATTTCATGTTACTGAATGAGCAAAGTACCACACACTGATAATTCTAACTACTCAATGGCCATTTCCTGATGTCAGAAAGGCCGTCCCACCAATCAGCTAATGGACGGGGCGGGACCTACGTGTGCGTTCCTGCACCACCGTCTGGTTCTCATAGCCCCCACTCCTGGAGGCGATGGAGATGTTGTAGAGCCGTCCAGGCACCAGGTGGCTGAAGGTGCACTCCGGGCTGGACCGGGACACCTTCAGACTTTGGACGACCTTCGAGTCCTGCAAGGTGATCTGGTAGCTATCCACGTCACCGGGACCAGGCCGCCACGACACACTGAGGAAATCTGGCCGTCCGTTGTTGCTGACATCTACCTCCCTGACGGCCGCCGGCACTGAGGGAATGATGAACAGGAGAAATTCAGAAGAGGGCTCTCAGTGGGGCAAACGCCCCCTACTGACATCTGGAAAATTTTAAGTGCCGAGAAACATTACATTTACAAATTTAGCACACGCTTGTGCTTTAAGTGACGTTTTAAGGCAAATAGCATGTTGCAAACGTACGGACAAGCAAGGAGTCGACAAGGCCAAGGGTTCCGAACCAATAGGTCAACCCAGGGAGATTCAGTTTGATGCATAATGGGCTACCACATAGACCCCCCCCTCATAAATGATGAGTAACCGGGAGCCTTGTAGGAAAGGTATTATATTTTTATTTTATATCGTGACTGTTGATTATTGCGATTGATTGTGTCCTTGCGTGTCTTGAAGGGCGACTATAAATAAAATGTATTATTATCATTATTATTATTATTATTAGGACCCGAGAACTAGCCGTTAATCTGGTTCATCATACCTGAGCTCAGGAAAAACGTGTAGAATATAACATGTCCAAATTAAGAAGAAATAAGGCTTCAGGCAATCACACTGGCTTGCTAATTGTTTGGGGTAATTAAGAAGGGGAAATCCAACCCTCAAAATAGCTTTAAGATCTCTGAGAAAACAATACAGGAGTTCATACAGGAAGTCTTTGGCGGGGAGACCTTGAAATTTTTGTTTTCTGCACAAGGCTTCCTGACATTCCTTAAATTCCTGCTGCACTGGATAATAAAAGTTCTCAAGTCTTATTTTACCATCAGAGCATAAAACAATAGGTCAGCCTTGATTTTACAGTATGTCTATGGGAGTACAGGGGTCAGAAGTGATTGTATATAAACCGAAAGACTGAGTTCAAAGCATTAGCACACTGCAATAACATAGCAATAAACCAGAAGTCACATGGTGTCTGCATAGACCAATCAAATCTCTTGTTAATTCTTTTGCTTATGAACTCTGAAGGAAAAGTATAGGGCCCTACCTGTACGGTCCTCAGCCACCACCACTCCGGAGGGGAGCCCCCCACTTACAGTTGTCACAGCCACCCTGTAGAGGGTGCCAGGCCACAGGGAGGGGAAGTGGTAGGAGGTGATGTCAGCGGGCACAGTCTCGTTTTTGATGACAGTGGTGTGATGGATGAGCAGCACGCGGTACGAGTCGGCGTCACCGGTGGCACGATCCCAGCTGGCTCGCAGGCTGTCCGTACTTCCCTCGTTGTCTATGGACAGACGTGTGACCTCTGCAGGGACTGCAGAGACGGGACCACAGTGTTACCATAACATGGAATGCACAGACGCCCCTGCAGGCACAAAGGGCTGCGCAGTCCATCTCAATCAGCTGACAGTATTACACCATACGCTTACTTAATCAAACCCAGGTCAAAAAGGTATACAGTAGGAAAGGAAGCAGTGTACCAGCTTAGGTGTACAGTCGCCCCTCCAGGTTTGTGAATTTAACATTTGTGGTTTTGGTTTAGTTGGCCGTGAAGAATTACATGGGAGTATTTTTGGACAATGTGTAAGCTAAAAATACATAAACAACAGTGAAAATTATATGGATCAGTACTGTTAATTTTGCATTTTTAATAATGTTCCCAAGTATTATTCATTAATTTTTACACGAATGGGGATCGTCTGACGAATGTGAAGGGGACACTGTATTTAATTCCTGTCAATTAAATCTCTAAGCAATGCATTAAGGATATGACAGATGAATATACACACTCATGTCTATTGTCCACCCTCAACAAATTAGATTAAATGCATAACTGAGAATTTCGCGATAAGGAGTTAAGAAGAACATTCCAACAGCCAAGGTCTCCCCTGCTGGTAATGATTTCATTTAAATCTGACATGTTCAGCAGAGGCTTTTGTCCAAAGTGACAAACAAGTGAAAAAAACAGATGCCGTCGAGGAGTCGACTTGGAATAAGTGCAGCTAAGCTGAGATCTGATGAATACCAGATACAGGTGTGAGCAGGATTGGAGCAGGAGCTGGATAACAGTGTCAAACAAAGCAAGAACACGATAGAGCTACTGAAGGGCTAGAAGTGCAACACACAAATATTTCAGTCAGACAAAGATGTCTGTGATGGACCTAAAATAGGAGTCTCTCAGGAAAATACCAGGAACAGGTAGACTGGTAGGTTCGTAGGTAGGTAGATTGGTACTTCATTAATACTGAAGGAAATATAGGAAGATGTGGCTCCTCAGAAGCCAAGTAGGACAGAAAACATCCTGGACTGTAGCTCTCCAGGAGCGGCATTGGAGATCCTTGGCCTGAAAGCTCCTTCATCATCGTTACACTCAGGGAGTGTTCTTCAAACACTCACAGTGTGTTACCTGTGGCGCAGTTCAGCTCTGTCCTTTAAATGCTTATAATATTTTTAGATACTACACACTTCCCAACCCAGCTTAACATTCTCTTAGCGCTACTGCATTTCTCTAATAATGGCACCTTATGGAAAATTAGAATCCCATTATCTAATTTATCTGTGCTTTGCTTCAATGTCATATTTATTTTGTTCATTTTTAAATCAATTGTGTTTTATTCGTTTTTACATTTGTAATCTCTGCTGTGTTTTTGAAATAGGATTTGCTTTGTATTTTGTATTTTTCTTATGTTTAAAGCACTTTGAATGACCACATTGTACGAAAGGTGCTACAGTATATAAATAAACTTGCCTTGCATTTTAAAAGGCAAAACAAGCTACATACATACCTATTCTCTTTTGGCAGGACTCAGTGCTGCTCTGCTGTCCGCTCTCCACGGCGACTGTGGCCTGGTACAGCCTTCCAGGGACCAGGCTGAGGTTGGAGAAGCTGTACTCCCGCGTGTCATTCCCCGTGCTGACATTCACCAGCACTGCTGAGCCGTTGAAGAGCAGGATTCGGTACTGATCCCACTCCCCTCTAGGGGGCGCCCACATCATTTTCAGACCTCTGCGGTCACCCGTGCCCTTCAGCACCAGCTGTGCTACCTTGTCTGGAGCTGTAGCACAAGATGAAAGACAATCCAGTTGACGCTGACTACAACTGCTTATAATCACCAGCAATTTAGTGCAATTTAATTTCGACACTGACAATCAACGTACTTAGTCAATAGTATTATATAATTGTTTGACTGTACAGAATTCCATTTCTCTCTATTTTAGCTGGGACACCCAAGTGTTTTGCTGGTTAAACTTCTCACAATGTTATGGGCATGTTACCTCTATGCTTGTGGAACGTACCTGTCCTCCCAGTGGCAATGGTCTGTGGAGACTGCTTCACGCTCACTGTGCTGAGAGAGACTTGGTAGGCGGCTCCAGGGATCAGGTTGTTGAAGACCACACTGGAGATGCTGGGGAGAAGGTCCCTTGGCTGGTGGGGGCCACCCGGGCCAGTCAGCTGGACCCGGTAGGCCTCCACATCTCCCGGGGCGGGCTTCCACCTGGCCGTCAGGCTGCTCTGGCTGCCGTCATTCTGCAGGGTGAGTCCCGTCACCAAGGCCCAAGCTGGCAGAGAGACATTGGAGACTCCGTGAGCTCAGCCGCCCGTCTGCCATTTGTTCAGAAATTAAGGGGAGACGTCAGCTAGTGCATGTCCAACCACCACATGAGGACGTCTCGCCTCAATTTTAAATACTAGCATGGGGAAACCCTACTGCTACGTTTAGTCTAAAGCAGTACTTAATTGATTAACAATCAAATAAGTTGTTTGATGTCTTCGATTTTTTTGGATATAGAATGACAGTCAAGTCAACATGTTACAGTGTGATTGGGCACCACCTTCTGAATGTACAGAAATCTCCATCCATCCATCCATTTCCATAAAAGCTTAGCCATTGCATGGTGAGCCTGGAGCTAATGCCAAAAAGCACAGGGGACAAGGCAGGTTCCACACCACGGACAATTTTGTGGCACTAAGGCACCTAGCTGTATGTTTTTATACTGAAAGAGGAAACTGCAGATCTGGACAAATATGGGGAAAATGTGCAAACTCCACACACACAGAATCCCGTGTAGGAATTGAGCCTTGACCCAGGAAATGCGAAGCTACTGTGCTAATCACTCAGCCAACATGTCAATATTTCTTAGAGATGAGTTATCAATGTACAATTATGAAGAAGCAATGACAGGCATACTGGCCAGCAAATGCATGGCATTAAGATGTTTATGGCTGAGTTGCAAGACGGTTGTGGGACCCCGATGAAGCACAACGAAGGTGTTTGTTTTTGCAGCTGCCTTGGTGAGGACTTGGCAAGTTTATAGCATCTCTTTGGCTTTCTGTCACATCGCCAAGATCAAAGTTCTCCCAAACAATGGGGCTAGGAGCTCAAGAAAGCAAACAGTTTGCGGCATGGGTGGGGCTGGAACAATAAGGACGGGAGCTGAACGACAGCCTGAGATGAAGTCGGGTGGTACTCTTCTGAGGCCTGCCTCATCGTGGCCTGAAATGCCCTGGTCACTCGCTCAGGTCCAACACCTGTGGTGTCCCTGGGAACTTTGAGGAACGGGACAAAGGAGCCATTGAGACTGCGGCGGGAAGCGCTCACAAAGAGCGCGAAAGCAGGATGGGAAGCAAGGAGCTGAGCGGAGAGTTCATTAGAGGAGACGTGCCTCCCGCTGTCCCGCTGGGCCGCGCACCTGTCGACGGCCCTGGTGGCCTTCGTGGGAAAGTGGCTTTCCTTGATGCACACACTCACGCAGCCAGAAATCAGCTGAGGAATGATGTAGTACACGTATGAGGCTCCTGCCAATAGGGGCTAACGGCAATCAAAGGCAATAAACAGATCACATGCCAGGATACTGCGGAACTCTCAACACTGATTGATCAGAAGGGTGTTGATTAATTTTCATTGTAATTCTATGTTCACCTGATTAAATAAGACCTCACTGCTATGTCTTCAAACTATTCCAACTGCCTGCTCTAGAGAGTCGCCTAATATTACCCCAAATTTGTTTTCTCTTCATTTACTCATGGTCGAACTTAAAATCAGTTTTAAAGTTCTAGTCCTCACTTACAGAACTCATAGTATATATTTGATCTTCTGCACTGACATGCCACCAGTCAGTCACTTAGGTCTCACCAGTACCTTCTTACTGTCTGTCTTAATTAATGTTGTATTTTATGTGCAGGATTCTGCGACTCTGTGCAAGGTGCTCTATAAATAAATTTCTTCTCCTGCATCTTCTTTTTCTAATTTGCTACTAGCATATGCAGTGACAACCAGGTAAATCAATAAGTAGCAAATCAATGCCGTATTATAATCTTTAATTCTAACTATAGTTACTTAAAATTCTAGATGCAAATCATAATTAAAAATGAATTGAATGCTTATTCATTGCCGGAATGAGGTATTTCTACTAACAAATGTGTTTTTGGCCCGGAAACATGAAAATAATGTCTTCAGGTATGAATGCCAAATGTGTTGGATCCTTGGTATAAGCAGGTTAATGCACCACAACCCATGCATTATATGTTTCAAACGCATGGCTACGTAGGCAAAGCACCACTTGAGGCACAGAGAATTTTCGCTCATTACCCCTTATATGTTGGTGAAGCAGCTTCTATACTTTTACATTAAACTCAGCACTATGTCTCAGTTTGGCTGGCTGACCATGATCTGAACCTGGACATATACCTGGAGATCCAGCTACCTAAGGCTAAATAGACTAAACAATTCTTCACCCCATAAAAGCCATTTAGCAGCTAAAGAAGAGTTCATGTGAGATGCACATGGTCATTTAACAGTTTTTAGTGACTGAAATAGTTTTACACTGTTATAAGCACAACCCCAGCTTATGACAGACCTGACCCAGGTGAAACTCACCCATCTGAACCTGTGCGAAGCTGGTGCTCTCCTGCCCTGCTGACTCTGAGACCAAGGTGACGTTGTACTGATGTCCAGGGACCAGGCCACTCATGGTGTAGGAGGTGACATTGCCATCCAGTGTCACATTCTGGCGCAGGCTGTCATGGTCATGTCCCATCAACAGCAGCTGAAAACGCTCAACCCTCCCAGGGCCCGGCTTCCAGGAAACGCCCAGGGTGTTAAAGAACGGAGTGAGCTGAAGGCCGCTGACTGCAGACGGAGCTGAGGGATGAAGAGGAAGCAAGGTTTGAGCTAACCGTCATTTACCAGGATGGCAAAGGGGTGGAAAATTTCCAGGAAATTTCTATTCCATGAGAAGTTAAGCTGGGAAATTTTGGGAATATTCCAAATTGGAAACTTTCCATGGGAATTAACAGAAATATACAAGAATTAACGGTTAAATTCCCAGAATTTTGTTGCTTTATATTACCACCAAAAAGAGTCACTCCACTCACAGTCCAAATATCAAACAGCATAATATATATAAATATAATTTAAAGTAAATTCTTTTGTCTTAGAATAAAGCTTAATTTATACCTGATTCCTTTGTTAAATTAGTTACTTAATACAGCTTTGGATCTTGGATTCTGTAAATCATTTATGAAAGTGGGTGTTTCTCTGACATGGCCTTAGCTAATCTAACAGTGGTGTTCCCCAAGGGTCAACATTAGGATCCAACAGCTTGTTTTTTTTTTTTTTCTTCTGGCTCCATGTTATGCAGAGTGTCCTCACATTCCAGCGTGTTTGTCTACCTGTTGCTGCGGTGGCCTGCACGGCTGCAGAGGTCTTGTTGCCAGCTATGGCCACCAGGGTGAGGGCGTAGCGGGTACCGGGGGTGAGGGCGGAGAAGCCGGACTGAGGTTCGGCGGAGCCATCAATGAGGGTGCTCTGGGTCTGCCCTGTCTCTGTGTCCATCAGGGTGAGCTCATACCAGTCCACCTGTCCTGGGGAGCATGGCCATGACACCCGCAGCCCTGAGGTCTGGTTTTGGTCAAGCTGGACATCCAAACTGGCTGGTTTCTGTGGATCTGGGAGTGAGACACGTCCACCTCACTGGAAATCACTGCAGATTTATTCATACTGCACCCTTCTCATTCACTCATATGCAAGGGCACGGGAGAGAGTTTGATATTGGGGGAAAGCAACTTAAAAATATAAATGTAAAAGTTTATATTTTTGTAGTGTGGGTACAATGAAGCAAAATTAAATATTGGGGGGGGGGGGACGCCCCCTCCATCTCCCCTGGTAACTACACCCTTGCTCATACACATATAGAGTTAAGCAACTAACGCCTCACTAACTCATAGGGGTGTATCTAATACAGCAATCATTCTCAATTAAGTAATCATTCTCATTTCTCAATTAACTGCATTCATAAAAATAAAGCATTTTTTGCATGAAGATATTTATCAACCTGTGTGTATTGTCAATAGGTGAATTTTTGGACTGGGGAGACAAAAGGCTGCCGCTCTCATGGCATTATAAAGTGTGGGGGGGGGGGGCAAGGGGGGACGTGCTGTTACATAACTCCATAGAAATAGAGAGAGCCATTCCCCTCTTTGTGTAGCGCAGAAAGGGCAGCCTGTTCCAAGATCCCTGGGCCATGATAACATTGTCTGGCTTGGGGAAAATGCGTGGGCGTGGGGCACTGTCCCGCAGGAAGGGGTACGAGAACACGGGACCTTTTGAGAGCATGGGGCAGGTTGGGCTCTTGGGACCAGCTCCCAGTGAGGCCTGAACCTTTCTTTAGGGTTTCCTTTCAGGCATCCCCAGGGCTACACCAACCTAGGAAGCACCCAATGCCACCACAGGTGCCACCTTTGGCCCAAAATTGTTGCATTATCAGGGTTTCCAGCTTCAGTTAGATGACTGGAGCAGGTTTTAAATCTAACACAAGTCTGCACATGCACTTACATGTATGTAACAGTTTTATTACCATATAAATAGTCTGTTGGGTTTGCAAACTACCCCAACGCTTTTTATGTAGCTAATTTTAAGTTTATAATGGGATAACATAGATCTGCCATACGATTTCTTGCATGAGCAAGAGAATCTGAAAGCTTTAGTGTCACACCAGATGTGTGAGAGTTGGCAGCCCTGCATTATTTCACATATATAGAAGCTGCTTTATAAATTGCAATATTGGCAAAACTGAAACAATATAGTAGAGTATATTTTCTTTACAACATAATGCAAGCTCTTTTTTGAAGGGCAGTTATTACAAGAAATGCATTAACTTGTTGCAGCATAATTAATAAGAGTAGATATTACAGCAGTGAAAAGGAATGCACTTCCTTCTCCTGAAAATGAGCTAAAAATAGCCTGAAACAAGAATATGAAATAACCTCAATTTGTCCTAATCAATCACAATTTAAATGCCAGATGAGCTCAACTACAAGCAACTTGATTTCGAGGTTCAGCCAGAAGATTGCGTGCTTCGCCGCGAAAGTTCACAAGTGCACCGTTTATCTGATCTATCAGTCCCATGAAATAAAACACAAAGTCCTTCTGCTTCCGTTAGAACAAAAATGAACAATAGGGCAAGGAAATGGCCAGGCAGAGGGAGTCGCGTCTGGGAACAAACACTTAAGATCAGCCATTCCGCCTCGCTGGCCCGCGGCCATCTACTCTCCAGCCCTGAGACCCTACATGAACAGGAGGGGAACCACACTGGTCCTACTGTACGTTACAATGGATACCATTGCCATTCTTTATGTGCAACTTCCGCTGTAGAGCTGTGTGAGAAGCCAGAAAGCGGTTGCAAATCTTCGTAACATGTTTTAATTTTACTGCGACGGCAATCCCGGAATGATAAACGCAGAAATCGTGTTATACTGGCAGTTAAGGAAACCCTGACAGTATTACAACGTGACCCACGGTACTATCCATAACCATGCCACTTAAGACAGACGTGGTCCTGAAAGACATCGCAGTGATCCAAAGCAAACAACAGCTCTGCCATGAAAATATCCACAGCGTTTCTTAGTACGGTTTCCCCAAAAAGCAAGATTTTGTGTTTCACAGTATCGCAAGTAGCTATGATTCCGTCCATTTATAAGCTTGCAGACTCAAAATGATCTGCTTACAAAAAAATTCCTACATTCTTTTCCCTCCGTGGATCAGCATTATTTTTGTGAATACTGTACCACAATTACTTTCAGCCTCCAACAAGCAATTAACAAAATCCATCCATCCACCTTCTGTAACCACTTATATTCAGGGTCGCGGGGGTCTGGAGCACCTCAAAATGTAAATTAAAACTTTAATAATTACTATCGAAATAATAATTACTATCGAATAACTCGCTAATGGTAATAGTTATGTCAATAAATACAGCTTCACACAAAACGGGATTGTAATTTAAATACGAGTTTTCAGAAAACTGATATAAGACTATTAGGTATGTTAATTAATAGGCCTGTAAAATAATGTTAAGTGATGTTCACGATTCAAAGGTCGTTTCTAGTACTACGAGTCTACGATTGAAATATTTGTTTATAAACAAATAACTTTTTAAGTTTTCAATGTTTTTTTCGCTTTTTATTTTCCGCTAGCATCTGGTAAGGCCCACGTTTGAAAATAAAAATAGCATTGCGGCATTAAATGGTTTTCTGTTAAACAGAGCCTGTTCTTTTCGCTTTAAATTTAACGGAGTCCTACCTGTTTGCAGTGACACATTGACTCGCCCTCCGCCTGTCTTCGACATTATTTCGAGGTGATACACAGTCCCAGGTTGTAAACTCCTGATTTCGCAGGTGTGCGCATTGCCTTGTCCTTCTTCCCGGACACAATCCACGTTTCCAAAGATGCCGTCCAGAGAAACGACACTGAAATTGCACATTTCTCCAGGAGTAGTCCATTTTAACAAAGCCGACTCCGTACTGGCGTGGGACTCCGTCATGTTCACAAGACACTTCATAGTTTCTGTGGTCTCACACTGAGGGAAATTAAAACAGGCGTTTAAGAGAAAAGGGGGTAAGCACGATATTAATGTTCCTGATATTACACATAATATAGATCAGAACAGCTAGCTCATAAAATAAAAACAATAAGACATTATTTGAAACTCACCTGGAGAAACTCAGATGCTACAAAAAGTATCAAACAAATTGATTTCAGCATTGCGATTGTTTTAAATATTCTCGTTCAATAAATAACAGAAATATAGCGTATAAGTGCATTAACGACTATGAAATATTCAAAAATAAAAATGTACTTATATAAAGTTTATCTTGTTCATATTAAGTTTAACTGCTTATATACTTAATACAATTATTGTATAAGCAACAGATGTAAAGAATGAAAAAATGGCTTTGGTGTGGCATCTACGGGGCATTTGATAAGAGATGACAGATTGCGGTTTGTCGCCAGTCCTGGGCTGCCATTCTGATCCGCGACCACCTGATGCTGCCTCTTTCATCGACGTCCTCGATCAGCATTAGCTGACCACGCATCTGATCTCCGTCTCCAAACGGCACTCTCGCAAAAACTCCCAAAATATAAATTCTATATTTAATCGTGGAAAGAATCCATTTTAAATGTAATAATTGTCTTCACTTCCTGGAATTTCGTTTCACAGCCCGCTTTAGTTAACGCAACCTGCTAGTGCGTAAAGTTTGGACGCTGAAATTCTAATTCCTGCCTCCAAACGTCTTATTAAACAGTGTCACATCACAGCTTGGCGGCAGCGGGGACCTTTAGTATCTTAAGCAGCGCCTCTGCCTCATTCTACGTCCCACCCATACTTCCTTCCCGCCGAACTTTGCCTTTTGAATCCAGCTTAGGCTTTTTATAGGTCACCTTTATGTACCCCACGAACACGGGCTGTTTGAAGTACTTTAAAATATCATTCAAGCTCATTATATGTGGCACTACGCCCTAGACTCGATACTCCAGACACTCCAAACACAGGAAAAAAGGATGAAAGGGAATAACGGAACATAAGTGTGAACATAATATACAAGTGAAAGTAAACTCAGTAGCGCGACTCTATTAATAAGGATGCTCCGAAAGGCTCGACTTTAGTATCGTTGGCGGAAATATCTGTCAGTTTTCCACTTTTCCATTTGGATCGATTACTCAGGGGTACTTTCCCTGTTTAATAGAAAACTAGCTAGGTGAATTGGGAGTAATGGGATTTGGCTGGGATTCTTATGAAAATAAATAACAAAACTTCATCTAGAAATTTGCTTGGACAACTCTATTGAGACGAGCTGTCATATTTCACCTTTCTGACAGCCCAGGTAGGTAGGCAACTGACTATTATACATCATCATCTATAAAAAAAGAATGAAAAATACATATATAAATGCTGTTAAATTACCGTTAGATAAATAGTATCGATAAATGCCATATAAAACATGCAATCGAATACACGAAGAAAAAGCAATTTTCATGATACAAAACACATTTATAAATACAAAATGGAATTATTGTGAAGGTGGATGAAATAAGGATTGACATACATTATTGTTTTACAACTGCAAAACAAAATCCATTACAGCCCTGCTTTGGTGCACCTGTTGCACATGCGCGCAGTGCTGCCTAAAGTGTCAGTACCTCGTGTCTCAGAGTGCGCTTCCTCAGAGCCGCAGCCTATATAAGGGGAAGGAGCAGACGGCCTGCTAGAGGGGGCCGGACATGATTGTCATGGGAGCGGCTGCTGCTGCACCCATAACATTCTCCCTCACTTCCTGTGACCGCAGGATATCAAGGGGGGCGGGTCTTATCAAGGGGAAAGGGACCCTACTGCACCCCAGAAGCTAGGGTCACAGTCACTGTGCAGTTAGTATAAGAAAACAGACACTAACAACAGACTAGGCACTTCATAAAGGAAGGAATGCAGAGAATGTCTATGGATGAATTACAAGGATGATGATGATGAAAATAAAATTCTGTTTCAAATGGGAAAACTAAGAATGTTCCCATGCTTTAAAATGAAGACCCAAACAGGTTAGATTTATATTTAACAGAGAAAAGAAGGTTCAATAAATTAATTGAACTTTGCACGTTCGATTGAATGTTAGCCCTTCTTATGCTGGCTGTATTTACCTCATGTCTGTCAGTTTTAAACTGAATGGTGTACATTGCAAATAATAAATAAAAATGAAAAGAAAAAAAACTCCCAATGAAAATTTGTAGTAATGTAGATCTACCAAAAAGAGTAATACATGACTGGATCTGCCAGTTTGTTTTTCCAGGAAAAAAATACATCCAGCAAACAAAACACATACATAAACAGGAGAGCAAACAAGCAAATAACAATTTGAGGAAATAGAATTGGCATCCAATCCATCCATTTTCCATACCCGCTAGACCTAGCATTCAGCAATACTTATTTTAAAAATGAAAGAAATCTGACTCACCTGTTCAGTTCTGATGGTTGTGGTGGAAGTTGGAGTTCCTGTCAACTCCGAAGTAGAAGGAGCTACAGTAGTAGTGCGAGATGCTGGAGTGCTATTGGTAAGAGCATCTGTGATAAAGGGAGATGTTGTAGAGGCTGCATTGGGGGTTTCTGTGGTAATGGGAGATGTTGTAGAGGCTGTAATGGGGGTTGCTAAGGTAACAGGAGATGGATTGGTAGTGTTACGGCCTAAAATATAAATTGTAGATGCTGTAGATTCATTGGTAGGACCTCTGGTGTGAATGGTAGATGCTGTAGTAGCTTTAGTGGGTGGTACCCTATTAATGGTAGATGATGTAATGGTACTTGTAGGAAGCATAGCTGTAGTTGACAAAGGAGGTGCATTAGTCATGGTGGCCTCTGTGGTACTTGAGTTGGGAGCTGGAAGAGTAGAAGTAGATATGACAATGACAGCTGAAGAGAATTCCTCTGAGGTCTCAACTCTTGAGCGGGGAGTGACTTCGCTAGTGATGGGTGACACAGCAGCAATTTTAGTGGAAGGGTTAACGGAGGTCACCGTGGTCATGATGTTAGCTTCAGTACTTTCCATACTGAAGGCAAATGTACCCATTCTGTTTATAGACGTGGTTATATTGGGAACTACTGTAATGGTGGGTTCTGTGGTGGTCTTAGGGGGATGTAAAATAATGGTGGATTCAGCGGTGGTCGCTGTGGGGACCACAGTAATGGTGGGATCTGTGGTGGTCATGGTGGGGTCAGCAGTAATGGTGGGTTCAGTGGTGGTCATAGTGGAATCTCCAGTAATGGTGGGTTCTACTGTGGTCATAGAGGGAACGACAGTATTGGTGGGTTCTGTGGTGGTCATAGAGGAAAGTACAGTATTGGTGGGTTCTGTGGATGTCACAGAGGGAACTACAGTATTGGTGGGTTCTGTGGATGTCATAGAGGGAACTACAGTACTGGTGGGTTCTGTGGTGGTCATAAAGTTCACTACAGTATTGGTGGGTTCTGTGGATGTCATAGAGTTAATTACAGTATTGGTGGGCTCTGTGTTGGTCATAGAGGGAACTACAGTACTGGTGGGTTCTGTGGTGGTCATAAAGTTCACTACAGTATTGGTGGGTTCTGTGGATGTCATAGAGTTAATTACAGTATTGGTGGGCTCTGTGTTGGTCATAGAGGGAACTACAGTACTGGTGGGTTCTGGGGTGGTCATAAAGTTCACTACAGTTTTGGTGGGTTCTGTGGCGGTCATAGAGGGAACTACAATATTGGTGGGTTCTGTGGATGTCATAGAGGGAACTACAATATTGGTGGGTTCTGTGGGTGTCATAGAGGGAACTACAATATTGGTGGGTTCTATGGATGTCATAGAGTTAACTACAGTGTTGGTGGGCTCTGTGGTGGTCATAGAGGGAACTACAGAAATGGTGGGCATATTGGGAGCTGGAGTTCCTGTGCTCACAGTAGACGCTGTATCAGTGGGATTTACAGTAGGGTCAGGCACTGCATCAGTTCTATTAAGCACAATAGTTTTAGCCCGTGCCATAGTAGGACCTGCCGAGGTAATAGGACCAACAGTTTTTGCAACAGAGGAAATGCTCACTGGAGCTGAAGATATACTGGGTGGTGCTGCGGTTATGGTGAGTATCCCAGCAATCATAGCAGGTGGTGCAAAGAAAGTGGAAGCAGCTCCATCAGCTGTAGACGCTTTGAGAAGAGCAGATGTCACACTTCTAGCTGCAGCAGACCATCTGGAAAATGCTGGCCTGCCTACTTGACCTGTTGTAGCACTCCTGATGAGATTCTCGGTGGCTGCACTTGAAAGTGCAGTATTTCTGAGGGTCTTTGAGCTCTTAGATGAGAATGCATCAGTCGAGGTATGAGTCATATGTGACTCTCGGGGAGTTTTAGCTGTCCCAAGTGGAATATCAGTGACTGTAGGGAAATCCTCAGAAGTTGTCCACCTTGCCAGTGCACTGGTGCCTGCAGTGGATGGTGTGCGGCTCTTTCTTTCAGAGTGCTGGGTGGCTCTTACAGGACCGTATGTATGGGCTCTATGGCTGATGCTACTGGTCCTGGTAACCGGAGGTGTGGAATTGCTGGTCAGGAGCCCCACGCTGCTGGTTCTTCGGACCCGAATCCGAGTGGCAGCACCAATGTAGAGAGCTCTGATACTGGAGGCAGAGCTAACATGGTTCTCTGCCACTGTATTGGTCCTTGTGCTTCTTGAAGGTGTGTGGCTTGTTGATAGGGCTGGATGTGCTGTTCTAGAGGAGAGAGGCCCAGTGTTGGTATCTGATGGATTAGCGCTGAATATGGTGGTGGAAAAGGAGGAAATTGCTGCAGTTGTTGTGTGCACTGGGGGACCTGGGAAAAGCAACAGGATTTATGTTAAAATTACCATGTTAAAATTACATTTACCAAGGTAAATGCTGCCCAAGACACTCTGATTTCAATATAAGTGTTCTAATTGGACGTGAAAGGGTGGGCAGTGGCGGCTTAATGGTTAGGGAAACGCACTTATACAGTAATTGAATGATTGCAGGTTTGAATCCCCCTCAGCAAGGTAACGCCCCCAAGCACTGCTCCCTGGGCACTGAATTAGCTACCCCCTGTTATATCACATATGGGTTAAATGCAGAAGACATGTTCTGTTGCTGTGGTGAGTCAACAATGACAACTGGTTACTAAAAAAAAAAAAAAAAAGCAAATGTCAACAGGCACCATGAAAACAGAAAGTTTTCAGAAAGTGTTTTTTGATATTTATTAACGTTACATAAGTTGATTGAGCCTTCATTATGACAGTGCTCCATATAGCAAATTCATTTTTCTTGTATGAACTGATTTGTCCACAATTGGCCATGTTACAGCCATAGTCTGTGAGCTCAGTAAAAGAGAATAAACATTTAATGCAAAGATCTGTACAGAAATTTAGCAATTTTCTATATTATCCTTCAAAGAGCAAGACAACTTCCAGAGAACTTGGTAGCCCTGTGAAATGAAATGGTAATTCAAATACTCCTGGCTCTTAAAATTAAATTATCTTAAAACATAAAACCTGCCCCAGTTTACCAAAGATTAGTACTGTAATTGGCATAAATTCTTTCACATTGCAAACAAAATGGACTGAGACACATCAAACTCTGTGTTTAGCCATTTGGATTTTTACAGAATAAAACACCTACTTGGCCTAAAATCTCACAAATTTCCCAGATAATTAATTGAAGAGGAGAATCCAGCTATATCGGTTTTATTTGGATTAGTCTATTGAAGTGGGCTGTTGTCTTTCACCTTTCTGACATGCTGCAGCAGGTTTATTTGGTATGAGTATTCTACACATAGAATGGTTAAATAGTACTTGAATTTTTTTCAACATAACGTGTGAATGAAACTTAAAAATTATTCAGAGTCATTTATCACTACACATAATTTTCTTGCTTATTCATTTGTAATGTCCCCATGAAACACATCAAAATATCAAGTTATTCATGGATCGCTTTTTACACGTCTTACTGCTAGCAGAGTTCAGCTGCTCAGTCGTGAAATAAGTCAAAATACAAAAAGGTGCCATGTAGGAATATTTCATTCATCTGACGAAGGAATGTCTAGTTAGAGCTATTAATGATAATTAACATTACAGCTGATGAAAAGGCATAATTTTTTAGCGCAAAATTGACCTTTTATTAAACCGTTCACTTCGACATTAAGCTGAAAAAGTTAATGTCGAAAGAGGCAGAACTGTCCTTTAACGGACTCCATCTATATTTAAATCCTGTTCCTACAGTACTTCGCTTAAGATGAGCATCAAGTTTGTGATCTTCATCATGGGGTTCATGTGTGTAAAAGCCGACAAACAGACCACAGACATTTGGGCAGTTCTTCTGGATTAGGAAGTGCATGTCTGTCAGTTTCGTATGGGCAAAGCGGCCAACTCCCCCTACAGATGTAATGCCCTAAAATCGACACACCTCATCATCTCCCTACAGGCAGACACCAGACAAGCTGTCTGCTTCCTTTAAGGCTGGAACTTCAAAAAACACTCATCTGGAGCTGGTCAGGCAGCCACTCCTCACACATGCTCTTCTAATCGATCATCAGTAGCAGATTTGCAAAGTTGAATACTGCAAATGAGATTATTATTATTATTGTTATTATTATCATTATTATTATTTATTAATAATAATAATAATAATAATGATAGATAGATACTTTATTAATCCCCATGGGGAAATTCCGAACTTATGATCACAAGCACAAATTCTTAGCCCACTGAGGCACATGCTGCCTGCAGGCTGGTCTGAGACACACAGTGCAGCCTATGCTGACACACACCATCAAACTCTTTAATTTCCATCTTTATTGTCATCTTCACTGACAGGTTGAGTCAAAATACAAAAATAAATCAAGGCATCAGGTAGGAATATCTCATCCACTTGAAGAAGGAATGTTTGGTCAAGTAATATCAAAGCTGATGAAAAAATGTATTTTACAGGCTCTCCTTCAGTTCTCAGGTGTTTGTATGTGTTTTGGTTCAGTTTTTGTGGAAAGCAGTAGTGCTCTCCTGTCCTGTAATGACTGGGGTCTCTGAAACAGTGCTGTCCTGAAAAGACAGGAAGTCTGTCAAGTACAGCTTTTGACCTTATGCGATTTCCTAGTCGCATTTGATTAACAGTTTTTGGCATTTTTGCGTGCGTGTCTGTTTCGGGGGAGAGATTATGCACTATGGCTAATACACCCAAAGGCTTTTTTATGTTATACAAGGACACGAATGTAATGTTTGGTAGTTAGCTATGTAACGTTGGCTGATATTGGAGAAAACAAGCAATAAACCAAAAAATTATACTGAAAATGCATTATACATGCCAGATTTTTAGATATAAATTATATACCGATAATCACCTACTGTAGTTCATTCCAGGAAAAAAATGTCTGTGACAACTGTGGGTAACAGGGACCTGTATGTCACGCTCATTAGCTGACAGCAAGCATTGTGTTTTTCTTCTGGGGAAAACAATGACCAGTGGAACACAGTTAACCTCCCACAGTTCACCTATGTGAAAGTGCACTCAGAAAAGCTGACCCCTCTAGAAGGTAATGAGTTCAAGTTCCACATAGATCTTCTGCTTAAATCTGACCTAGCTTTGCAACACGCTAGCAAAGGGGAGAGACACTCCACAGATGCACTGGGTTATAAAGCTGGGGTGTGTGAATGTTTTAGCCATGGTCCTGCCATAGCTTACAGTGCCAGGAAGGGGAGACGGGGGTGGGGGGTTCTGTCTACGACATTCCTTTGCCAGTGTCTGGGTCTTCCAAGTCCCTGTAGCACAATGTGCAAGGAAGTGGGTATCAAAAGTACCATCCTCTCCTTTCACTCAGAACCAAGCCAGAAGAGCCAAAACATGGACTTGTAAAACATATCCCTTAAGTGCTGGTGTTAAGTGTTGGTACAGGACAGTTTTATCACTTCATCAGCCTGTTTCTTTGTATTTTGCCAAAGGCCGTAAATGAGAGAAATGTTTTCAGATGTTCAAGAACTTGGTGAGATGGGAAGGAAATGCTTTGTTTTGGTGCATGTTATGTAAGCCTAAACATAACTGAGGAGCAAATTTCCAAAACCCACTCCATTTTTTGTTGTTTTGAGGTGAGACCACCAACGACCTAAAAGTCAGGCTTCTTCATAATGTTACAGTATTGGCAACCAAAACTCACTCAGTCCTTATGTAATCCAACAAAGAACGTTCATTAAATTTCCAGAACTTACAAGGTCCATGAAAATGTATCCTGCTGACTAAGGGAGATTTGTAAACATGCTAGTCAATTATTACTCAATTCAAGTCAATTTATTTTTATATAGTATCTATAGGAATTTGAGCTGGGTGTGCAGTAATACACTGCTGCATCAATCATATAGAAAAATGACATATTAGCCCAAGTGTAATTATTCCGAAATGTTGTATGTTCACAGGCATACTATGAGAAAGGAGAACGTTTAGCAACATACTAAACGGCATGAGCTTTACCTTTGGGCGGGCATAAAGACGTCTCCAGCATCCTCCCCCGACCATCGCCTTTGTACCTGGTCCATTTAGAGTGTATGGACTCTTCGCTGAGCACCGCTCTGTAGCCTTGCTTCATCAGGTACATGGCAGAGCTGGCCAGCCCCAGGGTGCCCTTTGCGTCATAGCATCGCCAAGCCGGCGAGATGGCACAGTCAGTGAGGGCGGCCAGGCGGGTGTGCCGAGGCACAGCGAGGCTGCTCTCAGTCCACAGGCATTGGGACGAGCGCTGGTGAAGGAGCTTCATGCCCCCCGTCCATCTCCACTGCTGCTCCGGGTCCATCGCATTGCATTTACCCAGGCGGACCGTTGCATTTCTTGTTACGAGACAAAGCTGCTTGTGTGAGTGGGCAATGAGGAAGCCGTCTACGAATCAAAGACAAGGTGGGAGGTCACCTGATACGCTCATCAGCACCAGGGTGCCAACAGTCCCGCATAATATAAGATGGAAAATAAATTGCTGTGTCCCAAATGACATGGGACAATCCTATATTATAAGTGGTGGGTGGCAAACCTAATCCACACATGCATGAGTGCCCATGGACAGTGGAAACGGGGAACTTTTGGAGCTTTATTAGTAATGATGTGATGAACAACTGCAAAAAAAATCACCTAAAAATAATTTACTGCAAACCCATATAACTTTGTCAATAAAAATCTAAATAATAACCTGCGTTTTTCAAAACTGGAAGTTATATCTGAGTTTTTAAACATTTGATTGAGCAAGTGGAAATGACTTTATGCCCCCACCCCCTTGATCAGCTGCCGACCACAGTCCTTGACAGTACCTATAGACAGAAAGTACTTCAACTCATTTTATACATGTTAATTTACTGACAAAAAAAAAAAAAGAAAACAATTCTACCTTTGAGGGTACAATTACCTGGGGTTATACCCTCAACAATCTTCCAATTGTACCCTAACTGTAGCTAAATGTACCTTTTAAGATACAGAAATGGACTCTGGGTAACATTTTTTGTACCATCGAGTACATTAATATCGTTTGTTCCGTGGGGAAGAAAACTGTACCAAGTCTGTATGGTTTTATTCCTGTGTTGATTAATGTGAAAAGGCATGTATTGATTACACAGGTCATCTCCCATAGTCTACAAACATGCCTCTCAGCAACCGTGAGTCTATAGTAACTTTACTCCCTGGCTGAATGTGTGCTGCCAAGGCCTCATGCCCTGTTCAGGGGGCATCACTACACCCTGCTCTGCATCCTGTACCTCCTAGCGAAGGCTCAAAATCATTAATCAAAACTAAGCAAATTGTTACAGAAAAGTAATGGATGAAAACATATTCAAACACAGATTACTAAAAACAGCAAGGTATTTGCTGAAAATAAACTAAATATTTTAGACCAAATCCATGAACCAAAAGATGTACTTTAAGTGAAACAGGTCTGCTCCTTCCAGAGCAAATTTAGCACATTTTGTATATGGGAAATAATTCCCACTTTGAGATTAAAAACGAAGTATTAGATAGTGATCCAAGTTTCACTGTTAGATGCTTCTACGTGCTCTTCTCAGAACCATCAAAACGTTTTATTTGGAGTATGTCCAAGACGCTTCGCTGTCATGTTCGCTCTGCTAGACTGAACACCGAGTGCAAATGATACCTGGAAATTGTTAGAGGCTTTCCTGTAAACACTTATTAAGCGAAAACGCTTTTTTTTCCAGAGCAGTGAGTGATTGTATCAATGAGAACAATCATCATACTATATATATGTATAATTACTTTTTGCCTTACTCAGAAGTCACCGTCGCTTTGTCTAAGGTCCATGGAAGCGCAATACGGGCACCCCGTTTCTCGTCGGCTATCCAAACCTTCAAATATATAGCTTTGAAAGCAAACCTGAGATGGAAAAACATCATCTGATGACAAAATATAGGGAACAAAATCAATGTTTGCTACTCACCTGTTGCGGCAAATCGCAGAAACGCCGATATCGCAGTGAAAAACAAAGCGTCCATATTAAATGTAATAGTTTGACGGGACGGACAGATTCAGATGGGCTGAGTTTAAGGCTTTAGAGGAAATGCGCCTACAAGGGAAAAGTCAGTGACGACCGCTTCCTTCCATTCAGCTTCCATGGTAAAGAGCCTTCAATGCACAAGTATTCTTGGTCGGAAATACCAAAGTACATCCCAGATGTTTATAGCCTATAGTCAAGGTTTTTCAAAATACAGCATTGAGTGTTAAATGCCAATGAAATGTAATCGATACAAACTTTCAATCACACGATTTAACAAGACACCAGTTAATAATTTAAAATGAATCTCAGTTTATTGACAGTACAGAATACAAAGCCAACAGCATAGTTAGCAATAAAAGGAAATAGAGCCACAATGTCCAATCTACTGAAGATTACAGATCTTTCTACAAGACGACATTATAGTGAAATCTGCTTCCAATTACAACACAAACATATGTAAACACTCTGTTTGAAAGCTTTATGGTATGGCTTTAGTTAACACACCCACATTACAACTGTCATGTTTGTTATTATAGCTTACACAAATGTTAAGTGAATGTGCAAAGTTACTTTTTCGGAGTACATTTACCCTGACTTATCATTTTGACAACCATCGCTTATCTTTCATCAGCCCAGATGTGTTACAACTAAAATATTTCAGCGAGGTGTAAGAAAAAGCAGGTGTACTTTGAGGCATTCATATATGTACATGTTGGATATACGTATTTAATATTGATACATGAGACTATGAATTTTTCACAACATTCATTTAGGTTAATCGTTTGTAGGGAAACATCGTCTTGCTTCTGCAGCAATAAAGCCCACATAGTGGATAATAGCTACAAACAGTACACGATATGCACAGACATTTCATAATTATATACACATCGATTACGGGCATTGTGCAGTGCACCTGCAACAGAGACCTAATGTAAGTAGACAAATATATTCAAAACTTTTGTATCACAAATAATAAAAAAATCGATACATACAAAAAAGTTCCTAAAAATGTTCCTGTTGATTTCTTTCCTGCCATTAAGTAGAAATAAAACACTTGCAGTCTCAGCAGCAAGATTTTTTTTTCTGATGTCGTCAAAGATATACCATCCACGTATAGTTGATAATAGCACTTTTACGTTCACGTAATCTTTCACAATACGAGGACAGAAACAGAAGCGTTTAAAAGTTTCGCACGCAACCCATCCCTCCACAATAAATAACCGCTGGATCCCAGTGCGGGCACTAAACACAAAAGGACCGTGTTAAAAACGCGGTCACACCGCTTATGCACGGAGACACTTTACAAAAGGCGCGTCGCATTTAGCGGAGGAAAAGCAGAGGAAATCGGGAGCGGCCGCAAACAGCACCGCAGAAACGCATCGGATCCAGAGCCAAGCCCCAATCTGAATCCTAATAATAATAATAATAATAATAATAATAATAATAATAATGCACCGTGCACGCCTGAAGCACTCGTCCCTAAGAGTTTACCCTGTGAAAGTTAATACGTCGCCTGACATATCAGTTAATATTCGTGAAAAAATGTTCATGCTGGTAACATGCTCTCAGTGTTATGGACCAGAAACCCACACTTATTAAAATGGTTTATCATACATATAGCCTAGCTGTAGCCTATATAACGACCAGAGCCCTCAAAGCTGTACAGGAGCTGTCTGCTCGAAGTTGATGCCGGCCACACCCCCGTGAGCATAAGCGATGAGATCTCTACATACAAAACACGGAAGGAAAAAAAAGGACATTTTCTAGCCATTTTCTGATACAATAATGCCATCATTTAGTTGCGTTTATATTAATTGGTTAAAAACGGCGTGTTTTAGATGTACTCTCGCCCAAAGCTCAGTGCTGAAAAGTCGACAAAGGGCACCGAAAACCTCAATATAAACATTGGGAAAAATCGTTAGTAGTAGTTCTAAACTTAAAATTCAATCAAATGTTTTCAATAATACGCAACAACAGACAAGTTAATTTCTTATGAGGTATCTCAAAGTACGTGTGTGATAACGGATAAGAACATCATTATTTATATATGGGTGAGTATTTTAACTACTCCGTGTAAGTAATGCGATTAAAGTTGTGATGTAAACAAAACTGTCTTCATTTTGTTGTTAAATAGTGCTGTTTTTCCAAACTGCTTCATAACTAGGAAAAAGTACCGAAATTACTAAATATCTAGCAGGAGCCAAATTTTAGACAATTAAGAGCATTACCGAAATTATATACAAAAATATTTCATATTTAATTTACAATGAACAAAGGATTTGTAAAAATGTATTTACTTAATACATTTACATAATATGAACTGTTTTGACTGTAAATGCCACTACTGTTGATGATATAATATTTTATATAATAAAATACAAAACAGAACACGCTCTTTCTGTGAGCTGTAATTACCAGGTCAATTGCTCAAAGAAGAATTTAAACCCTGACAAAACTGGGATATCTGGATTTCTGAACAACATGAAAGTGCTGCATAATGCAACTGATATGTCTGTGAGGACATCAAAATGTTTTACTTCATGCCAAGGGCAGTTAGACTGTGTCTGCAGTAGATCGCACACATCTCAAGCTACCATTTCAGAAATCCCTACAGATTTAATTATGGCTCTTTTTGTGCTGGGGTATGTTGCTTGAAAATGCCTCCAGGATATTGCAGTTAACAGTCTTTATAATATTTATAAAACTTGATGTCATTTGCTCCCACCCTCCTACCCACGTGCCACCAAATCAAAAAACAAATAAACAAACAAAAAGCAAAATAATAATAAAAAAAACAGTGAGGTTCAATTACTAAGTGACAAATGGCTCTTTGATATATCATGACTATCTGAAAGTGGCAAAATCTCTAGCTTCTATAGGAACAGGTAACTGGTAGATATTAAAAACCTACTTTAACTACCCGAAAGGGTGCCAGAATGAATAGAGAAATGGCCACAAGACAGAGTGTTTACATTGCCTTACAAGAAACCAAAACTGCAAACAAGACAGGTGTAAAAGACTAAGTGAATAATATGATGTTCACTGACAGAGCATCTCACCCGAGTTCATCAGCCCAACTACTCCCCCTGCCAATCATCTTTGCTCCTCCCATAACGTTTAACATAATGAAGCTCATTCCAGAAGGTCTGAATCATGTTGCCCCTTCTGACGGGACCACGATGACCATAGAACAGGGTTACCTTCAGGTTCCTCTTGTGGAAACCTCGGCCCTCACGGAGATGAACAAAAATAAAACAAAAGAGAATGAAAGGTGTGGCGCTACGCTCACTGGCCAGCGTCAGCAGAGAGTCGGCTTTCGTAGAGGCTCAGTGCGTGATGGACGAACTCGTACTGCTCACCCGTCTGAATCATGCCTCCCCTGTCCATAAAAACAGCAAAGCACATTCAGTCAGACTTCACGGTTCAGATAACAGAGAAACAAACTTGCAGTGTTCACAGAGACAGTCAGACACGTGACACAGACCGTCACACTCGCAGTGTTTCCCCCGCTGCTCTCAGAGACAGTCAGACACGTGACACAGACAGTCACACTCCCAGTGTTTCCCCCGCTGCTCTCAGAGACAGTCAGACACGTGAGACAGACAGTCACACTCCCAGTGTTTCCCCCGCTGCTCTCAGAGACAGTCAGACACGTGAAACAGACAGTCACACTCCCAGTGTTTCCCCCGCTGCTCTCAGAGACAGTCAGACACGTGACACAGACAGTCACACTCCCAGTGTTTCCCCCGCTGCTCTCAGAGACAGTCACAGACACTCGGAGCGCTGATTTCATAACACATATTTACTTCAGGCCTGAAATAGGACATATGAAGGCATAGTTTGCAGACGCAGCTCTGAGTTGGTGACTGACTCACTAAGGTCCCCCCACCCTAATACTTGTCCCACCAGAAAGCAGCTCCTATTTTCCCAGGTATCCTGTCTGCGTGAAACACAGCCGCTGCTCACCCTTCCCATTTCCGCCGGACTCTGCTGTTATGAAGCTGCCGTCCACTGGAGCCCCAGCCCACCTGAACCTCCTAGCAGCTAAATGCTATAGTGGAGCCAACTACCCCCTCCTTACAGCATTACTGGGGGTGTCATGTTTGCATAGTAATGGAAACCACTCCTTATTTAGTGGGTACCTGTCAAAAGCACCTCTGCAAATATAAATTAAGACCTCTCGCTTAATTCTTTGTTTCCTTACAAACCAGTTTAATGCAAAATAAATATTAATCCCATTTATTAGATTATTGTGCTGTCAAAGTAAGCTACTTTAAAGGATAAGTAAAAGAACAAGCTCAGTTTGACATGCCGCTGGCTCAGAAATCTTCATGAGCACAGTGGGCTTTGATACAGCCTGTGTTTAACAGGAAGCTACAAGCAGATTAGTCACGCAAGCTGTCTGAACATCCAGGATCAAGGAATGACCCACTATGAGAAGGCTGGAGCCTGAACAATGGTCTGAGCAATCCCACCTATTACCATAGTGATCACCATGGTAGCGCATAGAGGTAATCAAAGTAATCTGGCTCTTATTTTCTTGTGAGGGTTAAACCGGGACAGCTAGGTAGCTATTGTAGGATTTTGAGGGGAAGGTGTGTTCTTTTCTAAAAGGGGACTATATTTGTTTTGCTGTATTTCTCTTATTCAATCATTCTGTAAACAATTTTACGTTTACATTTGTTTATCTGGATACTTTTATCCGACGTAATGTACCGCTGAGATAGCAGGTGTACGAATTTGTGCAGCAAAAGGAGTTAAGGGCCTTGCTCAGGGGCCCAATGGTGACATCACTCTGCCGACTGCAGGACCTGAACTAGCAACCTTCCGGTCACAGTCCTAACCCACAGCGCCAGACACTGCCCCAGTTTTCATTTCTTAAAGGGCCCTCAACACTGCGCTCGTGACAGAAGTTCACCTCCTGTTCACAGATGATGGCTATGGAAGATTATATGCACAAAAATTCAAATGCCAATTCATTTTGCAATTGGCAATACAATATTCAATCAGTATATTTGTCATTTCAATATTTAATCTGAACGTATAATTTTAAAATACATTTTGCGATCGGCAATTCAATGTGCAAAGTGCTTATGCAATCCTTAATTCATTTTAAAATATTTTGAATAATAAATAGAATAACGAGGCACGGAATTGCATTTCGTATTGTCATGGGTTTTTTGCCACTTTATTCAATTTGCAATTCCCAACTGTCAGACCGCTCATCGAGGCGGACCTTCACTAACGACGTCACTTCCTTGTTTAGGGCCTCACCAGCATTCAACGGATTTGTTCGTTTAGAGAGTAATGGCGACAGAAGAGCCTGTAGCATATATTTGTGCTTTTGCAGATGACATGGAAAAGAATCGGGTATCAGCAATAGATGCGTTTGAGAGGTTGCTTTTGCTCTCACAGAGGGTGAACTAATCTAAGCAGTCAGTGAGGCGCAGACTGGGGAAACCCACCGTCGAGATACTTGTCGTGGCCATTGAGAGCTCTGTGGGCTGATTTTTGTGCTACTAGAAACTGAATATGAATTGTGTATACTTGAATCTGAAATTGTCTCATTAAAAAACTTAATCTGAGTTTATTAGCTGAATCTGAATTCAGTTCGCAAATTCGATTTCAACCTATTGAAGAAAAGCAATTGACCACAGGTTCACAATGCAAACCATTTCCATGTTTATGACAGTTCTGCAGGTTGGGGTAAAGTGGAGGCGCTCACTTTGCACATTGAATTGCCGATCACAAAATGTATTTTAAAATTACACATTCAGATTAAATATTGAAATGACAAATGCATGCTCTGATTGAATATTGTATTGCCAATTGCAAAATGAATTGCCATTTGAATAAAGTGACAAAAAACCCATGACAATACGAAATGCAATTCAGTGCCTTGTTATTCTATTTATTATTCAAAATATTTTTAAATGAATTAAGGATTGCATAAGCACTTTGCATACTGAATTGCCGATTGCAAAATGTATTTTCAAATTAAATGCTCAGATTAAATATTGAGATGACAAATGCATGCTCTGATTGAATATTGAATTGCCAATTGCAAAATGAACTTCCATTTGAATTTCTGTGCATATAATCTTCCATAGACATCATGCCGAGTCGGGCACCGCACCTGTCCACTCGAAGGTTGCACACGATGCCCAGCACATCCACCGTGCCCTCCTCCTGCAGCTGCCGGCACCCTATGGTCGTGGCGATGAAGCATCCGGTCCGGCCGATCCCAGCACTGTGTGAGGGAGCAAGCGTTTGACCTCCAGTAAGCATAAACCACTGTTATTATTCCCAGGAATGCCCATAACTACCAAAATAATAATCTATTCATTAATTACCCAGAATGCCTCTCATTAAAACGCTGTCGCTGTGCTTAGTCAGTCACACACCATATCTTAAAATACATTCGAGATCGGTCTTTCCACATGAATCTTGGCAGCCAATCAGAATCCTGGAACTAGGAACTAGGAATCCTGGACTTCTCACAATCTTTCAGTATTTACAATGTTTTGATAAAGGAAACGTAAACAGTACACAGAGGCATCTCAGATCGTAATGTAAGGCATCTTGGTAGACTCCCGTGGGCCCTGCTGGGGTCACCTGCAGTGAACAATGACGGGTCCTCGAGGCCCCGAGGCCAGCCGGTCCTCCTCCACCTCAGCCATGAGCTGCAGGAGGGGCTGGGTGCTGTCGGGGGTCTTGTGGTCCGGCCAGGAGGTGTACCAGTAATGCTTCAGGCTATGGCTCTGGCCCCCTTGCTACAGAGAAGATGCACAGATACAGGATTTATTTATGGAAATCCTAAGGTTAAGAGTGGTCATTTGCTGAGCGCTCTGAGTACAGGGCAGGAGGCAACCGAGAACGGCAGTCAGCAACAAATACAGCTTAAACTGATCTAAGCAAGTGTTTAGTTATTCTTACAGAGGCCCTCCCCACTCCAAAAACATAGTGGAAATGTAAATATGTTTTAAACAAGAGACCTCATAAAACAGAGAACTGCACTGCATCCAGACAAAGATCTCACAAAACAGAGAACTGCATCCAGACAAAGATCTCATTTCATTCTGGGAAATACATCGCCAGCAGCTGTGTGCTTACAAGCTAATTCTGCAATCAAGATCCCAGGCCATCGACTGCCGTCGCAAACGGGCAGCTTGAAACACAATGACATGATTGCTCGTGCAGCATCAAACATCGGCACTGAATGACTTATAACATGATCACTAATAAACAAAACCAGACTATTAGGACAAAAACAAACAACAAACAAAACAAAGAGCTGCGAACGAATCGGTGACTTTGGCTTCATACAGGAAATGATGTGACAGGTGCACTCACCTGCAGAGTGAGATGGCGGACGGTGTAGTGCTCGCTTTCCTTCACGCCGTCGACGAGCACCTCCACCTTCCCGTAGATGCCTCGCTTCTCTGGCCAGTAGAGGACGCATTTCTGCAGAGGGCGAGGGACCCAGTATCACATCCATCATTTTGTTTCCATGACGACACCACTTCCCGCTTCCGTCTCGCGCTCCCGACCACTCGGGGTGCATAAAACCGCAGCAGAAAGTGGTGGATGAAGAAATGAAACCTGATCTACAAAATACTACTTCAGCTAATTCACATAGGAGCTACGTCCAGACTCTCAATCCACCATGACTATTGACGTGCTCCAGAAGACACCTTCTCCTGTATGTTCTCCCCGTAACGCCTCCTCAAACCTCAAGAAGCCTCGTCCTTCTCCGCCGACATGCATAAATGCCGGGGAGTAACTTATGCAACGGCAGCCTCTCCCAGTGCTTAACAGACAGGTCCATCTGAGGCCCCTCCCAGGCGGCCCGTGGGGGCCCAAGGGTGAGGGCGTTGGTCTTTTTAGGCCGTAGCCCGACTCCCCCACGCCGCTCTATTGTGGGTTATTTTTAGTGCCAGAGTTTGTGATAAATGTTCCTATGAGGACTGGAGTCTTACCCCCCTGCTGGTTTTCCAATTAAAGAAAATGTAAAAATTGCCAGAGAAAATTAAAAAAAAAAAAAAGGAGGACATCAATGCAAAGGCACTTGGAAGCTCAATCAGCTGAGCAATAAAAGGCAAACAGGAAGCAGAGCCTGTGGTTTTCTGCCAGCAGGTGTCCTCGTGCAGGTGTGTGTGTGTGTGTGTGGGCAGGTAGGGGCCAGGCGCTGTCACCCTCACACACCTCGTTCTTCTCCTTCAGCTTGGTGATCATGACGATGACGGGACAGCTCTCCTGCCACGCCATCTGCCAGAAGTCGTTGACTGTGTTGATCATGGGCCCTTGGGTGGCGATGTAGGCCCTCTCGTCTCCCAGGTATCCCTGCCATGGGGCAGACGCGAGCAGTGAGCTAACAGGCTCTGCGGGGGACACCCTGTGAATGTCACGGCTCTGAACGCGCCCTCCCAGACACTGAAATCATACAGCTGACTTTAATCAACACAACCTGCTTTACCAAGAATTAATACTCAGTAAAGCTCCGTGACTTGTCCTTAAAATACAAGTAAATAATTACAATGTTACACTGGAGCCCTAACTGTAGAGACAACTGGTCTCCCAACCCAGTTCTCAGAGATCTTCACGGTCCACATTTTTGCTCCCTCCCAGCAGAGACGGCCAGTATTTCAATTAAATTACTTTTCAGCTTTTTAGTAATCTGTATTTTGCTGGACGGAAAAAAAAAATCAATTTGAAACAAACTATTTTGTCATTTTATTAATTTATTTCCTGTCATTTTAAGAACCTTCACTACCAGGCTTACAGACTTCAACAGCTTATTACCCTGGATCAATAATCCAAGGAAAGAAACTACTTTGGTGCAAACTGTGTTAAGGTAAAGTACACAGTAAAGTACAGTATCAGACACTAGTCACTGAGTGTCATTATAGGACAGAGAAATAGAGTGCAGTGCAGTGCCCTACAACTTGTGAATCAACTGCTAGTGGCATTCTAGTTAATTTGAACAGGCATGTTCAGGCAGCAGCGTCTTGTGGTTTGTCATATATGGAGGCCTTCATTGGCGATAAATCAGGCCAGCTACTTCTGTTCCTAAGGACAGAATTAATGTCTATCAGCTAATGATGCTTTTATAGCCACTTAGCCTGTGCAAAAGGGAGAACCGACTGGTGGACTTGACGTTCTATATTATATGCATGGTTCTGTTTATACATTTTTTTGAGCATTTATGTGGAAAAACAGTTTCTTCGAGTTTGCGCACGTTTGGCACCCTACGGTAAAAAGGCGGGAAATCCCCGCATTATGATAATTAATTTAAGAAAGTGCTGGTGAGCCTCCTTGACTGTGCACACGTACACACCAGTGCCCCTGTCAGTCACCACTACCAATCATTTCAATGAAGGGAGTGACGGTTCTGAAACCGAGACCAAACCGCCACCCAAACGTTCATGATCTCGTATTGTAATTTCAGAACACGGAACCACAATATCTCCCCGATCCCAGCCCGCTGATGCAGATGCAGTTTTCTGAGATCTCATTACATTACTAACGCTACAAAAGTGGGCAGCGGTGGCTTACTGGTTAGGGAAGTGCATTTGTAATTGAAAGATTGCTGGTTTGAATCCCTGACTAGCAAGGCACCACTGAGGTACTCTGAGCAAGGTACTGCTCCCCGTGTGCTGAATTAGCTGCCCCCTGCTATGTCGTGATGTCGCATATGGGTTAAATGCAGAGGACACACTTCATTGTTGTCCACTGTGTGATGACAATGACCACTGATCACCTCAATTCAAGAGTCTTTTTTCACAATTAACACTATAACACATGTAGATCATCCTTCCGTCATTGTAACTGCTTAATCCCGACTGGGGTCCTGGGGGGGACCGGAGCCTATCCCAGGAACAATGGGTGCAGGTAGGAACCAATCCTGGGCAGTTGGCAAATCACCACAGGGCGCACACACACACAGCCACACTCACACAATTACGGGGCCAATTAGACTCGCCAATCAGCCTACCCTGCACGTTTTTGGACCATGGGAGGAAACTGGAGCCCCCCCAGTGGAAACCTGAATAGAACATGGGGAGAGCATGCAAACTCCACAAGATATATAAGCTGTATATTTCATATTACACATGACTAAGGCTGTAACTGTAAATATTCATCATGTACCGTTACTATTTTACATTTTTTTTTTGTATTTTCAAATTACAAATTACCTGTATTTTAATTAAACACATTTTCTGACACCAGTATTTTGTATTTCATTTTTTACATTTTAAAAATCAAGAATACCAAATTCCGAAGGTGTGTAGGAAGTTGGGAAAGGGCAAAAACGTGGACTGTTTGGGGGTCCCTGTGAAGAGGGCGTGGAAACAATGGACTGGATTAGCGGTATCATTATGCTACTTATCTATGAGAGAGACTCAAGTAGAGAGGATGTATGGCCCAATGTAACCCGTCTCAGGGTATGTTAAACATCCAGAATCAACAAAGCAAAACACAGCTTGCTGGCATATACTTTAAATCAGGTGTGTATCACATGTATGAGTCCGTCATCTGTCTGCAGTCACCAGTGTAGCAGAATACTATGCAAACAACTGATCAAGTGGATATCCTGAGGTTGTGTAATTTGTATTTAAATACAACTTTTGCTATGTTTAGGCCATTAAAGAAAGACAAACAGCCAGTCCTCAGATCCTTAATAATGTATAAACAATGTCTCGGGCCTGAGGAAATGGGAAGAGAATGTTCTTGGCCAAGGAGCAAGTAACAGTGAGAAAACACCCACAGCCCTGAATGTGAGACGCTGTGCTCTCAGGTCAGGCCTGTTCAGAGCGTGACACCCAATGAGAGCCCAGCTCCTTATCTTCAAACGGCCTTCTTCTCGACATGACATGACATCTTTTAGCACATTAGGAGGAATTGGATGTTGGATCATGTCAAGTTAAGACAACGTTTCAATTTTAAAATTACATTAATAATTTACAAAAAAGTAAACTCCAAACTTCACCTGCAATTAAATTGTGTTTCAGGATTTATAAAGTCAATAATAATAACAGCAACAAGAACAACAACATTGGTAAGGTCACATAACCAATTTCAGATATGTGGTTTAGTGATGTATGACCTTAGTTTGTTGAAATGGCTTGGATTTGTATGTAAGAAATTGCAAAATTTTAAGCGTGAGCCTCAAAAAGTGACATGTTACTATGGATAATAATAATAAATAATAATAATAATAATAATAATACATTAAATATATAAAGCATTTTTCAGTAAACCAAAGATACAGTGGTACCTCGGTTCTCATACATAATCCGTTCCGGTCTCCGGAACAAATCCTAAAAAGTTCTGAGTTCTGATCAAATTTTTCCCATAAGAAATAATGGAAAACCAATTAATTGGTTCCCGGCCCCCCAAAATTACACCTAAATATGAACAGGATAAACACAAAATGAACAGGATAAAACAAGAAGAGTATTTTTTTCTTAATGGCTTCAAATCCCAACATTACCTCTGTCCTGCCCCCATCATCCGCTCATTCCATTTGCCATGCCCCTCGTTAACCTTGTGTGGGATCCCCATGTGATCAGCTGTTTCTGGTTGTTATCATTAGTCCTCTGTATTAAGTCCGCGTTTCAGCTTGTTTCCCCAGTAGGGTCTTTGGGTGCGTTCGACTTGCTTACAGCGCTGGCTTAAAGCAACGCATTCTGATCCTGACGTAATGCATTACGGTTTGCATTGCCACCTCTCACCCGGCTGCACAAACTGGAACCGCCTCCGTGACGACACACCTTTGCCCTTATTGGATGAAAAGTTTAGTTACATGCAGGACTGTTGCTTCCCAGGTAGTTCCGATGCGTAATCTGCTATTTCTCCCGAATGTCACGTAAAGCAGTGAGAACTGGCTTTCAGTCAATTTACCTGGTAAAATAAACTTTAAATAAATGACATAAATGCTCTAATAGTACACATTAGTGATTTATTTAATATTAGTTACTGTAATGTTGCGCTGCTTTATTTGGTTAATCGTCCAGTCTGTGAAGAAGGCATTCAAG